>CM025658.2:10615946-10688024 GCA_014621495.2 Entosphenus tridentatus
AAAAAAAACTCTATTATGCAAGCTTAGCTTGCCAAGTTTCTAATCACACGCGTGGACAACATCGTTGAGGCAATGAGCACGCTGATGGAGGAGTCTGTAGTAGTGCCTGTGTACGTGGCATGCGTGCAGGCTAGGCAGCAAGAAGATCTGCAAAGCCGCGACATCGAGGAGCTCACCGCGGAGAAAGAGTGAGTGCGAACACGACAACAAAGGCCTCCTTAATTTATTCATACAAGAGCAAGCGGTCAAAGAGCACGTGATAAATAAACAAGAGGAGCCATGCTGTGCTTAATTAACTCCCCGGATGAAATCCCTCTCCTCCCGGGAGTGCCGCCGGATATCTGACCACGGGCAGCTCCAAGCTGGCGGCGTTGTTGCCTCACACCCGACAAGAGTAAGTGTAAAGGAGCATGGGAAAAGAAAATCGTAAAAGGAATTGAAGAATTCCCCCGTTATTTGCAGTTGCGCTCCAGCTTTCCATTCAATAAGCGCTTCCTCTTCTCCCCATCCCTGCTCGTGAATAACGGTCCTCAGGTCCCCAATGGAATTGGGAGTTGACTCCAAGTATGAACGGCTGATGGGAGAGTAACTAACTATTTTTATTATACCAGTTAAGGCCCACTGAGCTATATATCTCTTTTTGAGAAGTGACCTAGCCACAAAAGATAGCTCAAAGAAGTGGCTTATCATCATGTGGAAATTTATAGCAGCCAAATATTCTAAACGCATGTACCTAAAGAGTGTGCGGTGGAATAGCGCACGTTATTAAAAGTGCAGGTTGGGAAGCGATTACATTGCGGCCTGCTCGGTGCGTCTGCCGGTTACCTGGTTAGGGATATGGCGAGTGTGTTAGCATTTTGATTGGTTGTTGTGCTACACCCAGAAACGATTTGTCTGTCTTCCCATCGCCAAGTGCAGCCTTTCACCTTCCGTTCACTTTTCACTTTTGGCATCACGCGCGCTGTTGGAACTTTGCCCAGGTGCACGAGACCCCGCATAGTGAGGCCCGGCGGCATCCGCGGGTCTCAACTCGACTCGCAGCGAAATTCGCAAACAATCAGGCGTACAGGTTGCAAATAATTGTGGCGCTCCCAGGAAACTGGCCAGGAAACCGCTCGCCCCCCCCCACGGCACGGCGGTGGGGGGCAGGGGGAAGGAGCGGCAATCAGTGGCGGCGGCCGCTAAGTGCGCTCATCAGGGTGCAATCAATGCGCGCCGTGCACCGCTGCTCCCCAGCCGCCGCGCATGATGGCAGCGAGGATCGGTGTCCGATGTGATCAGCGCCGTGTCGCGTCTCCCCGCGAGCACCACCGCCGCCGCACGGGGACCGCTTCTCAGTGGGCGAGAGCGGAGGTAGTGGCGCCGCTAGACTACAAGCTCCTCTCTCTCCCTCTTTCGCTCACTGGTACAGGGTTGAGCACTCTGCTGTGAGAATTGTAGATAACAATTAGGCCCAAAAACCTAACTGGTGGTTGTACATTCCATTGGGCATGAACACTCTGTGAGTGGAGCATACTATCCAACAAAATTCTATCTCTACCTCTGAACGAGCAAGGCTACCAGCCACCAGTACTAGCCGTAAGCAGCTAGCCTACCAGCCAATTTACAAGCCCGACCCGTAATGAGTTAGCCACATATCCACCACACCTCCGATTAGCACGATTGGCTATGCATTGTGCAAAAAAGTTCAACATGCATACATACATACATACGTCAGTCCTATCCCTGCCCGTTACAGTCGCCGAGTCGGGGTAATTCGACGAGTCGGTCGCCCCATCGCCATTGGCCCCCTGTGCCCTACCGTGGCCCTCGCTATATCTCTATTAAACACCCTCTCCGAGCCGTGGCCCAGATTCAGTCGTGGGGCCTGGCGCCAAAAAGTGGACGCGTCGGTGCTGACGCCGGGCCGATGTTTCAACAGAGAACCGGGGGAATCATAAATGGTGTGGGGGTTTGTAATTTGTGTTATCACGTCACGGCAGACGCCGCTCTGACCCACCAATTCATATTTGCGCATCACTCCGTGACACGTAATTCCAGTGGTCAACGATTGCGAGCGATCTATCCACGGGATGGGGTGGGAGAGCTGGAGGAGGGGGGGATGGTGGGTGGTTTTTTGAGAGTGAGTACAGTATCACAAGTCCCTTTTGTGCGAGCCCCCTATCGTTTATCAATCGGCGCGTCACCCCCAAACGGAAATGTTCTCCGTGGCGCATCTCCCCGCCGTAATCAGTATTGACATCGCAATGAGAGGTCGCGTCGTCGTGATGAGATGCGCAGCCGTGTGTGACCTGCGTAATTGAGGGGAGCGTCACGGAGCCCACGGCCTGGGCTCCGTGGAAATCCTGGTTCAATCTGGGGTAGAGCCAGGGTTACAGGGACAGGGG
Source organism: Entosphenus tridentatus (assembly GCA_014621495.2). Taxonomy (NCBI): domain Eukaryota; kingdom Metazoa; phylum Chordata; class Hyperoartia; order Petromyzontiformes; family Petromyzontidae; genus Entosphenus; species Entosphenus tridentatus. The sequence continues at coordinate 10,618,334 of CM025658.2, forward strand.
TAGTGGAATGGGTCAGTGATGGGGCAGTTCACATGGTTTGCTAGATAGTGGGTTATGGTAAGCTTGAGTGAATGGATAGCCGGTTGTCTGATTAGTTATCAACCAACAATGAGAAGACAAAGGTGGCCAGCCCTTATTGTGCTATAAGCCTTAATTAGTTGTTTGCTCACAGCACTGCTGCTGCAGCCTATGTGGCTCAACGGGGATCAATGTTTAGACAGGGATCAGTCTTTGTTCTTAGCAAGAGAAAATAAACCCGTATCAAGTATCAGTGTAAAGATCAACACTGGGAAGACAAATGCTGCTGTCCTTGGGGCTGCCCACACCATCCACTAGTACACTATGCCGCCCTTAGCAGCTGCTTGCTAGCAGCGCTTACCACTACAATCTGGAAAGATGCGCGGGGGCTGTATTGATAATAATGGGAATGATTTAGCACCCTCTTGTACACCGGGGTGTCTTGGAGCATATTATATCACGTCTCATCTCAACACGTTTGAAAGGGCACTCCTGGTATTAGCTGTCACTGTGGGCACAAGGTGTCTTGGCACCTGACATGCAATCGGGTGTCATTCTGCCAGTAGGGGGTGCTGATTGTTGTGTGTAATCCCAGTTAGTTGAGTAATATATACGTATGTATGGTGTGCTGGTACACACACTTGTATGGCATACGTACTTGGTTGAGTTTAATCTCTGATGGGTCGATCTGTCCACAGGTTGGCAAACACAGGCCGGCCACATCAAGGTTGAGGACAAAGAGAAAGAGGATGCGCCTGGCCATGAATAGGAGCAAGGGATGGAACAACCCCCTTCCCCAGAACTCCCCCACTCACCACCCACCTTTCCACCCCCCTCTGAGCCCCTCACAGCCCCCCCCCCCTCACACTTACAAACACTTCCCACCCCCACCAGCACCTCCCCTTCTTCCCTACAGAGCGTCACATTAGAACAATAAGAAAGTATCGCCAAGTCTCAATGCTTTTGAGTCGTGTGGTCTTTCTCTCTGGAACATGCGAGTGGCTCTCGCATTTCCAACGCCGAGCGCTGTCTCAGTCCACAGTGTGAGTGGGCCCCACCATGGCTGTTGCGGAGCTTCGAGGAGCCAAATGTGAGGCAGAGTTCCCTGGCCCTCCAGGGGATTCGCACTGAGCTTGAGTAGGGGGTGACGAGCATCAGGTTGTGGTGGTGGTGGAAATTGAGGACTACGAGGAGGAGGAGATGTCCGTCGCCCATAGTCGAACCAGGAACCGTAGTCGTTCCCACGTCCCCGATTGCGAGAGGCAGTGCTGGCGGACAGTTCCACGATCTCAGGTGTACGTTTCAGACACTAAGGACATGGGTACTTATTACCATAATCACGCAGTGATTTTTAAATGGGCATAGTATGTCAACCAATTGGGACTGTGATTCAGATAGAAGTCATCCGTACACCTTTCTTGATGAGGGAGAAATGCTCGTTAACACCGCGGTGTTGGACATACTGAGACAAACTGACGTCTTCAACCACGCTAGGATGGTGGTGAAGTTGCAGTCTGGTTTGTGTGTGTGTACATCAAACCAGTCCATGAACATGAATAAGCCATATTTTCTAAAGCCATTATTACCTTCAAAATGACATCCCATATATATAAAATTGTAATGATTCAAAAATTTACTGTGAGGTTTTCCTAAGCTGTGCAACTGTCCTACGTGTAGTGTCAAATACTGACACTGAAAAATATTTGCTGCAGCGAATCAGAAGCCTTATCACTATCCCAAACTCCAACCTGCAGAGGACTAGGGAACATATGACAACTCATTGCCCCATTGGCAAATACAATGGAGGAGGCATCATCAGAGCGATACACTCTGCTACTCCTGACGCAATCTTTTGGCTCAACCATCTCAATGTAAAATCGTAGTTGCACTTCAATGTATGGATGTATTTGTAACTTTTTTCGCACTGTACGTAGCCAACCGTGCCATACGAATAAGACTCCAACCCTCTTTGCTAATTCGACTGTCCACCTGTCCTGATTTTTCCAGGATCGTCCTCTTTTTGAGGTTGCCGTCGTGGGAAATCTGTAAGTCTTCCTTCGACATTAAAAGTCCCCATCTTTGTTGGTTGCATAATAAAACAAGATATAGTGTACCACTCAAAACGCCGGGTCTTCATGCCACTCAGAGGTTGGTGAATGCGCCGCGTGGGTCCGAACGGCGGCCGGGAGTTGGGGGGGTGGGGGAGTGGCGGTGCGCGTGGCGCAGTTTCGGCCCTTGTCACCACGAGTGGTCGACCCGCACACGTGTAGATCGTTTGCCGCGCAGCGCCACAAGCAGACGAGATTTCACCGCTCTCTACGAGCACGAAAGAAAGATCTTGAAGCTTTGTGGGGGCGAGTAACTGTGGGGGGCCCAAGTCAGGTAGCCATGGGCACCCATGAAGGCTGTTTAGGGGGGACAAGCAATATACTTTGCCCCCCGCCCCTGACCTTATTGTGTCCCCGTGAGCGCGGGGTCTCGGCAGTGCTGGCAGTGTGAGGCTCATCGTGCTGCGCTGCTCACGAGTGCTTGATTGTTAATGCGGTCTAATCGAACAAAGGTGTTTGCATGAGCATTTTTTACACCTTAATTTAGATTTTTTTTGTATGATGCTGCTGATGATTGGCATGATGTTTCTGTGTTTGCTGCTGGTGAGTGATGGTGGTGATGGTGGCGAGTGATATGTGAACCAGTCTCTGCACACCTTCCCCCACCAATGCGCACTGCCCAGCGTGGGGAAGTATGCTCATATTACTAACATGGGGAGGCCTTCAGTTGAAGGGCAGCACATTCTTTACCATTTTTCTATTCCAGCCATCTGTTCAGTAATGCTCCACGGAGGCTAAAGAGGGTCTTGCGCTGGTATGCTTGGCCAGTTAAGGAGTGCGTCTTTGCATGTACGATTAAGTCGATGTACTCGGACAAACCCCTATGGCTTTAAGAGGGGCTAGCATGCAATTGTCTGCACAGACGGGTTCATAAACCCAGATTAGCCTTCTCACCTGGTCAGACTCCCATTCATGTATTTAGTCAATTCCTCTTTTTTGAATGAGTTTGCGCGCATCCTGCTGAGTTCATTTTAGTATAAAGATTGTAATGAAAAGTAGAACGAACGCTTCAGTTGATTGGATTTGACATCAGCACAGCTCTACATTGACGTACACAAAAAAAATAACAGCGCGGTCATATTCATCAAAAATCGCCCACGGAGCCCACACCTCGCTCTCTCGCTTCGCTCCGGGGAGGACTTTTTGTGCAAAGCAATCAGGTGGCGAGGGGGCAAACGCGCAGGGAGAAGGGGCGACAAAACAAACTCGATTCGAAAACGGAGGTAAATTACTCTCACAGTAATGGCACTGCACTCATTACGGCACCAAAAAATAGAGGACCCAGCGGGGAGGATGAGCGGCGCCGCTGTGAGCGCCGCGTGATTTCGCTTTTGTTGCTGGCGGCTCTCGGTGCGGAGCTCACGCTCGGTGCAGGGACGAGCACTCCGGGCCGAGATTGGCGAGAAAGAATAGACGAACTTAAGTGGACGGCGGCCTCGACGCAATTAAGCGCGTGGTTCAATTTTCCGGCAGGCGCGCGACGCGGATTTCACGTCCAGAGGAGACGCTTTATCCAACCCAACCCAATGGCATGGCGATTTCTGCGAGAAATCTTGAGCAAAAATAAGTGGTTGCTCACAGTCTCCTTGATCACTCGAGCGGTGAAATTGTGGCATTGAAGGTTCCCAGGTTTGTTTTATGCATTGTTGGAATCTTTAAAATGATGAGACTAGAATATGCGATGATTTGTGGCGCCGGAGTATAGTTTTAATAATTGGCTGCAATCAATTTCCAAGCAAACGAGCCGGACCGATCCCAGACGTTGGTCATGGGTCCGCTCGTGCGGTGGGTCCCCGTAGCGTGGCCACGGCGCCCTCTGCTGGACGCGGTGGCATTAACTATGATCACTGCACACGCAATACCATGTGTGTGGCGGTCGTGCGTTCGCCGCCTGGTGCAGAGGCGGTTCGAAGCCGGCGGCCGCCATGATTAATATTGCAGATGTGTTAACCATAACAGGACTACGAGAGTAGGCCATTGTGTGCCGCCGTCATGAACCAAATTTATGAAATAAAAAAAATATCTGCAGGTTCCTCAGTTGGAATTTACATAGCAACCGTTGCTACTGAAACGTGGAAAAAACTCTCTTCAAGAAGAGTCATGAGTCTCAATGAGGTTAACCTGTGTAAAAAAATATGTAAATATCAATTCACATGCAGACATGTCCAGCCCTTTATCAATCCACTGCTGAATGAGAGCCTTTGCACACTTTTCGTAGTCCTATCGGTTTTATGACCATTCTGGTTAGTGAGGGCTGGTGATTAGCACGGTTGACTACTTATGGTGTTAAAGAAGTTCAACGTACATACAGTACAATATTAGATTTGGCTCCAATGCTCCCTCTGCTGATTACCCCGTAGCATGGTCTTGGTGCTGCCTTTGTCAACTGGGCGTGCCTGGTGGGCACCAAATATCCAGACCAAAGCCCACTTAGCTCCCGATAGTGTGCGAGGCTCTGCATTGTAGAGGCCCTCATCCAGCAGCGGATTGGCAAGGGGCTTTGCATGTTCTCAAATTCCGCACGACCATCCTGGCTGGCCCTGCGATGATATGGGTCGTTACATCGCAGGATCGTGAGAGATGGTGACGGCTTGAGGAGGCCTTCATCCAGCAGGGAATTGAGCCTGGTTGGTGATGGCGCATATGACGAATCATTTCGTGATGCTGCTGCGTTGGCAGTGGTGCACAAGCACAATTAGCAAACTCCACACATTCACCAACATTCCTGTTTTTAAACAGGAAAAATCTAATGGGCAACGTTTTGAGAAATGGCTCTTATGCGCTACGAAAAAGCGCCATTGCCTGAAATGTCGCCTTTTATATATATGTGTTATCTTAAGGCCACAGCGTTATTGACGACCGTGTTGAGTTCTTCGTTGTTAATTGCACACACAATCAGGGCATGACGCGTCTGTGCCGCAGCAGAGCTGGGTTTGAGAGAGTGGACGCGGACTCACCGATGTAATCGCATTAACGCATACGGCGAACCTCCGACATCTGTTTTGTGTAAGTAGGGTCTCAGCTAGAGGTCCTGCAGACCACGGGGGTCGCTGCTCCCCTCTCAGGGGGTCTCTTGCCCCTTTCCCATAGGTTGATAGTAATGCTACTATCTCCTTTGTTTATCCAGATAAGCCTCACTTTGGCCTCGCTGCATTCGGATGTTTTGGCCAATTCCATCGGGAATGAGAATCTGGCTTCATGGGAGGAAACCAGAGACCTGGAGAAAACCACCACGCTGCTGAGGGGGTTGCACTTCAACCCCAACACAGATCTGGCTTTCTCGCAGCCAAAACCTACAGCATCTGGTATGCCCAGACAGTCTCCCATCAAAGGACTAACCAGGTTCAAGTCTCGATTTAAAGCTTTCGTGACTGCAGGAATTCATCTTCTTGGTTCTTTCGGTAAAGTCACGTAGAAGGGAAGTAATAGAATAATAAAAATAATAAAACATAATAAAATAAAATAATTATTATATTATATTATTTTATTGGTGACCGGATTGGGACTTGACTCGTTGCTCTTGGTAGAGTGGTTTAATCACAACTCAGTCCGTGGGAGTCTATGGGTCTCTTTCCAAGTATATGGGTCTCGTGTGTGTGTGCGCATCTCTGTACAAGTCTGTCGCCCGACTACCATTATGCCCCCCCCATCTCCCCCGTCAAGGAGATGGGGGATGCAGCCCTTAGTCCGCCCCTTACGTCTCTGAAATGGCCTCTATCGCCTGTAACGGCCCATCGCCTCCACTCCCCACAGCCCCCCTCTCACACTACTCCCCTCCATCGCCGTGTGTGTTCTCTGCTCTCTCTAAGCGCTACCACGATTTTATTGTTAGTTTGTCATTTCGTGGTAAATCTCGTTTTACGAACAGGTGCGTTCTATATTTTCATTGCCCTCCTATTTCTGCCGTTTTTACTGTGCAGTACGGTTGGGTGTGGGGGCGGGGGAGCAGGGAGGTGGGGGTCTGGGGGGCGTGGGGGGTGATTGTCTTTGTCTTGTCCCGCCGCCTCCGCCGCGCAGTGTCATGAAGCTGCTCATCAGATGCCATCAAGAGCTGGCGTTCGAATCCGTAGTGCCCATCGCGAGCCTTTGCCACACTCCGAATCGACCCCCTTTCTATGAAATCCGTTCTGTGTCTATAGTACACAAAACATCATTGATAATTATCGACCGATTGGCTTTCCAGACCAATATTTGCTGAAGAAAGACAAATTCTGGATCGGTTGCGACCTTCCAGGTCGCATTGGCAGTGTCATGCTCGCTCATCAAATGCTGCTGAGGTTGCCAGATGTGTTTTGGCAAGAGCACTCACATCGAGACTACGGAGACCTGTCCAGCTGACTAATTAAAAAACTAAAAATTCTAACTCTGTTACTGCCATGTTCGCACGGTTAATAGAGAAGCGAGCCGGCCCGGTTCGCGAACTGGGCGAGTGGACTCCAGGTATTGACTCCAGGTTGCACCGAGGCTTGGGGCGAGTGTAAAGGTTGACATGGTGGTGGAATTAAACGCCCTTCCCCCCTTTCCAGCTTCCCATCTTCAATGCCTGGCGCCTGGACTCCTCCGAATTGTGTCCCCCCCCCCCTGCGCAGTTGCACCGCCTGCACACTCGATAGCTCCGCCACTTGGTGTGAGTGCACATCCCACATCACGGAATCTAGATGAGAAAGCTTAAATCCCTCATCGGCGTGGGCAAAGCGCTTCATCATCTGCCACGCTCAATCCACTGCTGGGTGAACGCCCCTCAGATCCGCCACGACCCCTCGTGCTCCCGCGACACGCTTAGCATTCAGGGAAGCCGGCGCCCTGCGTAAAGGCGCCTCTCTGAGATGCGAAATGGCTTCCTCATTCCTCGCTGGCGCCCACTTCATTTCACGCTCTCTCCGTCCGCCCGTCACGGCCAGAGACCATCCCAACCCCCACCCTTCATGCCCCCCACCCCCTTCCTCCCTCCCCCGTCTCCCCAACCAACACCTTGCACCCCTATGAACCCCCCCCCCGCCACCCACCCGTCTCGCTCCTTCGGCCCAATTATCTCCGGTGGCTCCCGCGGCGCCGCAGGACTAATTGGGCCCGGCCGGGTGAGTTTCGCACCCTCGCCCAGCGGCCCCTAAACTCTGCCGGCGTCTGGCACAGCTCCTCCTTAATTGCGTCCTCAGCGCAGACTCCCCACAACAAACAGCGAGACGCGGCTTCATCTGATAGCTACCCGCTCAGGTGAGAGTGCCCCCCCCCCCACTCGAGTCCAAGGCTTCGTCTTGTCTTTTGAGCTGCGACAATTGATAATTGATTTGTTTAATCGCGGGATAACCATGCGCTTGTCTTTTTCCACAAATGTCATCCCGATTGTGCTATCGATGTTACTGTTGGACTACGTGCCCATTAGGAAATCTCGCAGTGCCGTTGGGATCCTCCGTGTTACAGAACCGCCCGTGGAAGCAGATAGCATGGAGCTACTGCTGACATCTCTTCATGTGACTTCTGCTCCACACAGTAGTGGATGCAGTGCTTTCCCACTCGCCCTTTGGCTGCTAATAATGCCCGTCGCTTGAAAATTGTAGTGTTGTAAAGGACGGACTAATAAACTTCTTTATGGCACACACTGTTTATTGTCTTAATTCCACAGTCCCTATCACACAAAGGGGTATATGGTCCCCTCACCCGTTACCCTGAGGAGGTACAGCCTCCGTACCTTGTACAGCTCCACATTCATGCTTAGCTCCTATTCTAAGGAGGTACAGCCTCCGGACCTTGCAGGCTATCTAATCTCCCTGCTATCCCAGCGTCCTCTGGCTGGACCTAGGGGATCTCTCCCCGACCACTAGTTACACTGAGCCCTAGCCCTGATAAGGGCTGGAGGGCTTGGTCCAGGGTCCTAGATGTCTTTGGCCGACTTGGGTCTTCGTGTAGCAGAACTGGCCAAGAGCTCTCAGCGCTCTGGCTTTTATACCTGTTCGTGGCCGGGTTGTCCAATCCACGGCCACCTTGTGGAACCCTCTGATTGGTCCTTCCCAATCTGGCGTTTGGATCCTACCTCACCCCATTTGACCCTGACCGTTTGATTGAGCGGGAAAACCTTGTTTACGATCCGCTCTCTCACAGCTTGCGAACAGCGAGTAGTTATCACCACTAAATACCCCCCCCCCCCCCCCTTCGGAAAAACCCTCCATCTATGAACCGATATGTGTGCCAAAAAAAACAACAAGAACAACCAGAACAACAAGAACGCCCAATATAAATACCCCCCCAATAACACAACATGTACACGGTGAGAGACGATCACCAATAATGACATTCGCGACGCAACAACCCATGCAGCGTTCCGCTGCAGAAAAAAAACGATGGTCAATCATGAAAACCGACGCAATTTAGCCCGCGTATATTTCGCGGGCCCATTGTAGGGGATGGGTGTCCTCATCCGGGTTGCAGGCTGGTCAGGCAGCCTGGCAAAAATGTCGGTAGGGACAGGGGGCCTCTCTGCGGAGACTCTTGGTGCAGACGGGTCGGGCAGCCTGGCAAACATGTTGGGTGGGTCAGGAGGCCTCTCTGCAGAGCCTCTTGGTGCAGGCGGGTGAGGCAGCCTGGCAAAAATATCGGGCGGGTCAGGCAGCCTGACAAAAATGTTGGGTGGGTCCTGAGGCCTCTCTGCAGAGACTCGTGGCGCCCCCCGATTCCCAGTGGCAGAACGCAGCTCGCACGACTCCATCAGTCCCGCATCATCTGCGGGGGGAATGACACGTCTGCGCCGTGGATTAGGTACCAACGGGGCGACATCCGGCTCGTCGGACACATCACACGCTCGGCCCTCGTGTTGTAAGTTTAACGCAGAGCCGCGCGGAGCAACAAATGGCTTCAGGCGAGAAGGGTGCACAAACCAGCGACGCCGTCCCCAACGGATTTTAATACATTGTGGTCGTACAATCTCGACGACTTCAACCAGACCCCGCCATGGTTTAAGGAGCTTTGCCGATGTGGACACCGGCACCTGGGGGCAATGAAGCCATGCCCTATCACCTGGTGCCCACCGATGCATGGACGTGCGAGGGGCTTGCAACCTCGAATTGGCCCGCTGGCGGGAAGCGGAATTTTCAATCGCCGCATCACGTGCCTCACAGCTTCCGGAGATTGAAGCGTAAATGATCGGCGAGCTTCGATGACCGTGGAAGCTGCTCTATCCCAAGCCGAACGTCAGCGGGAGGAATGGCCTCCCTGCCATACATTAGGAAAAACGGGGAGAACCCCGTCACTGCATGTGGCGCCATGCGGTAAGCAGCGAGGACCCCTGGGATCTGCAAGTCCCAGTCTACGTGGGATTCATCAACCTGATGGCACAGCATAGAGGTGAGGGTTCTATGCAGTCACTCCACAATGCCATCTGTTTGGGGGTGATAGGGCGAAGTGCGCACCTTCTTAGTGCCCAACAGGCGGCATACCTCGCTCAACAGGGTACTTGAAACATTTCTTCCCTGATCGGTTAGCAGCCGTTCTTGAGCGCCCTTGTCCAACACATAGCCTTGAACAAAGGCGTCCACGACGGCTGCTGCCGACTGGTTGGGGAGGGCCCAGGCCATAGGCCACCGTGTAAAATACTCAACCCCAACCAGAAGGTACTTATTACCACGAGGCATTGTAGGGAAAGGCCCCAAAATGTTAAGAGCAACCAGCTCGTTAACACGGGAGACCGAGATGGACTGCAGTGGTGGGCATGCCGGCTTCGCTGGCGGCTTTCGTTGCGCACATTGGGTGCAGCCCATTAAAATATCAGTCACGTCGCGAAGCATGCCCGGCCAGTAAAATTGCAATCTTAGCAAACCCATGGTTTTGTGCACACCCAGATGCAACAATCGCTCGTGTGCCGCGCACACGGCCGTACACCGCAAAGCCGAAGGCACCACAATTTTGTACTGGCAGGAATCAGCATCCCAATGCATGAGCAGACCGCGCCGCATAGCAAAAAAGTTCAATTTACCCGAACGTGAGGTCGTATCACATGCGCGACGACGCAGAGGCAACAATGACGCGTCGTTCATTTGGTGCCGACCCCATTCGTCTAGCGTTATCCCCAGCAAGTCGTCACTCGCTGGCGGACTTTCGTGGTCTACCTCCGGCACAGAATCGGAGGGAAACGCGGCAGAAAATGTTTCAGGAGGTGCAACCGGCTGTACCATTGGCGGCTTGCAGCGGCCAGAACCCGTAAAGCACGCGCATTTTTTTTCTGGCGGAAGACGAGATAGCGCGTCGGCATTATTGTGCTGTGTACCCTTGCGGTAAATCACCATAAAATTGTAATCCTGGAGAACTTCAAGCCATCGGGAGAGCTGGCCAGACGGTTGGTCAACACGCAAAGCGTATTGCAACGCAGAGTGATCGGAGCGAACGGTAAACCGTTGACCGTACAGGTATGGCCTGTATTGCTGTATGTAATAAACAATGGCCAGCAGCTCGCGTCAGGTCACGCAATCGCGTTGCTCTGCAGGGGACAAGACCCTGCTTCCATAGGCAACGACCCTCTCAACGCCATTTATGGTTTGGGATAGTACCCCGCCGATTCCGGTGTTGCTGCCATCGGTGTCCAGAATAAATGGTTTCGCAAAATCGGGGTAAGCTAGGGGCGGCGCCGCCACGAGAGCATTCCGCAAGGAGTCAAATGCGGCCTGTTCAGCGTCTCCCCAATGAAATTGCACCCCTTTTGCCGTAAGAGCATGCAGTGGCTTGGCGATTGTTGCGAAACCCGCCACAAAACGTCGGTAATACGACGCGCAGCGGCTGACTATGTGGCTCAGATAGCGCACAGACTCACGCAGAAGGTGGCACTTCTGCGGTTTGAATTTCAGGTTCGCAGCTCGCATCTTTTCGAAAACAGCGCGCAACCGTTCAATGTGTTCGTTGAACGTGCGGCCAAAGACGATAACGTCGTCAAGATAGATGAGACATGAGTCCCACTGGAGCCCAGCGAGGACCAGCTCCATGAGCCTCTGAAACGTCGCTGGGACCGAGTGGAGACCCATGGGCAATCTAGTAAACTCGAAAAGGCCCTGTGGTTTCCGAAAAGCAGTCTTTTGTTTTGACGCTTCGAGGGGAAGTTGCCAAAACCCCGACAGAAGGTCTAAAGTGGAAAAATAACGTGCCCCTGCCAAAGCATCCAATGACTCATCCATTCGTGGAAGAGGATAGGCGTCAGCCACGGAAATTTTATTTAGGCGCCGAAAATCGACACAACCGCAGACTGCCATCGTGCTTTTTGACCAGCACTATCGGAGCACCCCAGGGGCTGGTTGAAGGAGAAATTATATCAGCCGCCAGCATGTCGTCAACTGCCCATTTGACATGCTGTTTCTCCGCCGGGCTGAGCCGAAACGGGTTTTGACGGATAGGGGCAGCATCACCAGTATCAATGTGGTGACGCAGCAGCTTGATGCAGCCAATATCAAATTTTGATTTGCTGAACACATCCGAGAATTCCCGCAAAAGAGCCCGCAATTTAATCTGCTGTGACCCGGATAAATCGCCGGCGTCAGCGCAGAGAGCGTCTATCCATCCCTCATCTAACTTAGGAGGAGGGTGAGGCTGCCGACTGTTAGATACGTGTCCCACAACCTCAGTCCCAAGGGGCGCCACCGTCGCATGAGCGAGCACTGTCCCCTGTGGAACAACGGTTTCGGACAGACCAACATTCAAAACCTGTAGAAATGGCTCCCTGTCGGCCGCTACGAGAGTCTGTGCGGCCACCAATGATAGGCCCTTAACTGGGAGCGAGCGGTTTCTTTAACCGCAAGGGTACAAGCATTTGTGCCCCTGCCGGAATGCGTACAGCGCAGGCCGCAAAAGCCTGCACGGAGGCATTGGCCGTCCGTGAATGCGTTATTGCGGGCAAAAATGCCATCCGGTGGCCCGACGGTAGTTCAATACATCCCTGGTCGATAAGGATTTTCATGGGCATTTTGGCAAGAAAATCAGTTCCCAGGAGGCACGGCACCACGAAGGAAGAAAAGACCAAAACAGGACCGGCCAATTTAATATCACCAATTGCAATTTGACCCCAAATTTGCCCGATAATTCCCAGAGAACTTACATTTGCGGCAAAACACGGAACAGAGACCTTTTGCAATGGTCGACATCGCACCGGCAGTATGTTATAAATCAAATCGGAAATGATAGTGGCAGATGCACCGGTATCGACGAGCACACCAAACTCTACACCCTCGATTGAACCAACAACCACCGAGGAACCCGCTGTCGCTGCGACCACTCTATGGGCCAGCTCCGACCACTGCCCAGGTCGGAGTGACCTTGAAGAGTCGCCTGAACACCGCGAGTCATACGCCGAATTCCGAGCGAAGTCAACGGTGCATTGTGGTGTGTAAGATGTGAGTGAGGGCCGAGCGTGAGGGGTGCCGCGACTCGACTGTTTATGCTGCGGTGCGCTGGGTGCCCTGTGGTCCCGGTCTTGGGATCCGGAGGAGCGCTGACGAGGTGCACGGCAGTCGGTTGAGATGTGGCCTCGGCGGCCACAGTTGAAGCACGTCACGTCGCTGCGGGGGAAGACCCGTCCCCCCTCCTGATCGTCGCGGCATCTGGTGCGATCCGGTGATCGGCGACTTGTCGCCCTGGATGTGGAGAAGACCCGATCTGGAGAGCGATCGTCGTCCCTGCTGGCAGGCCCTGATGTCGTAGCCGATGCGGTGATGGGCTCGTCCTGGTCGAGCATCAAGTGAGCATGGATGCTCCGGGCAGCTCGCAATGAGCACATGTTTTCATCATCCACGGCTTGGATGACAAGGCGCAGTCTCCGCGCCATCTCCACCAGCTTCTGTAGGACGAAATCGTCTATGGCTTCATCGTCCATGCGGGGGTAAGCCGCTATTGCCATGGCGAGTAGCGCGGTGCGGAACGCCAATGGGGATTCTCTTGGCTTGCACCGTCTCTTGTAAAACTGGTGGCGTGTGGCAGAAGGAGGTTCGTAGACATCGGACAGCCGCTGAAGTGCCGCTTGTAGTGTCGCTCTTTGTCGCTTGGGAATGGAGATGAGCGCAGCGAGAGAGTCGTCGTCCAAGGTGGCTGGTAGTGCACGTAGCGCCTGTGTATCTGACCAGCCCACCATCTCCTGGTGGCTGAGGAAGCGACGCTCAAATGCCGCCCAGTCGCCCCCTGTGGACGAGAATTCACGGAAGACGGGCAGACGTTGCTGTAGAGCAGCCGTGTTGTCCTCTTCGTCTTGTTCGGACTCGGTCCTGAATGCGGCGATCGCTTGATCCACAACATTTACTGTACGGCGTCGCAGCCGTGATGACGTGGCGTTGCTGGAGCGGCTTGTGGGGGCAGCGTCGCGCTCTGATGACGCGGTGTGCCGTGATTGGCTTCCGGCGGGAAAATCGAACCCTTCCGGGTTTGCGATGGCGGGAATGTCTGCCGTCAGCCGCTCCGCCCGCCGCCCCCAAGGTAATTTCCTCCAGGATGGCTGCTGCAGCACGCAACAGCTGGGCGAGATGGGCGTGAGCAGCCTGGATGCCGCTGCTCGCGGCGATCGGCTGCACCGCTGGTGATGGGGCGGCTGTTGGCACGCCGGCATCTTCAGCGCCGCCCTCAGCACCCACGGGTGAGTTGGAGCTTGCGTCGTCGGGATTTCGCGTGCGGTTCATTCGTCTTGTTTCCATCTTCTGACTCCAGTTGTAGTGTTGTAAAGGACGGACTAATAAACTTCTTTATGGCACACACTGTTTATTGTCTTAATTCCACAGTCCCTATCACACAAAGGGGTATATGGTCCCCTCACCCGTTACCCTGAGGAGGTACAGCCTCCGGACCTTGTACAGCTCCACACTCACGCTTAGCTAATATTCTAAGGAGGTACAACCTCCGGACCTTGCAGGCTATCTAATCTCCCTGCTATCCCAGCGTCCTCTGGCTGGACCTAGGGGATCTCTCCTCGACCACTGATTACACTGAGCCCTAGCCCTGATAAGGGCTGGAGGGCTTGGTCCAGGGTCCTAGATGTCTTCGGCCGACTTGGGTCTTCGTGTAGCAGAACTGGTCAAGAGCTCTCAGCGCTCTGGCTTTTATACCTGTTCGTGGCCGGGTTGTCCAATCCACGGCCACCTTGTGGAACCCTCCGATTGGTCCTTCCCAATCTGGCGTTTGGATCCTACCTCACCCCATTTGACCCTGACCGTTTGATTGAGCGGGAAAACCTTGTTTACGATCAACTCTCTCAGCTTGCGAACAGCGAGTAGTTATCACCACTACACAAACAACCATTGTTGTATTTATTCTTACAGGTAGTATTTATAAAAAATTACGAGCAGAATGAAATTGATTGTGATGGATGTTTTTGTGCCAAGACCAAACCACACTTGAGAGCCCGATTAATGACAGGCTGAGTGAGTGACTGGCCACTGCGACTGGTCAATCAGACGGGACTGAACAGCGAGGATGATGATCGCTGTCGCGGTCACGGTCGCGTGGGGCGCTACCCAATGCGACCACCAGGGGGCAAGTGCCCCCCTCCCGCTCGCATTGTGGCACACGTGGAGAAACATGAAGTAATATAGGTTTTTTATCGCGTAAATATAACGTGTCGTTAAACCCGCCACCACCCGTCACAGCCAATTAGTAAAGTTTGTCACGTAAACAGAACATGCCAATTCGTTACTAGTACAGCACACCCGTGTGTTGGAGAGCAAATCCACAACATTTACAATCTTGAGTACTACGTTTTGCCATTAATTACAACTAGCATCATCAGGCGGACAGCCAGATTTGTGGAGAAATCCTCCTGTTTGCACATCACCTTTCCACTCACTCCGACACGCAGATGATATGGTGAGTTCCCTGAAAAGATAAATTTGTTACATTTTCATATTTTGTTATAAATTTGTATTGTGAATTACCATATGAATAACCAAGAAGAAGAATAAACCAACTGCTAATGGATAACCATTGTAATCTATATGCATTCATTAATCCCACCCCCCTTCGCACGTGAAGGACTTACAAGTGACGTCACATCTATCCGTCTCAAGACCGAAGCAGATTTCTCCACAAATCTGTCTGTCTGCCTGATGATGCTCGTTGTAATTACTGGCAAAACGTCGTACTTAGATTGTAGATGTTGTGGATTTGCTCTCCAACACACTAGAAAACGAATTGGCATGTTCCGATTACGTGACGAACCTTACTAATTGGCTATGTCGGGTGGTGACACGGGTTTAACGACACATTTATATTCACGCGATCCAACCACAAAAAAAACTATCTTATGGATGACATTGGTCGCGAAAGCCGACATGTTAAACAATGAAGTAGCTTGGAGCACTTCCGCGATGTGCAGTGTATTGCACCATGAGGTGGCTAAGAGATGTTAACTAGCTCGCCTGGAATACAGGAGGTCGTGGGTTCGATCCAGAACCTGACCCCTGCTGCTGCTGCTGTGTATCTTTGGAGTCTGCGTGTTCTCCCCATTATCGCGTCGATTCTTCTCCGGGTTCTCCGGTTTTTCGCTCCACATTTAGAATCGTGCGTTTCGAGTATTTGGCTGCGATACATTTGCACGTGCTAAGCCACTTCGTTGAGGTATCATTTGTGATAGTGTCAGTGTCCACATGTGTCGTGCAGTGTGCTATCAGGTAGAGTAGTCAGCACTGCGTGTAGAGTAGCTCAGGTCGCAACCTCTTCCACTGTTGACCAAATCGCTCTTGTTTCTCAGTCAGTCTAGGTCTATGAGAACTGTGACAATATTCTGTGATCAAAGGTTCAGCATTATACAGTACCGGTACCAAAGCTCCGAACAAAATCAATTTCTGCCACCGGAGCACAGATCCCAATTCCCGGACTGTCGGGGACAAACCTGGAAAAGGTGGCAACCCCACGTGTGGTGCATTGTTGGGGTGTGTGGGATAATAGTCATCAGCCACGATCTATCCACTGCTGGATGAATGCCTCCCCAAACTGTGGTCATGACCAACGGTTCTTCCAATGCAACAATTACTCTAGAACCTGCACACAAGTTGATTGAATCGCCCTCGTCTCTGCAGCGAACGTCCTCTCGAAGGGCTGTTCCCTGCAATGTCAACACGGGGTAGGCTCCATCGCAGTGCATTGCCTATTCGGCTCCATCACGTACACCCACAGCTAGGCCTCGGCAAGGTAAGGTAATTATACCCTTTTTACCGGGTAAAAGGGTAAAGGTAAAGGGTAAAGGTGTCGACATGCCAAGGGGTAAGGGTAAAGGGTAGGGTAAAAGGTAGGCTCGTTGCTTTTTACCTTACCTGCTAAAGGGTAAAAGGTAGGGTAGAGTGATTGTATTGTGGTAGGGTAAAGGTAGGCTCGTTGTTTTTACACTTTTACCTTACCTTGTCGAGGCCTACCCACAGCGCTGGTGGGAATTCACTGTTGGACGAGGCCCTCCCCACGCTGTGCAGATCGCGGTGGGGCGATTTGCCCAAACTGGACCACGCTTGATGAAGGCATGGGACATAGACGTGGAGGCGTAATACACTGTCATGCACTCTTCTGCACTGCACTCGTATCCTCCTAGCCCATAACACCTGCTCTGCATTGTGGTCGCCCATACAAAACAATATCCAGGCCCATACAAAACAATATCCAGGCTCATACCCGCTTCGCTTCCGAGGAGCGTCACTGTGGCGCGCGGTGTAAATGTTGGGCGATGGTCGCCGCGTGGTGGCCACCAGAGGGCGCCCCGCGCTCAACCGCCACCACACGTGGACACAACAACGAAGCAAAAATTCGCCTCCTCTCCATATCTGTCCCTCCACATACAAAGCCTATATCATTTTTACACACCCCATTAGCCACACGACATTCTGCGATTGCGTAATGTTTGCAGAATTGGTTCAACACAAGCAAACTATAGACTGGGCTTCAACGTTCAATGTCTCATCAGCAGTCACTGCTTACTCTTTGGTTCTTTCGGTAAAGTCACGTAGAAAGATAAAATAATAAATTAAATAATACCATACGACGTTTCGATTGCAACACAAGGAATCATCATCAGGTACAAATGAAAAATAAAAACAAAACCTAGTAAACTTATAAATATAATGCAATACAACACAGATAGTCGGCTAACATAAGTCAACACCCTACCTGGTTGATTACGTTCTTGCAAAGATTGCTAAATTTAAAAGAGAGATTAAACACAGAACCGGAGACACATAGACAGACACGTAAGCAGAGAGAGATAACACAGACACAGAGAGAGAGACAAACACAGAGAAACAACGCCTCTGTGTCAAGACCTTAAATAGAGAGAGGGGGGCAGAGAGAGGGGGGGTAGAGAAATTAGCATGTCAATGAGAGACCAGGCGCAACATCAGGAAACAAAACAACAAAACGAGCGGAGACAGAGAGAGATAAACCACACTAAATCAAACAAACTTAGTCAAAATTTGGAAATGTAATGCAATGCAACACAGAAAGTCGGTCAACACAACGCATGGCCTAGTTGATTACGTTCTTCCAAGGATTGCTAAATTAGCAGTTAAGTGTGACGGAGCTTTTAGCGATAAACAAGGTACCGTATTTATCGGGTAATACTTTGCGATATTTTTACCCAACCGGGTAATTCTTCCGAGCTACCTTTACCCTACCCTTTACCTTGCCCCTTGGCATGTCGACATCTTTACCCTTTACCTTGACCCTTTTACCCGGTAAAAAGGGTAAATTACCTTACCTTGCCGAGGCCTAGTTGTCACCCTACAGTTTATTAGGACCCTACTGAGAAAGATTCGCGGGATCCGGTGAGACTGTTGTTTGACTTTCATCCCACTGGGATTTTAGCACACAGCGTTGGTGTACGTAGCTTTTTCTGCAATAGTTTGCTGTCTTTTCTTGGATGTTCTGTTTGCACTTAGTCACATAGTCAGTTTAAGATGTTTTCTTGTTGATGTTTTTGTTTTTTGTTTGTTGCGGTTTCACCCGATTCAAAAGCCGAATGGCTCACAGGGCTATACCAAATTAATGAAACTGAAACTTTTCTAGGTAAACAAGCGGGATAGCAATCGTCTGTAATGAGCTCTATGACTTGAATGTTAGCCCACCGCCAAGAAAGCACGATGATCTCTGAATGGGGGGCAGGGGGGGCACACGCGGGGGATCTGTAGCACCCCAAAAACAAATAGCCACACACCACCGGATTGAGCAGTAGCGCTGCTGCGTTGCCCGCGTTGTGCTGCTGCTGGCCGAGTCGCGTCTCACCGGCGCTGCGTCTCGTGCCTCAATGCGAACAGCAGGTGGCGACGAGGGACCACCAACAAGGAGAGGGCTCCTTTCGTCCATCCAGATGAGGGATTTCATCTGCCGGGGTATACCGTCATCATCATCATATTGTGCTGCTTATCAGTGGCAGCTGAGTCAATCATAATTGTTCAGTATCAGTCAGTCATCATCCATTAGCATTATCCAGTTTCGGCATTATTGTCATCGTCAGCAATAGCAGTAGCAACGTCATCTAGCAACATCAATAGCTGCTTCATAATAATCATCAGCCATGATCTATCTACTGCTATCCACCGCTCACGGTTTAGTGCTGCGACAATCTGCCTAGCTCCTGCAAACGGGCTGATTTCATCGTTCCATCTCCACATTTGACGTAACCTCATTTATTTATGTACCCATGAAAGCATCACCGAATCGCAAGACTTGTTCAGGAGGGTCCTGCTGCATTAGGATGTTTGGGCCTGACAAAAGCATACCATGGCATAACACTCAAGGTTCTGTACATATGGATTTGATAATCCATTGATGTATTGCCATCTTCCCAAGCCAACCCGAGGACCTGTCGCTGAATGGGGAAGGGGGACACACGTGAGGTGGAGGCCCTGATGTCTATCAAACTCACTAACCAGGCTCCATCTGCTTAGCTTCTGAGACTGGACGAGATCGGATGAATTCACAGTGAGTTTGCGCCTTCGTGCCCTCTGCTCCGAGACGCAATAAAAACTGGAAATGGAAGCAGTCACGGTGCGAGCAGGAGGAGTGCACGTGGCACGGAGCCCGGCTCTTATCAGATGCTGATTTTAAAGTTGACGACAGACGCTTTCCTCCTCCACCACAGTCATATAGAGACCCAGGGACACCCAAGAGGTTTTTGGAGGTCTTTGGGGGAAAATGCCAAATGAGGAGGCCCTCTCGGCCCTTTTCGGATCTAAGGACTGAAGCAAACATGCCCCCGCCCCCGCCAAAACCCAGTTCTACTGCCCTGCAGAGACCCCCACCAGACGCACTCTGGCAGATCAGTACCTACACGCAATGTCGAGTCCGACAAAATATCATATCCATGGGTTTACATACACCCCAGGTCTCCCATATAATGGAAATACACTTTAAATTGTTTCTCAATGGGCTGGTTATGGAGTTAATGTGTAAGTGGGTGTGGGTCTTTTCTGATTAGATTTTTCGCACCCTTAGAAGTCAAGTAAAAATTACCACTGTATTTACCAGCGATAGAAATACACAAGGGTATAAGTAATGGCCCAGCAGTTTTTGCACTCCGCTATGAATCTGGCAACCTGAATTTGATTCCCAGCCACAGCTAATATCAGTGGTGAGTGATGCCTGAAACTAAACTATAAACTATTTTTATTTTACCAGGTAAGGCCCACTGAGCTTTTTAGCCATATAGCTCAGAAGCGACCTGACCACAAATGAAAGTTCAACGAAGTGGCTTATCACGTGAAATACTCTAAACGCATGTTTATAAATGTGGAGGGAAAATCAGGAGGACCCAGAAAAAATCCACGCGATCACGGAGAGAACATGCAAACTCCAAATATACAGGTGTCAGGGTTGG
This sequence comes from Entosphenus tridentatus, assembly GCA_014621495.2. Classification (NCBI taxonomy): domain Eukaryota; kingdom Metazoa; phylum Chordata; class Hyperoartia; order Petromyzontiformes; family Petromyzontidae; genus Entosphenus; species Entosphenus tridentatus. Next base: position 10,638,266 of record CM025658.2, read on the forward strand.
GATCGAACACCACGAGCTCTTGTATACCAGGTCAGAGTGGCACCAGTGCTGGACCAAAAGTGCCCTGACCAGTGGTGAAAAATGGTCACATCTCCCACGATCGACATGGTAGAGGGAGGCCTTCCTCCATCACTGCATTGACAAAGGGCGACACCTATTAATGTATTATTACTATCGGGGCCGGCAAAACAGTGTTGAGACTCGCATAATAAATGCTCAAGTAAATGCCGCATATTCGACGACTGCAATCACCAACTTCATCCAATACAAATCTATTACTTTGGCCACGGAAACGTGGGCCCACGGTATTTGGATCGACGCGGGTGAAGTATGTAACTTCTCACGCTATCAGATGGTGGGTTTTGCTTTATTCGTGTGAATGAAAAAGGAACATTCCTCTGGCACAGGCTCACTCTGATCAGGCCCCATGATGAGCACTCGATGCAGGCCCTTGCGTGTGCGGGATCGCGTTGCATCATAATAATCTCCCTTGTTTGTCACAGTCTCAAACTCTTAAAGAAGGGTCCAGCCACAATTGGGTTCTTTGGCCAACTCACTGACAGGTTGCATTCACGGAGGAGGAAAACAACATGGAGAAAACCCAGCATGCATGCATTGGAGGTATCGCTTAAAGCTCCGCACAGATGGATTCAAGAATCCAATGCTGTACGTACTGCCAAAGCTTGGCAACATGACGGCCCAAGGCAACAGAAGCCGGTATCCCCAGGCAACCTCCCATCCATTGACTCGCGAAGCTCAACTCCTACTTAGGCTTCAGAGATCCGCCGAGGTCGGCTGCATTCACGTTGATTTGGTTGCAAGCAACGCGCCGAAGCGTGCCGAATGTGAGAGGAATGGGGTTCAGGCGTCGCTGTGCAGTCAATGATTCCTCTCTATGGATTTGTTTGGCCACGGTCAGTGCCGGCATTTACACAGTGTTGGCGAACAAAAAGATGTGTGCCCCGAGGGGTGGCTCGGGGAGCTGTTTCTGTTTCTCCGCGTATTCCTCTGTTTATCGTTCTCTCCCTCTGTGTCTCTCTCTCTTTGTTACTCTTTGTATGCCTCTCCGGGGGGGGAGGCGCCTATATTGCTCAGTCTCTCTCTTTCTCCATCTTTTTTTTTGGATTTCTGTCTGTTCCCATGAACAATTTTGAAAATCTACAAATGTGTCCATCCCCCCCACCCATCATGCAATGTCACCACCGTTGCACCATTAGCATCCTCGTCCACCACACGGATCGCTCACCCATCAAAACAAGCCGGACCTGCTCGCAGTGAATAATTCAATAGGGGGTAACAAAAGAATTGCAATGCTCTCCGTTTTTTTCGGTGTCACCATGTTTTTTATTTTTAACACTGTTTTGGCCCTACTTCAAAAGGACCATCCACCAACAAAATTTGATAGGGTTTTAATCTGTTGAAAGATGCAGTGCTAATTATGAATGTGGCAAGTAAAACAATATATACTGTATATAATGTGTGTGTGCTTGTGCAGCATCGCCAATACACTCCATTCATGTATTGACTTAACATAACGTCCAGTGTGCAATATCTCCTTTGTAACAAATTACAAACTAGGCGAGCGCGTTTCGCTGGCAGGAGAGCACAAGAGGATATTCTCTTGTTCCGGTAGAACGCCGCCTCCAAATTGAAGAGGCGAACCTCGCTCGTAGTGGCTTTCGTAGCTGCTCTTGTTATGATTCACAACACATTTGTTTTTTGGCTTAGGCCACCTAATGATCGAACCACGTCTGTCTCTTTAAGAATCCTTCGCCACCCAACACAGATGCAATTGTCACACGGCGCACGAGCGTTTAGCGACGCGTCGATCATTATTGTCGTTTCAGCTCCACTCTCCCGGTGAGTTCTCACAGCCAAATGTAGCATTTCTCTAATTACGTATGGCAGCAATGTGTTCGGTAGCTAAACGCCAATGTCCAGGTCTGCTGGCCATGGCGAGAGGGCTTCAGCAGAGAGAGTTCGTGTAAGGTCTAATTAAGCTATATAGCACTTTTGCAGAAGCAACATTGGCCACAAATGATAGCTCAATGAAGTAGATTATCATGATGTGGAAATTTATAGCAGCCAAATATAAAAAAACGCATGTTTCTAAATCTGGAGCGAAAAACCAGAAGATCTGGACGAAAAATCAACGCGACCATGGGGAGAACATGCAAACTCCAAATATACAGTAGGCATTAGGGTCGGGATCGAGCCCACAACCTCCTGTATACCAGGCGAGGGAGTTAACAGCTCGCCATTGCGGCGCCCGTATTGCAGGTCGTGCCTGCAATTGATCTGCTCGACGCTCTGAACAATTTTCTAATTTCATTTGACGGGAACAACATTTAAGCCGCAATGTCCGGGCGTCACCTGGTCACCGTGTGCGAAGCGGGAGTGTAATTATTGCAATCGAAGCTCTTTGCTGGGGAACTAGGAATATCCATTCTTACTCTGAGCCAGATTTTTGTTATTATTAAACCCATACGCACAAGTGCTGACCCAGTAAACGTGAAGTTGGGCCCACGTTGGCTCAACGTCAACCAGCATTGGCCCAACGTTTTTGCAAATTCGCACGTGAGCGAATTTGCACGGGCTGCTGGGAACACGCGTACTCCCTCAACAAAACACCCGCTCGCATTAAAATGATTTGCTTTGCATATTGTCAAAGGTTCCTGTCTTGTGATTGATGCACGAAGCAGCGCAGAGGTCGACTCGATGTTGTTTTTGCTGATGCTGCTGCCGCGGGCGCTTTCCAATGCTCGCGTCTACATGAGGGCCCCAAAGCCATCCACAATGATGGCAGCGGTGGCGTTGGCAGCGGAGGCAGTGGAGCCACTGTTCGGCCCCGAGGTGTGCAGCTGCGTTGGGGGGGGGTGGTGGTTGAGGTTCACTGGAGTCGCCTGGCCGTCAGCCGTGAGTTACTCTAAGAGGGACTGACATATTTGTACATGGAACAAGGGCCACGGTCAGCGGGACGGAGGCCCTCCGGGCCCTCGGCAGCGGGCGTGACAAGTTTCCGCGTCACTCACTCTGACGGCCACGTGGGCGAGCGCATCTGCGAGAAAGTGGCTCGCACATCCTCACTCTGTTTCATTACCCCCCCCTCTCCCATTCTTCTCTCTCTCCCATCCCTCTCTCTCTGTCCCTCGATCATCTATCACTGTCTCTCACACACAGCTCTCCCATGCTCATCACTCTCTCCGTTTCTAAATCGTTCAATCTCTATCATGGCTCTTCCTGTCTCTCACTGGGATGCGTGAGAAGAGCCATGAGAGAAATAGAGGGGGGACTTATATGAGTGATGTAGAAATGGAGAGAGCAACTTGACAGCAAGCCTATAAAGGCTGTTGGGGTAAGTGCTATTAGTGAACACCTATGAAGGATGGTACAGCACATGAGGGGTGGCACATCCAGCAACATGCCCACCCATCTCGTGGTAATGTTTACAAATACAGTAATACCCTGTTTACGTCGGGGTTGCGTTCCTGAAAGGTGCGACGAATATCGAAATGATGCAATCCGAAGCAATGTTTCTCATAAAAATGAACACCACTTCACCTATTATAGTTCGCGTTTTACCAATATTACTCCTTATTTTTTTATGACATTCCAATACACGTGTGAATAAAATAAAAATGACCAGATAAATCAAATAAAGAACATTTTAGAGTTTGAATTGTTCTTACCTTCGGGACTGGGCTGGCTTTGCTTGCTGGGTAGGAAGTGGTGGTGAGGTGGTGACACACACTCGCTCACTCATAGATCCAAACTAACACTCATTCACAGATCCACACTCGATCACTCATAGATACAAAGTAACACACTCGCTCACAGATCCACACACTTACAGATCCAAACTAACACTCACTCATAGATCCGCACACACAGAAACACTCACACGCTCACAGATTCAAAGACAAAGACTCACACTCTGTCACAGATCCAGATGTAAAGCTGGGTGCGATACAGAAGTTCCGATATCGCACCCCGCTCGTCACTTCCCGGTCGGATGCACCGCTCATTGTCTCCGCAGTATCGTCGGTGGTGGGTCGCTATTGCTTAGCAGCAGCTGATACGCTTGTGCGCAGAAATCAGCCACTGTTCATGCAGGTCCTCAACACGGCCGACACCCCCGTTACAATTCAGGAAGGGACCTTGTTCGAAAATGTCAGTCCCATGCATTTGAACCCTGAGGCGCACACCGTCAACAATGTGCAATTGGACGCCCCGTCCGTCGGCGCAGAGTACACGGCATGGATAGACGCGCTCCTGGCACAAAACAGCGATCTGTCGGCAAGGGAATCAGGGGAGCTCAGGACTTTGTTGAATGACTTTGCAGACGTGTTCAGTCAGGGTCCCTACGATATTGGTTGCATGACGCTGATGGAGCACCACATTGATACGGGCGATGCACCACCCATTCGGCAGAACTCCTATAGGATGGGTCCTAGCGAGAAGGAGACTTCAGGCGGCTGAACAAAGTTACCTTGACAGATGCCTACCCGCTCCCGAGCATAGACGACTCTTTGGATGCCCTCGCAGGAGCGAAAATCTTCTCGACACTAGACCTTTTGGTGGGATTCTGGCAGCTCCCACTAGATGCCCAATCCCGACTGAAAATGGCTTTCAGAATGCCTCAAGGTCTCTTTCAATTCATGTGTTTGTCGATGGGTTTATAGACGGCTCCCGCCACTTTCCAGGGATTGATGGAGCTGGTACTTGCAGGATTGGAGTGGGAGTCGTGCCTCATCTATCTCGATGATGTTCGCTTGCACATTCGGTTGCGACAGGTGTTTTCGAAAATCCGTGACGCCACGCTCAAGTTAAAACCCTCCAAGTGCCATCTGGTTCGCTCCTCTGTTAAATACTTGGGTCATGTCGTTAATGCGTCGGGGGTCGTGACAGATTCTGATAAAATGGCGTGCGTCCGTCATTGACCAACACCCACGTTCGTGCCTGAAGTCCGCAGATTCGTGGTTTGTTTCCTATTACCGCTGTTTCGTCGAGAACTTTGCTACCATCGCTAAGCCCTTGCATGCGCTCACAACGAAGCGACAGTCATTTCATTGGGGGCAGGCAGAGACCGACGCATTCTTGACACTGTGCCAGCGGTTGACAGAAGTGCCACCCCTAGCATACCCCGATTTTTGGATTCCCTTCCTGCTGGACACGGATGCGAGCAATGTGGGCATTGGGGCCGTTCTCTCCCAGATTCAGGAGGGGAGAGAGGTTGTCATTGCCTATGGAAGTCACGTCTTGTCGCAGGCCAAGCAGTGGTATTGCATCACGCACCGTGAGCTGCTTTCCGTCGTCCACTTCGTTCAGCAGTTTTGGCCCTACCTGTACGGCCGCGACTTCCCTATTTGGACGGATCATGCGGCATTGCAGTACTCACTCCGCATTGACCAGGTGACCGGTCAGACGGCCCGATGGTTGGAGCGGCTGCAAGAGTACATGTATCGAGTGGTGCATCGGAAAGGAGTCCGGCATACGAACGCCGATGCTTTGTCCAGACTGGCAGCCCCCGTTAAGTGCGCATGCAACGACGGATCCGCTAGCTGTAGACTGCTGGCCGCGGCGCAACCCGAGATCGTGGCGCCGGTTTCCGCTGGGGACACGGACCGGGTGGGACCGCCGGTATCGCTTGATAGCGACTTGGGGCTCACCCTGCGGGAATGGAGGGACCGGCAGCAGGCAGACGCATCCTTGGCACCGCTTCGCCGGCTGACGGGAGACGGCACGCGCTGACGATCTCCCCACGTCAAGGAAGTTTTTCCTCATGTGGGAAGGTTTGTTGATGTGCTGGGACGCGACTGTGAACCGTAAAGTTCTGGTGGTGCCCTCTTCCCTGCGGAGTCAGCTATGCTCCGATGTTCACGTCTGACAGTTGCTCCATCTAGGTAGCCATAAGACCGAGGTTGCGCTACGCCTTCGCTATTTTTGGCCGGGCATGTCCACCGATATCCGCCGTCGGGTATCGGCGTGCATGGACTGTGCGTGCAGGAAGCCCCCGCCGGTCGTGCAAAGCACTCCCCTGCAGTCCATTAAAGTTTCCCGGGTAAACGAGCTCGTGGGCCTCGATATCTTGGGCCCCTTCCCCTCCACTCCTCGAGGGTGTAGATACCTACTGGTGGGGATGGAATACTTTACACGATGGCCCTTTGCCTGCCCGTTGGCCGACCAGACGGCGGCGTCCATAGCAGACGCCTTTGTAAATGGGTATGTCGCTGACAAGGGGGCTCCGGAGCGGCTGCTGATGGACCAGGGCAGAAACTTTTCCTCCAAACTGTTGCAGGAGGTGTGTGACATGCTGGGTGTCAAAAAGGTGCAGACGTCCCCTTACCACCCACAAACGGACGAGATGGTGGAATGCTTTAACCGCACCATCTCGGGGATGCTGCGTCACTTGGTCAATGACGAGCAGACAGACTAGGATTTGCACATCCCTGGGGTTTTGACGGCCTATCACTCGGTGCCGCATGCATCAATGGGATATTCACCATTTTTCTTGATGTATGGACGCGAGCCGAGCCCTCCAATTGAGGCACAGTTGCACCCTGTCCCATCGCGTGCGGGAGATTGGCCAGCCGCGTTCCGCCACTCGCTCAAGTATTTGCACGAGGCTCGCAAGTCGGCTTCGGCAGCATCCGCGTCTGCGCAAGCTACGAATGCGCGCTTGCGGGCTAAGCCGCCGGTCGCGGATCCCTTTGCAGTGGGTGACCTGGCTTGGCTGCACTGCCCGCAGGTACCGTTGCGGACGCCAGTGAAGCTGCACCGGCCCTGGGAGGGCCCGGTCACAGTGCTGCAGGTATTGCGACCTCAGTGTGTTCGCATTCAGATGGGAAAGCATAGGTGGTACATTCACCCTTCGAGACTAAAACGTTATGTCGCGGCCAAGCTGCCCCTACGAGCATCGTCACCTTCACCACCTTCATCGTCAGTTTGGCCGGGTGGGAAGAGGTTGTCACACTCACGGCCTACTACGCAACCGACTGACAATGCAGACACTGCCCATCCTGCAGGACTACAGGTGACCGGAACGCCAGCACCGGACCCATTGGCGTCCGTGGCTGAAGACGCAGCCGCAGCATCGGCTGCAGGACGGGGCCCCTTAACCCGCTCACGCTCACACTGCCTCGTCGCAGCTGTGGACAGGGATATCCCTGCAACCCTGTTGTGTTTGGTCGAGGGATAGGATCGTGGGGGAAGGCTGCGACAGAGGCGGCGCTCTTGTTAACAAAATGGAGGGGAAAATTGTGTTGTGTTACGTTTGCTTTATTGCACATTTTTTGTGTTGTGTTACTTTTGCTTTAATGCACTTTTATTGTTGTTGTCGTTTAAACTACATGCACCCGGCCGCAGTTGGCTTTGAACGGCTGAGGCATACAGTTGTTGAGCCGAGGACGGCTTTGTCTCAAGGAAGGGGGGGGTGATGTAAGGGATCTGCGAGCCACCCTTACGCATAGCTAGGCCTCGGCAAGGTAAGGTAAAAGTTAAAAGGTAAAAACAACGAGCCTACCTTTACCCTACCTTTTACCTTACCACAATACAATCACTCTCCCCTACCTTTAACCCTTCAGCAGGTAAGGTAAAAAGCAACGAGCCTACCTTTTACCCTACCTTTTACCCTTACCCCATACAAATTACCCGATTACAGGGTAATTACTAGGGAACTACACATCAACAAGGTTTATAACGGTAAATGCTAGGTAGAGCGCTTTATTAATATAGAATACTCTCGATGATTCCAATTTTACACGCTTTCTATTAACTCACTGTCTGTTGTTGTCGTCGTCGTATCCTCAAATCTTGCAACTCAATTTTTACCCACTTCCTAATGTGGTATCGACTGCAAACTTCGTATACTTATATCATACTAATGACAATACTATATTCTATCATTAAACAAATATATATTTCTTAACATTCTTTTTTATATGTTATGTTTCGGCTTGGGTCTAATTGTCCACGCTCAACTTGCATTGGCTGTAAATCACCACGGCCCCTTACATTATGGCAAGCTTCGGGGCCACTTTCTGGAGTCGTGGAGTTCTGCCATTACGAGTACATTTCATTAAAGCGCGTTTAAAAAAAAGTTTTTTTTTAATATTACTTATTAAATGGAGGCCACGGACTGCGCCACGGACTGCGCCACGGAGTTTTTAGCGGTAAACAAGGTACCGTATTTACCGGGTAATACTTCGCGCTACCTTTACTCTACCCTTTACCTTACCCCTTGGCATGTCGACACCTTTATCCTTTACCTTTTTACCGGGTAAAAAGGGTAAATTACCTTACCTTGCCGAGGCCTACGCATAACCCTCGGCAAGGTAAGGTAAAAGTTAAATGGTAAAAAAAAACAAGACTACCTTTATCTTCTTGGTTCTTTCGGTAAAGTCACGTAGAATTGAAATAATAAAAATAAAACATAATAAAATAATTTCCACGACGTTTTGGCTACCTTTACCCTGCCTTTTACCTTACCACAATACATTCGCTCTACCCTACCTTTTACCCTTTAGCAGGTAAGGTAAAAAGCAACGAGCCTACCTTTACCCTTACCCCATACACAATTACTCGATTACAGGGTAATTACTCGGGAACTACACATGAAAAAGGTTTATAATGGTAAATGCTAGGTAGAGCGCTTTATTCATATAGAATACTCTCGAATCGGGCGTTGAGGCTGTCGACGACACCGTCCTCCATAACCTCCTCGTCCCAGTCGTCTTGGTCGATGGCGATCTCATCAACAACCTGATCAAGTTCGTCATTGCCATCGTCCTCGGACGGACGACAGGCAATAAGATCCTGCGCCGTTCCGGCCCAGTTAGACGGAACCTTCAGGCAGCCGACGCTGACGTACCGACCTCGCTGCCTGGGGCGAGCACATTGTGCTTCTTGAGGTGGGCTTTCCACCCCGACGCATACGTGTGGGTGGAAAACCACTTGTGGCAGTGCGTGCTGTACATTGGGATCACTCTCCATCCAATCGTGCTCCCACGGGAATGCATGCCGCTGCCTCTTTCGATTGCTGTTCGCAGCAACCCAAAAAATGCCATTGCTGGCATCCTCGACCTCGTCCTATAGTACCTCTGCCTCAAGGATGTGGTCCGTCTCCATCTGGTCCGACATCAATTATCGCAATTTCAAAGAGGCCACGGACTGCGCCACGGAGCTTTTAGCGGTAAACAAGGTACTGTATTTACCGGGTAATTATTCGCGCTAACTTTACCCTACTGGGTAATTCTTCTGAGCTACCTTTACCCTACCCTTTACCTTACCCCTTGGCATGTCGAAACCTTTACCCTTTACCCTTTTACCCGGTAAAAAAAGGTAATTTACCTTACCTTGCCGAGGCCTACTCACGCACACGCACCACTCACTACTCAGACACGAAATCTCCGCTCTCACTATAACACGCACCAATCACACGCGCGGGAATGCGCTGGACGGGGGTCAGGGGTTAAAGAGCAATGACGTCACCCGGACCAGGCGTGCGTGATGTACAGTAGATGTGTATTGGGAACGAGGGCGGAGATGAAGGGGTTAAAAGGAGCTGTGAGACGCGTGTTCGGGTTTGGTTTTCGAACGAGTGTTGCTGTGCGTTGGAAAAATAAAGAAGTGCTTAAACCAGTCTCCGACTCCTCTTCACAAAGACTCACTCTTTCACAGATCCGCACACACACGAACACTCATTCATAGATCCGCATACACACAGATCTGCACACACACACAGATCTGCACATAAACCCTCACACAGATTTGCAGACAGATCTGCACACACACACAGATCTGCACACAAACACTTACTCACTTACAGATGCACACACTCACAGGAGCCCGCGCCTCGTGTGTCAGCGTCGGCACCGAATCCCATGTCATGTCACTTGTAGGGAGGTACGTAACACTTTTACGCTGCCTCTTCGCCACAGATACAACCTCATCATGTAAACCTCGCTTACGAGGCATGATGCTTAAAGGCCACGTACCCACAACATTACTAAAAATACTGTACTTAACGTTACAGCAGTAAACTGTAACATAAATGTACAATAAGATAGAGTACACTATAAAACACCTAAATATTGTAAATATATGTGTAGGTATTGGTTTACGAAAGGAATGCGTTCTTTACAAAAAAACACAAAACTAAATTTCGTGAATCGGACTGGCTTTTCTGATTAATTTACTCTGCACATAACATAAACATATACACCGATGTCACTTTTCACAATACAACATTAAAACGGTTGAAGGAATGCAACAAATTCCCCTTTTCAGGGAACTCCCCATACTCTCTGCGTGTCGGAATGAGTGGTGGAAAGGTGACCTGAGCACAGGAGGATTTCTCCACAAATCTGGCTGTTCGCCTGATGTTGCTACTTATAATTACTGTCGAAACGTCGTACTCAGATTACAAATGTTGTGGCTTTGCTCTCCAACACACCGGTGTGCTGTACTAGTAACGAATTGGCATGTTCTGTTTACGTGACAAACCTAATTGGCTGTGTCGGGTGGTGGCGGGGTTAACGACACATTTACGCGATCTAACCCAAAAAAAACCTTATGAATCTCGGTCGCGAAAGCCTACTACAGTGAGGGAAAAAAAATATTTGATCCCCTGCTGATTTTGTACGTTTGCCCACTGACAAGTAAATTATCAGTCTATAATTGTAATGGTAGGTTTATTTGAAGTGAGAGACAGAATAACAAAATCCAGAAAAACGCATGTCAAAAATGTTATAAATTGATTTGACCCCCTATCAATCAGAAAAATTTCTGACTCCCAGGTGTCTTTTATATAGGTAACGAGCTGAAATTAGGAGCACACTCTTAAAGGGAGTGCTCCTAATCTCAGCGTGTTACCTGTGTAGGACTCGTACAAGGGTTGTCTTTCTCTCCTCTTTATTTTCCTCTTAGAGTCCACCTCCGCCGCGCCACTGCTCCGCGTCTCGGCGCGGCCTCGCTCCGCTCCGCGTCGCTCTGTAGCGCCACTGCTCCGCGTCTCTCCGTGCCCTCACTCCGCGTCGCTCCGCGTCTCTCTCTCACTCTCGCTACGTCTGTCGTCTCTACAGTTTCTCCTACACTGCATCCTTCCGATGCATGGCTACCCTGGTTGCTCATTGCGTTCTCGCTAACACTGTCTCTCTACGCTTTACTCCGCTATCACTGTCTCTCTACGCCAGGGGTCGGGAACCTTTTTGACTGGGAGAGCCATAAAAGCCAAATATTTCTAAACATATTGCATTGAGAGCCATATAGTATTTTTAACGTATAATAAATTAGATATGTCTTACTTTTAATGCAACTTCTGGTGCTGCATGGTTTTGCTGATGGCCTTGTAGTCTGGTTCGTACTTGGTGAGGTTGAGCTTCATGCAGGCGTTGAGGCCCCGTGACCCGTGAAATTTATCTTCAAAACTAATTTCTGTTTACTTTAAAATGACACAGTATTATTAAGCAATATCACAAGTATTTTAAAATCAGTTCCAAACCGATTTTTTTATTTTTTTTTCAACTCAAAATTGTCTGGGAGCCATATGCCGTCACCAGAAGAGCCATATATGGCTCGCGAGCCATAGGTTCCCGACCGCTGCTCTACGCTTTACTCCACTATCACTGTCTCTCTACGCTCTACTCTGCTATCGCCTGCTCTGCGACTCCCCGGGCACCGTTGCTGCAGCTCCATCCACGACGCCGACTCGTACAAGACTCCCGTCTCTCCGTTGCGCTCTGGCTTATATCCCCACACCAATTAATCTCCCTTAATTATCTCAACCCCCTGCTTATCGCTCGCCCCCTGGCCCTCCGTGTCACTTGGCCTTGTTTTCGCCGCTAGAGCGGCGCCAGCTAATACCCAATTACCTTTTCAGCCAATCAATGGCCTGTGTCCTCCCGGCTACCCTGACACTTGTTTCAACACTTAACGATCCACTTCACCTAAAGCCACAACAACAACAATGTCCTCACATCACCCCACTGTACTGTGCTTGCTTGCATAGCAACAGAGGCGGGGGATGCGTGGCGCGCTATACTCAAGCCCTACATCACCCCCCCCCTGTGAAAAAAACTAGCCGTCCCGGCTAAAACAACGCGACACGCGAAACCCACAGTACACGAAAAGTATAACAGATGCGCAATATATATACAACCCCGAGTCCAAGGAATTTAAGTAAAAGTTAATCGTCGTGAACGTGTTCCCGCGGCCGATCCGTCACCCCGACTCAATTGAACAGGGGTTAGGACATCCCCGTCCGTGGCCACAGGGCAGCGTTCTGCCTGAACCGTGCGTCCATTTCCATCCCCCTGTCCATCTCTCGACGAGAGCCACCCACGGCCTCGTGCGTCCTGGTGTGTCCGTCGCCTTGTCCCCCACTTGCCATGGTTCCCGTGGAGGCTGCCCCCCGTGCAGACGCTCATTAGCTGCCTGCCTTGGTTCCGTATTCCGCAGCGAGGCCTCCCTGGCCTCGTTCAACCGATCCAATGACTCGCGCATGGGGACAGCCACCACTGGCGACTTGCTCTTAGATTTCACACCCAGCCTGACCAAGGCCGGGGCTTCTGGTTCACGCCCATACATCAGATAAAAGGGCGAATACCCTGTAGAAGCATGTGGGGCCAATCTATAAGCGGCCAAAGCCGCCGGGACATGTAAATCCCAATCCGTCTGAGTCGAATTAACCTGCTGGCACAACATAGATGTCAATGTTCGATGAAGATGCTCGACCATCCTGTCGGTTTGCGGGTGGTATGGGGATGTCCGGATTTTACTTGTACCCAATGCGTCACACACCTCCTTCAACAGACGGGACGAAAAAAAATTTCCCTGGTGCGTAAGCAGGTGCTCTGGGGCCCCTTTATCGAAAACGTAACCCTGCAGAAAAGCCTCCACAATTGATCCCGCTGATTGGTCCACTAGCGGCCATGCCATAGGCCACCGAGTTAAGTATTCGACCCCCACGAGCAGGTATTTGTGACCCCGCGGGGTAACGGGGAACGGTCCCAAAATATCAAGGGCCACAATTTCGTTAACCCGCGAAACACGTATCAATTGCAATGGTACCCGATATGGCTGGGCTGGCGCCTTCCACCGTGCGCACTCGTGACAAGCTTTAACGTACAAATGAACGTCATTCTGTAACCCCGGCCAATAGAAATCATTACTTAAAGTCAAAGCGGTTTTCTTCTCCCCCAAGTGCATCAACCGCGCGTGCGTGTCGGAAATGAGTTTCCCTCGTAAACACAGTGGCACCACTATACAAAATTTCTGTAAGACGACATCCCATCTGACCAGGAGGTCGTCAATGAGTCTGAGAAAAGGCCGATCATCCGACTGTTTGGAGCGAGAGGCACGTAGCCTCATCCTGGTAAGCGACGGATCGTCTATTTGCAACCGCACCCAACACCCCCGTGACAAACCCAGCAACCCAGGCTCAGTATCCAGTGTCTCGTCAACCCGGTTTGAATTAGCTACAGCGGCCATGCTCGGCACGCTCTGCAGCGGCGGTCCACAACGCGGCGATCCCTCGGAGCACCGACACGAGCCCGATGCCTGAGGCAACCGGGACAGAGCATCCACGTTAAAGTGACGCGTACCCTTCCTGTGTTGGACCGTAAATTAGTATCCCTGCAGGACCTCAAGCCAGCGGGCCATTTGGCCCGAGGGTTGATCGATCCGCAAGGAGTACTGCAATGCCGCGTGGTCGGTGCGGACCAAAAACTGTCGCCCGTACAAGTATGGTCAATACAACTGCACAAAATGAACAATTGCCAATAATTCCCTGCGCGTTACGCAATACCTTTGTTCCGCCGAGGACAGTACCCGGCTGCCATACGCGACGACCCTTTCAACACCGTTAATCGTTTGCGACAATACAGCTCCGATGCCCGTATCACTGGCATCCGTGTCCAACGTAAACATTTCCGCAAAATTTGGATACCCGAGCGGCGGTGCGTCCGCCAAGGCGTCCCGGAGCGTTTCAAACGAACGCTGCTCCTCATCACCCCATAGAAACTTCTTACCCTAAGCAGTCAGCGTGTGCAGTGGCCTCGCAATCGTAGCAAAATTCTTAACAAATCGCCGATAATATGACGCAAAACCCACGAAGCTGCGTACTTCCGACACCGTTTTAGGCACTGGCCATGCACGAACACAACTAGTTTTCTCCGGATCCATTGCGACCCCCACTTTGCTGACCACATGACCAAGATATTTAACAGAAGTTCGCAACAGATGACACTTTTGGGGTTTAAACTTCAAATTGGCGCCCCTTACCCTGCCAAACAGAGCTCGCAGCCACTGCAAATGTCCCTCAAAATCCTTACTGAACACAATGACGTCCTCCAGGTAAATCAAACACGACTCCCACTGCAATCCCGTCAACACCAGCTCCATCAGTCGTTGAAAAGTGGCTGGTGCGGAGTGCAGCCCCATCGGCAATACATTAAAGTGAAACAATCCTTGCGGCGTGCGAAAAGCCATCTTCGGTTTAGATGCCTCGTCCAAGGGCAATTGCCAAAAGCCCGATAAGAGGTCTAATGTGGAAAAAAATTTAGTGCCGGACAATGCGTCCAATGAGTCGTCAATGCGCGGAAGCGGATATGCATCCGCCACCGAAACCTTATTCAATTTCCTGTAATCCACACAAAATCGCAGAGAGCAGTCCCTTTTTTTAACCAACACGATCGGGGCTCCCCATGGGCTGGACGAAGGGGATACGATATCCTGTTGCAACATCTCGTCAACCGTTCTCCGAATGCAATCCTTCTCCAGCGGGCTCACCCGGTGAGGATTAAACCGAACAGGGGGCACATCTCTAGTGTCAATGTGATGTCGCAAACAAGGTCGTACGACCGACGTCAAACTTTCCTGAGCTAAACACGTCCCTAAATTCCCAAAGCAACTCCCTTAACCGCGTCCGCTGCTCGGGTGTCAAATCGTTGTTACCTTCATACAATTCGCGAAACCAGCTCGGTTCCTCCTCTGGTCGCGGCCAAACACACATGGCTTTCCGAACCTCGTTCGACTGACGCGTGTGCCAGCGTGGTCCCTTCCTGAATAACGACCGGCTCGTGCCCCGTGTTTACAATCTGAATAAACGGTTCGGCCGTCGCTGGCACCATGGTAAAAGCCCCTACCAAAGAGGGCATTCGTGACACGGCATTTGAAGGTGACAATAATATACCCTCCTCCAAGTTACCTACTGACAGCCCCTTTTTCAATTTCAACGGGACAAGCATCTGCGTCGCAGGCGGAACGCGCACCGTGCGGCTAACCACCGCCTGGACCACAGCGTTGACACGAGCAAATTTAGACGGAGTACCCAAAATTTTTATGCACTTTCCTGACGGCAATTCCAATTGTCCCCTTTCAATCGAAATCTTAATCGGCATCTTTTGCAAAAAATCCGTGCCCAATAAGCACGGCACAGCCAGAACAGACGAAACCAAAATGTACCCCGTTACACACACCTCCCCGACCTGTATCGTTGCTAGTATACGACCCATAATTCCCAAACTACCCCCATTTGCCGCTATACACGGGCCCTCCACCGGTTCCAAAACATGGGCCGTAGTAGGGAGCAATCGGAAGGTGTGCAAGGAAATAAGCGTCGCGGATGCCCCCGTATCAACAATTACCCGAATTTGAATCCCTTGAACAAACGCCATCACATCCGACGAACCCGGCGCAGCCCCCAGAACACGATGAGCCAACGCACCCCATACCGCATTACCTTGTGCATCATACGAAGGGGGATCAACATTGTGTATCGACGCGGATGGGTGAGGTGTAGGATACGGCCGTGTATTGCATGTGTCGTGACTCGCCTGGTAATCCTGCGCTGGGTAGAATCCCCGATTGTAGGGTCCCGATGAACGTGGGAAGACGCGTCTCTGTCTCCAGCAGTCCCGCGCGAAGTGTCCTCGCCGCCCGCACTCGTAGCAGCGTGACGGACCGCCACGTCCGCCCGCATCCGAGCGGTGGTATGGGCTCAACGGTGGTCGTGCGGCCGCTGCCGTCAGCGGTGTCAGCTCTCCCTCTGGTAGACCACCGTCTGATCCAACGCCCACCACCAGGGACCGAGATGGCCCTGCCGATGGCTCGTCGCGAAGATCCAGGTTGACCTGGATGTTCCTGGCAAGCTGCAAGGATGACCCGTCGTCGTCGTTGTCGCTGGGAAGTGAGAGGACGACTTGTAGCTCCTTCGCCATCTGCAACAGCTTCTCCTGGGCCAAAGAATCAAGGGCCGCCTCGTCCATTGCCGGGTAAGCCGCTTGGCCAAGAGTCAACAGCGCACTGCGATACGCGAGGGGAGATTCTCCCTCCGCCCGTCGCCTCAATTGAAACTTGCGCTTGGCGACCGAGCGAGGTTCGTAAATCTTCTGCATCACCGCGAATATCTCTGGCAAGGACAAGCGAACCCCTCGAGGGAGACCGTAGAACGTCGCCAACGCGTCGTCGTCCAAGGCCGTTGGCAGCGCCCGTAGCGCTTGAGCTTCCGTCCACCCGAGCGACTCATACGCTGCCCGAAATCGTCGTGTAAACGCCGTCCAGTCGCCGACCGGGACCTCGAAGCGTTCCACGTGCAGCCGGCGTGGTGTGCTCGAGGCCAGCGACTCCGGTTCCTCCTCCTCGTCCAGCGGCGCACCTGGCGCCTCGGGAGATCCAGCCGCGCTGTCAGCCCCCGCAGATGTAACGAGGTCGTGCAGCTGCGGATCCGATCCCGTCGGCGCTTCCCGCATCGACCGCAGAACTCGATCAAATTCTTGCGTGAGCGCCGCCATCCTGGCCTCCCACACCGCCATCGCAGCTCTCCATACGTGCGGCGGGCTCGGCTCCTGCTCGTCGTGAGTGTCAACCTCATCGTGCGGCGGTGCTTGCTCCGTCACGTCCTCCGGCGATGCGGGGGCCTCCACTCCTGATGGAGGTATCACGTCCGCATCGCTGCTCTCCGCCGACGAGGCTGCCGGTAAGTTATTTTTCTTCATAACTTTCTTGGACATCTCGGTGCAGGTCCTTTATCACTTCTGACACCAGTTGTAGGACTTGTACAAGGGTTGTCTTTCGCTCCTCTTTATTTTCCTTAGAGTCCACCTCCGCCGCGCCACCGCTCCGCGTCGCTCTACAGCGCCACCGCTCCGCGTCTCTCCGTGCCCTCACTCCGCTCCGCGTCGCTCCGCGTCTCTCTCTCACTCTCTCTACGTCTGTCGTCTCTACGGTTTCTCCTACACTGCATCCTTCCGATGCATGGCTACCCTGGTTGCTCACTGCGTTCTCGCTACCACTGTCTCTCTATGCTTTACTCTGCTAACACTGTCTCTCTACGCTTTACTCCGCTATCACTGTCTCTCTATGCTTTACTCCGCTATCACTGTCTCTCTACGCTTTACTCCGCTATCACTGTCTTTCTACGCTCTACTCTGCTATCGCCTGTTCTGCGACTCCCCGGGCACCGTTGCTGCAGCTCCATCCACGACGCCGACTCGTACAAGACTCCCGTCTCTCCGTTGCGCTCTGGCTTATATCCCCACACCAATTAATCTCCCTTAATTATCTCAACCCCCTGCTTATCGCTCGCCCCCTGGCCCCCCGTGTCACGTGGCCTTGTTTTCGCCGCCAGAGCGGCGCCAGCTAATACCCAATTACCTTTTCAGCCAATCACTGGCCTGTGTCCTCCCGGCTACCCTGACACCTGTTTCAACACTTAACGATCCACTTCACCTAAAGCCACAACAACAACCATGTCCTCACATCACCCCACTGTACTGTGCTTGCTTGCATAGCAACAGAGGCGGGGGATGCGTGGCGCGCTATACTCAAGCCCTACACCTGTATTAACGACACCTGTTCACAGAAGCAATCAATCAGTCAGATTCCAAACTCTCCACCATGGCCATGACCAAAGAGCTCTCCAAGGATGTCAGGGACAAGATTGTAGACCTACACAAGGCTGGAATGGGCTACAAGACCATCGCCAAGTAGCTTGGTGAGAAGGTGACAACAGTTTGTGCGATTATTCGCAAATGGAAGAAACACAAAAGAACTGTCAATCTCCCTCGGCCTGGGGCTCCATGCAAGATCTCACCTCGTGGAGTTGCAATGATCATGAGAACGGTGAGGAATCAGCCCAGAAGTACACGGGAGGATCTTGTCAATGCTCTCAAGGCAGCTGGGACCATAGTCACCAAGAAAACAGTTGGTAACACACTACGCCGTGAAGGACTGAAATTCTGCAGCGCCCGCAAGGTCCCCCTGCTCAAGAAAGCACATATACATGCCCGTCTGAAGTTTGCCAATGAACATCTGAATGATTCAGAGGACAACTGGGTGAAAGTGTTGTGGTCAGATGAGACTAAAATGGAGCTCTTTGGCATCAACTCAACTCGCCGTGTTTGGAGGAGGAGGAATGCTGCCTATGACCCGAAGAATTCCATCCCCACTGTCAAACATGGAGGTGGAAACATTATGCTTTGGGGGTGTTTTTTCTGCTAAGGGGACAGGACAACTTCACCGCATCAAAGGGACGATGGACGGGGCCATGTACCGTCAAATCTTGGGTGAGAACCTCCTTCCCTCAGCCAGGGCATTGAAAATGGGTCGTGGATGGGTATTCCAGCATGACAATGACCCAAAACACACGGCCAAGGCACAAAGGAGTCGCTCAAGAAGAAGCACATTAAGGTCCTGGAGGGGCCTAGCCAGTCTCCAGACCTTAATCCCATAGAAAATATGTGGAAGGAGCTGAAGGTTCGAGTTGCCAAACGTCAGCATCGAAACCTTAATGACTTGGAGAAGATCTGCAAAGAGGAGTGGGACAAAATCCCTCCTGAGATGTGTGCAAACCTGGTGGCCAACTACAAGAAACGTCTGACCTCTGTGATTGCCAACAAGGGTTTGGCCACCAAGTACTAAGTCATGTTTTGCAGAGGGGTCAAATACTTATTTCCCTCATTAAAAATGCAAATCAATTTATAACATTTTTGACATGCGTTTTTGTGGATTTTTTTTTGTTATCCTGTCTCTCACTGTTCAAATAAACCTACCATTAAAATTATATACTGATCATTTGTCAGTGGGCAAACATACAAAATCAGCAGGGGATCAAATACTTTTTTCCCTCACTGTATTTGAAGCTTGAGGAGATTGAGACTGCGTGCCTGGCTACAGGCCAGGACCCTCTGGGGGGCCGGCCCGCCTGCAAGCTTTGTGAAAGCGTAGGGCATGTGCAGGGGCCTCGTGTCGCCCGCTGCGCTCTTGTTAAAAACCCTTGCCTCGCTCGAGCGGAATTTATCCGTGGCTCAGCTCGCAATAGCATATTTACCGCTTATTGCAGTGGTCCGCGGTTCGAATCTAGTTGGCCGATCTAGTTATTACTGGAGGTTGAATTATAAAAAATGTGCTCCATCTGCATCCGTGGTCGTTAAACATTCCGTGATGTCACTCGTAAAGCGTAGGCCATTGTGCTCTTCAAATGTTCGAGATGTGATGTGTAATGTACGTTGCTTGTCATCAAACAAATAAAAAACAATTTTCAATAATAAATTAGGCTATGCAGGCCTTTGCGCGGCCTTGTCCATCGTGCTGTGCGGCGCGCCTCCCCTATCGTCCTCTCGGCAGCATTGTTGTCAAAGAGTTGTCCCCCTAATACCAGCACACACCGAGGAGGTGTCCCGAACACCCTGATGGGTGTCCACACTGACATTAAGAGATGTAATGGGCCTCCGGGCCCAGGACCAGAAGTTGTGTCCCGCTGCCTCCTGATGGTCGTTTGTTAATTTGAGCCTTTTCTCCCTGAATCAATGTGACAGATGCAGGTTTTTCTGGGGTCAACAAAGTGCCACTATGATTTTGTCTGAAATTCACTATTATCTTTGTCGGAGTTGGAGACGTTTTTGCAACGAATGTGACTGTACCCTGCGCACAAATCCTCAAACCATAGGTGTCCTGGACAGAGACGTGAAAATCTGAAATTATTAACCATTTTCATTGGCCGCTGTCCCATCTCTGCTTGTTTTTTTATAGCCACCCGTGTCGCCATTCCACCACAGACTCCTGGGAGCAGACGCACAACCGTTTAAAACATGGTGCCTGTTGGAACTCCAGCCGACGGCCTCGGAAGATGGGTGATGGTCGTGACTCGCGCTTCATTGAGTCTGAACCGCGCACGAGGCAGCCACTCGTTCGCTCTCACTTGAGATGCAGGTGTCTGGCTCAGCTTCCCGCCTCTCAGGTACAAAAACACCAGCACAATATCATGGCAAGATGAATACAGATATCTTGCAATGCCAGAAGTACTTGGAATTTGATCATCTTGAGTGGTGAGTTATTATTATTACACAACTTAATAAAACCAGAACTTTAAATTTCCCAAATGTATGATCCTCAAAAAAAGACCAGTCAGAGATGCAGCCGGATGAGCTGGCACTGCTGAAGACCTGGGTTTAATGCGTGGCAGCCGCCCATGATTTAACAGCGTGTTGTGAGTTGAGGGTCTCAGCCGAGTCACCAGTGACTGCAACACGGGAGGTTGCACTGCTCTGTAAGAGTTCCAAATAGATTATCAGCCTCACTGCCAAGACCTCTGCATGTAGCACGAAAGGGAAAAGAGCTGTGGGAATATACTTTGTTTTCCGAATAGAAAATTAGCGATAAAAATGGATGCCCAGTGAAGATGTAAAGGGAAAGCCAGCGAAATAGCAAAGACACTAAGCGTGGTGTAAACTCAAGTCATGTGGTAACTGTAGTTGGTTGATTGCCAGATCACAAGCCGTGGTCTGTGCAAAGGGGTACTCCCTGCAATCATAACCAATCGGAATGTAAACCTCACTCGTGTATAAATACTGTAACGACGCGAACTCGTTCCGTGGCAGTGATTACCAAATTTGGGCGATTACTATAGCATTACACTGACAACAATAACCTCGCATAATTATAATGCCCGTATTATATTTTTTTCGCAAATGATTGGATCATGGAGTTGTTGGCGCAGTTCATGAAATAACCTTTGGCTTCTGGCGCTGAGCGCTTAGGTGTCATTGGAACGCCGCGACGGCGAAGGAACCTCAAACGCAGTCAGTCCCCACGTGTTCTCCATTTAGAGTACATTCACCCCTCCGACGAAACTCCACGCCACGGACCGAGGGACCCTGGGATCTGTGCCAAATGTTTTAAAGACAGCAAGAGTTATCGACCAATGCGATGTTTTTTTAAACATCACGAACCGCGCGGGTCGTGCGGCTGCGTGAACGAGCGAGTGCGAGGACGTGATTCTGGCAAAATCAACAACCACCAAGCGAAACAAAAAAGATAAAATCCTCACGACAGCACAGCGTGGGTGGGCACCCGGGTAATCGTTGCAACACTTTTTACATTGCCACATCGGACTTCACCTGAGGCAATAGCATTACCTTATCAGTGCCCTCGCCATGCTACAAAGTCCTCACCTACAAGAGAAACACAAAGATTGTGGTGTTGCTGTTTGCCCGTGTTGAAACGGCTGTACGCCCGTACGGACCTGCACCCTCAAGTTCCCTGTCACAAGAGGAATGAATCGGGGCACAACCCGTACGAGTTGACGCCGCACGTCAACAGCAGTCGTCAGGGCGGGGGGGTTGCGCAATGTGCACGGCCATTGCGCCGGCCACAGCGAGAGCGGCCAGAGCCGCTTCTGGGCGTTTCTGCCGAGTTCGCCATCTTTGCCGCTTGTTGGCACCACCTCCTCTCGCGTGTGCGAGACAAGAACTCGCAGGTTGCCCTGCGGCGGCTTCC
The DNA here is from genome assembly GCA_014621495.2 of Entosphenus tridentatus. NCBI lineage: Eukaryota > Metazoa > Chordata > Hyperoartia > Petromyzontiformes > Petromyzontidae > Entosphenus > Entosphenus tridentatus. The sequence goes on from CM025658.2 coordinate 10,660,040, forward strand.
TGTAACTTCACTTGCGTCATCGACAACGAGCGGCGCGATGGCGGGGAAGGTGCTGAGGGACGGCGAGTACCGCGCAGTGTCGCACGTTCGGGACGGGGCGGGGGGGAGTTTGTCTCTCTCACGTACCCTCTCACACGTACTCTCTCTCACGTACTCTCACACACACTCTCTCACACACACTCACTCTCTCTCACACACACTCTCACTCTCTCACACACTCACTCTCACACGCTCTCACACACACACGTGTGTGTGTGTGGGGGAGAGTACGTGTGACGGTGTGAGAGGGAGCGAGGACTCTGCTATACGGCGCAGTGTTTAGAGTTGTTCCATCAATGTGCGGGGTGTCGCTTCTCTCTCGGTTGCGTCAAGTCCCGGCTGGATGAAGGCCCCAATTGCATATCGTGTCAACTCATACTGTACAGGGAAATTGAGTTTTCAGGCCCATACAGCGTACAGCTGTTTCAACAATACGGGCAAAACATTAGTTTTTGTCTTATTTGTTTGTTTCTCCCTCCCTCATGATGGGACTTGGTAGGATGAACGTTGATATTTATACGGGGCACGGGGTGACCAATAAGGTGTGAATTGGTCAGTAATAAGGTTGGCACTGATAGGGAGTTGACAGGTGATGCTGTTGCTCCACTGCTGGATGAAGGCCTCCCCACTCATGCCGTGCAAGCCGCGCGGGTTCGACTTCACCACTGACTGCACATGAAACTAGACCCTGCCTCTCATCATCGTCACCACCACCACCACCATCAGTCCACTGCTGGATGAAGGCCGCCTTCTCCCCCTTCCAACTATAACTGCAATCAATACCAACGCCCGCCATCCGCCACTAAGTGACGATGACATCCGCACGGCGCCTGTGCCAGGCTAGGTGCACTTTGAGGCTGCCACGTGAATTGTCGAAGGCTCGCTGCTGGCAGGAGGTGACGGGGCGGACCCTGTCGGTGCCACGGCTTGGCAGACTGAGAAGACCGGTAGATGCACCACCAGCTGTGCCCCCTACTGTTCCAACTTGCTGTACTTTAACGACCCGGTGCTCCGCTCGTTGTTGTGAGCGCCGCTCCTATGCCCTCCGTTGCTGAAGGGCGATTGCCTCCAACTGCCCAGTGACAGCGACGTCCTTCACGAGCCTCTCACCCGGTCTCCGCTGCAATGCAATCACCCGTCTTAACCTGTTCGGTAACATGGCTATGGGCCGATTTAATCGATTTTTGTTTTCCACGGATAAGAGAGAGTAGTTGATTTGGCAAATTCATCCTATTATCCACGGATAAGAGGAGTAAAATTGCGGATAGTCCCACAGATTATAGGATTCGCGGTAAATACTTCTCCAGTTAGCACAACAAATACATTGTTTAATTGTAACATCGGTGGTGAGTGAGATCAGAACCTGCCCTGCTCACCTCCCCCCTTCACGAATCGACACTAACCTGCAATGGTGAAGTATGGTCAAACTACGCTTAAAGGGTGATACTGCATGGGGGAGGCCTTCATCCAACAGTTGATGAACAAAGTGACTGCCAACTCTGTACAGCAATAGGTCATCTGTCGCCAGTGAGTCGGTGGTATGCAGAATGTTTTGCCATCACTCAGTTCAGAGCAAACACTGTTGTGCTTGCATTGTACTGTAATTATTGCTTCGTGTTTTCTATCATAAGTATAAACGAGAATGAATTTGATTTTTAGTCCTGCATATTTTTATACGTGTATTGCGCAGAGCCAATACACGTAAAATTTTGTTTTTTTAATAATCCCGAATGCTCATGGAGCCAGACACGGGCATGATTGGCTTTATGAGAGTGCATTGTGAATGAGTTGACGCTCATAGAGCCAGACCAAGACACGTTTGGGATACTTCGGGATCATTGTTAATGACTGAGGCTCATAGAGCTAGATCAAGACTTCTTTGGGATTCGGTGTTAATGCGGAGTCAATGTTAAAGGTCTACAATTCTGCAGATAAGCACCTAGCTAGCTATATACATAATGCAGTGGCTGGGAGACCCATCAGAGGTGCTCGCTGAAGGCCCCATGATCCATTGGGTTCCTTGATCCACATCTCCGAATAGCGCGGTTGATTACGTATAGTGCGTAAGAAGTTCAACACGCACATGTCACTGTGCTCTCCTACACCTCAACCTCTGCAGGCGACCCAGCGCCAGCACCGGTGGCGCCCGGAAAGCTGCGCCTCTACAGCATGCGCTTCTGCCCCTTCGCCCAAAGGCCCCGTCTTGTCTTGGCAGCCAAGGGCATCGAGTGGGTACACACATGTCGTCACTGGCAGCCTTGGGAGGCCAACATCCCATCTAACCGCAATCGTAGTATCACTGCCGATATCCCAGTACAGGCATACCTCCAATAGCATTCAGGATGCGTTCTTGGTAAACGGAGCGCTGTACGAAACGGCGCTATAGGAGGTCACTATAACATGGTTCCAATGGAGATGTGTTCTCGACCGGGATTTAATTTTTTACCTCTTGAGGGCTTCGTTGGGGTATCGGTAATGGCCTTAATAATTATACTGTATGAAAGCATTTTATCAATAAAAATCATAACTTTTAATGGTAATAACATAAACAATAATACAATAAGTTACGTACTCACAAGTGCATTTGGTCGAGCTTGCGTAAGAATAACCACAATCTGCCGGAAACACGTCGCCCCAGGAAACTGCAGTACTAAACAATGGGATTACTCGATCCATAGATGAATTAATTATCAATGAATCGATGCAGTGATTAACCCTCAATTGATATTCAAAGGTGGCTGTTGGATCGACTGAGCAGAATCATTACAATAGAAATCTCAATTAAGAGTTCCACAAGACCATGTACGGGCAAAGAGACACCTCTATGGGCAATGCCATGCCTACTTTCTTCCACATATGGGCTGATCGGCGCAGCAATTTTCTTCCAGGACAAAGAGCATTATAAGGAAACAGTATTATAGGAGGCAGTGCTATTACTGAATAATTGATCACCTTTCCACCTCCATCCAAATCATTGCTTACCTTCTTGTGCCCTAGTTGCTGCTTCCAAAGATAAATACATTCCTCATTCGCTTGGGTGTTGTGGTAGTTGATCGCCTGTGCGCTATTGCCATCCCTCTTCAATCTCCTCAGCTCGTGTTTTCATTGTATTTTGGTATTTTCATAATTTGTATTTATCACGTAGGTTTTTGCAGTCAATATGATTCATTATAGATTTTTGGCTTAGGTCCAGAAATGATATTGCCAAATTTTTGTTGTGAAATCCGAGACCACCCGAGATAGCCAAACAAATTAAGTTGTCGTATGTACAAGGCTTAAATGCGCTAATTATTTTAGTTTCACTTTACCGGTAATTTGAGGATCAATTCTTAAGTGAATTTAGTAGTTAGATACGACGGGTTACTTGAAACTGCGTCAAGCAGCCTCAGATGATGAAACCAGGAATAAGAATAATTGTATTGTTTTTATTTTTGTATTACGTTTTACGTCTATATTGTTGTCTTCTGCAACATTTTGACATACTCTTATGTTTAGTCGACAACTAACTTTCGCTGCACATTGTTACGTGGCTTGGTGGGCAGGTACGAGACGGTGAACATCCACCTGAAGGCGAAGCCGGCATGGTTCCTGGAGCGCTGTCCAGGGGGGCTGGTGCCAGTGCTGGAGAACGACAGCGGCGAGCTGGTGCCAGAGTCCCTGGTGGTGTCCGACCTCCTAGATCAGCTGTACCCCGAGCCGCCCCTCTACCCGCGGGGCCAGCCCTACATGCAAGCCAAGCAGCGCCTGCTCATCGAGGGATTCGGCAAGGTGTGTATGGAAGAGCAACATCGCAAGAGCTGGTATATTCGGTTATTTAAGTAATCAAATACTGTGGTGCCTCCCATTTACCGTGTCCATCCTAGAATCAATGCTGAATGTAATATCCCCCAGAATGAATAACTTACATTTGCGGAAACCAGCTTTAGTCAAATCTTTCCATGTCAATCAACTAGAGCCAGGCAATCCGATTGATTAAATAATATCATACATATCGATTCAATGACTCTATTGTCACGGAAAATTTGTTTGAGAAAAAAATATATCACTTTTGTTTAAATGTATGCCGCTAGACTGGAGGTGATTAGTTATGGTCAAATGCACAATTAATTTATAGGCATGAGTCCTCATTAAAATAAAGAAACAACTTGCATCCTTGATTAAATCCACTGCTGGATGTAGGCTTCCGCACCAGTCATAGGGGTAGTATCCCTGTGCTGGTTAGTAGGGGTTTCATGCGATCGATGCCCGGTCACAGAGTTCACAGTGCAATGCATGCACAACTGCGCACCGCCTATCCACCCCCATTCGCTACTGCCCAGAGTGAATTACATCACAAGACTTCGGTCCTAAGATGTCAATGACCATTTGTTAGTTCACCAACACATTATTACTTCCACTGCAATTAGTTTTTTTATTTTTCAAGAATTATAGTTCACAGTTACAACGTTTGTTAAAAGTACAGGAGACCCTTGAATATCACGGGCTTATCTTTCGCGTTTTAGACCTATCGCGAGCAACCTCTTTGTCTACCAATTTAGCATTCACATGGGTTAGTTTTGGCGTTTCATGGGTAGACTGTACCCACAAGTGCTGTATTATTGGCTGGAACCGTGGTGTGGGGCGCGCGAGGGACACGAGGCAGTTAGTGGCACCTCAACCTTTGCCCTGCAAGCATCTTGCAGACAAAGTCAAAGACCCCCCATATAGCCTTAACATACTGTTGGGGCAACTGCTATGAGCCAGCACCTATGACACAGAGGGGTTAGTGGCCAGCACCACGACCGGCCGCCTTTATCTCCAAGTAGCGATGTTTACACATCGCACCAGATCCTCATTTTAGGCTGAGTCGATCTAGGGGAAGCCCAGGACCGATTCAGACAATCGTCACTAGTGTTGGGCGTGAGCGGGAATCGAACTTGGGTCGCCGGGTTCATAGCGGAACGAGCTAACCGTAACACTACCGCTCCCCACTTGCGGATAAACACACAGACCCGCTTTGGATCATCATCATGAATGCTAAGTACAGGATTTATTCAGTATTTATACTACTATTTATTCTCTAGGAATGTTTTTGGTATCGGGTTTTTACATGTTTATTTCAATTATTCAGTTTACTTACCTAACCCCATCATTTAGGTGAGGTTTAAGTATTGAATATCGTGGTTTTGGCCTTTGCGCCACTTTACAAGAACGTAACCCCCGCGATATTCATAGGTCTCCTTTAGCCAATTTTTGTTTTTTTCTCATGAAAGAACTTTCAAACTCTTGTGGACATTCTCGGATAGTGTAGCTACAAACGCTGTTTGGATCGACACATGTGCAGGTTAGTGGTGATCCAATGTGGTTCTTTATAACTGCATTGTGCCACTCCTAGGTTGACTCTTGTCTAAAATTATTAATCGACTGGTGTATAAACACAGGTGCAGGCGAAACAAAGTAGGCCAACCCCCGTTCGTTGGTACCGGTCGACCGACCGTTTGTTTGCCATGTGGTCCAAGGGTGTGACTATAAATGGATGGGGACACGTGTTTTTTGCCCAAGTGCGTGTTGTGTATTTTATCATTCTGCCACACTGCCCACTTACAGTCAGATGCTTCGCTTTGAGATGGCTTGTGCTCATTTAATCACAATTTTGGACGAGGCTGGAATATGTTATATCAGGGGTGGAGCTGCCAGATCCTTTCTGACTCTGCTCAATATAATCTGTTTTGTAGCAGTTTACTGGATTGCTGCTCCAGCGCTCACTGATTCACTCCATTCACTCTAATTATCGTACATTCACTTCCTTCTTGTTACTCTTTTATTGCTAGTACCATGGTCAATGTTCTTATGAACTTCACTCCTTGATACTTCTGTAGTGAGTCCAACTGAGTCGCAGACGTTGTCTTGGGAGCAACACGTTTTATTCAACTCTTAGCACAACATACTCCAGGCTATTAACACAACACACTCAAGGCTATTAACACAACATACTCAAGGCTATTAATACAACACACTCTCGGGTGCTGACCACCCAACTAACCACGCTACGGCGGAACTAGACACGGTTTCACTATCCCGGTCCGGACCACAAGCTGGGTCCCAGACCGCGTGACTGGAGGCTTTTTCAAGCTTGATGTGGATCTCATGCCTCTCCAACAGTAAGAACCCCGAGCCCCTCACAGGCCCCCCCCCTTATATCGGGTCGAGCTTTGGCTGGCTCCGCCTCTCGCTCCACCCACCTTCTCGATCTCTCTCGCCCTTGCCCGAGGGCTCTCGAGAGTTCTTCCCGGACCACGTGACCACCCATTAGCCCCCTCCACCGGTGGCCCCCCTCCAGTATCATCCGGTCACATGTCCCCAGGTCAGCCAGAGTATCATGCCCCCAACGTAACCCCATCTGGCTGACGCTCTCTCAACGGGAGCCCGCACTGCACGCTGTGCGTGGCCATCACGCTTAACCAGCGCTCACTCAAGCCCCCACTAGGGCTGGTACTACACCCCTTGTGCGGGGTGTACACCCAACAGTATCCATCCCGCCGTGGCCTCACAAGCCAGGCACCACACAGTGACATTCCCAGTCACTACACTTCAACCATTATCATGGACTCATTCAACCAGGTGGCTGTTTCCTCTTATCCATGCTGTATTCAGAAATTTCTTTCTCTTGTATCTAGTTTTCTCATGCTGCTAATCTTTGAAACTATCTCCATATTATCTCTTTTCCAAAGTTCCAATTATCTTTTTCAGTTTTAGCAAGTGGTGGTAGCACACACCTGTATCCAGCACTGGAGGCGATTGTTGATGCTTGACATAAATGTTGTTAAATTCTCTAGTTGCCCCCTCACACGCGTACGTTTTTCTGGGTGCTCTGGTTTCCTCATACATTTATACACATTCATTCATTGACTGAAAACATCTTAATATATAAAGGACTGCAGAGTTTGGGCAATTGGTAACACTGGCCTGAAGCGTGGCTCCCTTTCCCGCTTGTTTGCCGTTCCTTATTCCTCGGAGTCATTCTTTCACTTCAAGAGGGAGTAAATACTGTACAGCATGTTACAAGTCGACATTAATATTAACGGAATGTTTTTTTTTTATTATCTGCTATACTATCATTTGTGCTTTAACTTATGCTTCATAACTTCTTTCCACCATCTCTTTTTCCCAAGTTTGTTTAAGCTCACTCAGTTTGAAGAAATGTGTTAGTTCTTATATGCTATTCCCTCATCGTTGCTGTTAGTTGCCAGCCACTTTGGAATAAGGGCATTTGGGCATGTGCTTCGCAACTGCACATCAAAGTATAATAATCATAAACCTACATGGAGAACAACTACAGCAGCCTGAGGTGGGATTGTTTAACACGTAGAATTTCGCGACAAATATCCATAATAGAGTTTTTTTTTGGGTTGGATCGCGTAAATATATGTGTCGTTAAAACCCGCCATCACCCGACACAGCCAACTAGTAAGGGTTGTCATGTAAACAGAACATGCCAATTCGTCACTAGTACAGCACACCATTGTGTTGGAGAGCCAAGCAACAACATTTACAATCTAAGTACGACGAGAATCTATCGAAATTGAAAGAAAAAAAATGTTAACCGTTCGGATAGCTACCGACTAAGTGCTGCGTGGAAGCGAATCATCAAATAATACATTGTTTAAATGCATGCCTATACAGACCACCATACTTCAATAGGGATTACCGTTGGTATGGCTATTTTAATACACACAATAGACAGGAAGGACAAGATAAATGGGCTCGCATAATGTGCGTGCATAATGTACGTTGACTCATGAATCCCCCCCCCCTACTTTGCGCAAGAGCACAGAAGTGTGGTCACTACATCTACGCCTCTATATAAAGAACGAAATAGGTGGACTTCTCCACAAATCTGGCTGTCGCCTGGTGAAGCTAGTTGTAATTACTGGTGAAACATCGTACTCAAATGTTAAATGTTGTGGCTTGGCTCCCCAACACACCGGCGTGCTGTACTAGTGACGAATTGGCTACGTTCTGTTTACGTGACAACCCTTACAGTTGGCTGTATCGGGTGGTGGCTAGTTTAACGACACATTTATATATTTACGCGATCTAACCCAAAAAAAGCTATTATGGATGAGGTGGGATTATTCATCTCACTTATTGACGCTGCTCTTCTCATTGGCTGCTGTTTGTTTGGGCCTCCGACCTCCTACCAGATGGTGCGTTACATGCTGTAAGCCTGCACCCCTGGGTGTGTGTGTGTGCGTGGGCTTCACTCTCTGAGACTTGTCTCCCAGCGAGAGAGACAGCCGCCTGAATTGTCAGCTCTGACAGCATGTTTGGAGCAATGAGTCACACAGACATACACATATACATATACCTACACACTCGTGTGCATACACGTACACTAAATACCTACAATGCATAGTATACCATCGGAACCACAAGCCTTTGAAGTGTTCAGTTTGGATAGTATCTGACCTACGTCATGCACTGAATCTTTGATGCTTCATCCCACTTGGAAGGAATTACTGTAGGTGGATTTTTACTTTTGTCATCCAGAGTCTAATTTATAATTGTGTAATGTGTAACCAACACGGAGGTGCACACGCTATAAGTTGGAGGCAACACGTTTAATAAACAAACTATGAACACTGAGTCCGCTAGCTAGGTGTGGCTATCTATCGCTATGTGCGTATGAGTTAAACTAAACGAACGGTTCAGCAGCACACATGCTGCTTGACCCACAAATCCCAGTCCAGACTGCACGACGAACGAGGAGCGACGAGTGAGGAGCGAAGAACGAAGAGCTTCCAGTTGATCACCACAATACGAGACCCGAATCCCCTCGGCGCTGCTCCTTTATTTCTTGGCCGCGGACTCGCTCCGCCCTCGGCCATGCCCCCTGCTGTATCAAGGCCGGAGCTCCCCGCTCCCGGTCACGTATCCAATGGAGGCTCCCGGCGCTCAGCGGCACTCCAGAAACCGTGTTAAATTTCGATTTAAAGCTTTCGTGACTGCAGGGATTCAGCTTCTTGGTTCTTTCGGTAAAGTCACATAGAAGGGAAATCATAAAAAATAAACATAATAAAATACAATTTTCACGACGTTTCGGCCACAACGCAAGCAGCCGTCCTCAGGTGAAGAACAGGGCTGTCGGAAAGACAGCGTCCGAATCATTCGGACGCTGCCTTTATTATTTTATTATTTCCCTTCTACGTGACTTTACCGAAAGAACCAAGAATAAGACTCTATTTGTGTATCTACAGTTGCATAAAAATAAACAAATGCAATACACTTAGGATGTATCTTCCATATACAGAAAACCGCATCTCACAATGCTGTAAAGTGAATCACTGAAAACACAAATAGCTTTTCCCAAATATATGCAGTTTACACCTGTCCATGTCTCTCACACATTGGAAACACTGTCATAGAGCCCTCACCCCGTTAAATATTAGGCACACATTCATTTGTTGACAAGGCAATCATTGGCGCCATCTTGTTAATGAGCCCCGCTGTGCGTGCTGCCAGACGGTGAGCCTCTTCTACAAGATTTTTAGCGCCTCGCTGAAGGAGGAGAGTGCCGTCGAGGCAGAGGGGGAGTTCCAGAAGTCGCTGGCGCCATACGAGAAGCATCTACAGGCGTCGGGCAAGACGTTCCTGGGTGGTGCCCGGCCCAGCATGGCCGACTACATGGTGTGGCCGTGGATGGAACGGCTGCCCGCCGTGGGCGCACTGCGGTGAGTGCAGCTGACCGCAGAGATGTAAGAAGAGGACGTCACATTGTCACGGTCGTAGACATTATTTTTGGCATTTTTCCCGTGGGAATACATGTGGGGTACGGTTTTTAATTGATTCACCCAGTGCAGGCTTCTCCTGAAAAGCAGTCTTGAGTATCAGGTATGCTTTTCTGGCAATCGGATGAAGGCTTCCCCATGCCGTATTCGTAAAAGTGGTTGTTTTAACATTTCACCATGCTGGGCAGTGCGGGTTGGTGAAGCAGAGGGCTATAACCGGTTCAGATATCAATCACCAATGAGGTTAACCGTAGCCGATTTGTTTAATAGTTTTTTTATTCTGCATATTTATGCTGACATTTGCATTGTCATGTGTTATTACGCAATAACGCAGCCTTGAAATGTGGTTCAAATGTGGAGCACGATATAAGAATAATTGTTTCATCCTTTTTTTTTAACCTATTATTACTTTCAATCTTAACATTTGATATCACCCGTCCTGTTCTGTCTGTGCCTGCAGGGTGCTTGATCCGCTGCCTCGTCTCAAGGCCTGGTGGGAGGCCATGATGAAGGATGCGGCTGTGATAGCGACATTCACGGACATGGACACCTACAAGGAGTTTGGAAAGCGCTACGCAGCCAATGACATGGAGTCGTACGACATAGGGCTGTAGGGCGTGTGCTTCTGGAGGCCCTGCAGACCCAACCGCCAGCATCTCGACCCCATTGTAGGCAGATTGGTCTCCATGCCTTCGTTACAGGATGATGATGATTGACAATTCTGGGTGAAATTGCATTGATTGGAATGGAGATAGAGAAATTAAAATGGTCGCTTGTTAAAACGCACTTCCTTTATATTTTTTGCCATACAAGTAAATTGTATTTTTAAATTGCGCACTCGTGGGTTATGCTTGGAGGTTTACTTTCAGTTTGGGTGTGCGGTGGGGTGGTGGCTGAACCTCCATTGCAAATTAATGGGAAACGTTAATGGCCACGGTGAGGTTTGGGGATTGGATATGGTTTGGGCTACTGATTGACGTACGAGATATTGCCAGCATTTTGTGGTTATCAAACGCTACAGTTGCATGCTAAGTGTGTGGGAACATGAGTGTGTGTGGCTCTCGGCTCCCACACCCACACCCCCACCTCCACAAACCCACCCAAACTTCTCAGGGGCAAGATGAAACTCAGCAGCGCTCGACACTGATTCAGCGGCTTTTTGAGTCCATAGCCATGGGCCAGCAGGAGCCGTGTTGCGTGAGCAATTAAGCCCCTTAACGCTGGCACGGGCGATGGTTCTCTTGTTGTAACAAATGCGCGATTGTGTGTATTGCGTGCCGAACCTCGGGAGAGGCCTACACCGTTTTAAAGCTTCCCCCTGCTGCGATTCGTGTAATTGTGATGGAAATAAGCACGGTGTTCTGGAGTGTTGTATTTCTGTCATTCGCTCAATAGCATTCTTTATCAGGCGCGAGTGACGCCACCGTGGTCGCAATGGGAAGGGTCCCTCCTTTCCTTATGCCCGCCACACAAGGGTCCTGGCACCAGCGCCCTAAATGCCGGCGATGAGGGGGTCTCGCGTGCCGACACAACATTTTATGCATGGCAGCAAAGCTCCACGTGCTAGGTCAATTTGCACGGTTTTTACTGGGGCAAGTTGACAGCGGTGAAAAGTGCGACGGTGGCACCGCCTATGTGGATCCCATTGCGAAACTAACCGTGGAGCCCCCCTTTGTTGTCAATATGGAAGCCCCTCCACCACAGCCAGGTATCGATCGAGATGACTGTTCTGCCCTGCACACCGTCCTATTAATGGATGCCAATGAGGTTGAGCCAAAGTGAAGAGCGTGAAGCCGAACCCTGTGGGCACCGATGCCTGCCATGTAGGGAACGTGGCTCCCCCCCGGCGCTTTCACTGGCGGAGGCGGCGGCGGCCAGGGTTCCCAGCCCCCACGTCCGTCAATCGGAACCTTCCGCTCGTTCCTGAACTGGAGCCATGAGCACCTGGTGTGCGCTGGATGATGCTGGCCAAGGGCCCAACATTTTGGCTGTAATTTTTTCATCGCTGACGTGGTGTGTGACCTGTGGGCTCATCCTGGCAGGATATTCAAACCCCATGTTGCCCCTCCCCGCACTTTCCCTCCATTCACTATATTTGCACTTAACACCAGAAATGAACCATGGCCAAAACCGATAAGGTTGCAGCTTACAATGGAGAGGAGATGTAATCAGTTGTGTTGCTTAATATGCTCCACCTCAAGAGACTAGCCATAACGCCTACCCTTTAGCCAACCCGTCACTAGTACGAGCCTTCCCACGGACCATAACCCAAGCAAACTGACCGTTGTAGTGAAATCTGGTTGAAAAACCCACGTGATCAACACGGCGTGGAGAGCACTTCATCCAGGGCTATTGATTATTTTAAATTCCACTCATCAATTTATGTACGCCACTGTGACCACAGGGGTGACGGAAACTGATGGTGCTCTTTCCTAAGTGTGGCCGTTGTCAATCGCCAACCAATTTTACATCACATTTTCGGTTTTGCGACCGTTATCTGACTCCATTACCTTCCACATATTCTCTCTCTGCTCCAGTAACTCGTCAAACTCCATTGAGTGAGAGGTTAACTCTTTCTCCGTAGCTGCCCCCTGTGGCATCTCATGCCCTCCCTCAGCCATTTGCACTGAAGAGACCCTTCTCTGGTTCAAAACCAGACTTGAGACATTCCACTGCTCCTCTTGCCGATGACTGAGTGCCTCGCTTTATGAAGGGCCTTTATTAGCCCCTTTACCCTCTCTGCCCTCCAGCTCCTTACTGCCTCCAATGACTCATAAAAAAAATACATCTTCCAAGCCCCAAGCTGCCAGATTTAGAAGCTTTATACATCCAACGTGTATTGTTTGGGTGTGTATATGTGTGTTGGAGTGTCTTGGTCTGAATGGGTGTGGGGAGCGGTGGTGTAACAGCATATTGCCCTACGGACCCGGTTACCCAAGTTCGATTCCTGCTCAAGGATCAGTCCCAGGCCACCCCAAAATCGACTCGGCCTCAACCGAGTACATGGTGCAGTGTGTAACCATCGCCACTGGGTGTGGTGCTGGCCACCTACCCTCTGTGTGCCGCGTTAACCTTCGTAGGTGCTCGCTTACAGCACTTGCCCAACAATCTGTTAAGGCGAGATCTTTTTCTGTTTTGTGTGGTTGTGTATTTGTGGGTTGTAGGTATGTGAGTGTGTGTGGGGAGTGGTAGCACAGTTTGTTCATGCCCCATGATCCCACCCACTGATATAACCGTGTCGGGATCGTGCCCTAACCCTGGTACCACACGGGCCTTAAATGACCACCGAGTGCAGTGTGTAAACATCGACATCAGCGAGACAAAGGTGGCTGGGCACGGTGTTGGTCACCACCAGATGCGCGGTGCAGGCCTTAATAGGTGCTCGCAAACAGCGCCCGTCTCTACAGTCTGTAGGAATACACAAGGGACGTGTGTGTGTGATATACCCGTGTATATAATTTGTTGTGGGCAGTACAGAAAACCCCATGGTCCTGTATTTATATGCTCCCACACCTCTGCTCCCCATCCTTCACCAAGCGAGGTTCCTCCAGCCATCAGTGCGGTGACAAAAAGGATGCAATACTTAGTTGTACGTTTACACAGGACTGAGGCGTCGTGATGAGCGCACACTGGGCGCTATTGTAACTTACATCTCGTCAAAAATCCTGCTTCGGTCACAACGAGACGGGGGACACTCGTGCAAGGGTCTACGCGACAGTTAAAAAAAACTTCACACATGACCACGAATTTCGCATTTACTAGCTCGAGACGTGACTGGGCACAGTGCTCTCTTATTACTGCGGTTAGACTGTTGCCGTGGTTACGTGGGTAGTTGTGAATGTGAGGCGGGCTGTTGCACAATCACTGGTTATGATCCGATTTGTTTGCGAGGTGTATCTCGGTGTTGTTCGGCAGGATGTCCGATCTTTCACTCCACGTGCTGGGGAGCTTCAACTTGCCGTACGACCTTTAAACCCATCAGAACTGGTTGCACTGTTACGTGGTGAGTGTGCGGTACCTGCGGGCACACACTGATTGTACGAACACACTCGTCACACTTGCCGTGGTTACCTCGCTAGTGTCGCTAATGCGGTAGCTGCATTTTTACACAGCGGTTGCATTAACAGCGGCAATGTTTACACAGTTGCCACGGTTACTTGATCGCCATAGTTTTACATAGTTGCCAAAGTTATACGGTTGCAATTATGGACATCAGCTTAGTGGTCCAGAGTTCCAACATTTTCCACGAGTCACGTGGACATCGTGAGCCTTTGCCCCATGTGCGGTCGGTGTGAGAGGCGGACGGGATGGTGGGATTTAACACGTTGTCGGCCTTTTGCGATCAATATTCATAATAAAGGGGGGTTTTGTGGGTTAGTTTGCGTAAATATAAATGTGTCCTTAACCCACCACCACCCGACAGCCAATTAGTAAGGTTTTATGATGTAAACAAAACGTGCCAATTAGTTACTAGTTTAGCACAACATTGCCAATATTTTGAGTACTGTGACGTTGCACTGGTGATTACATCTCTTGCACACTCGAAATGAAGGTCGTGGGCAGGTGCTCCAAATCGAGGGCAAACACATTTATTGTGGTTAATCTGTAAAATGCAACAGCACGTGTCACACAGCAATCCTCAACCGAGTCGCCATTAACCGTGAAGCTGGTGTCCAAGTGCGGTTAATCAATAACCCTGCCAGCCCCCTACAGGCCCAACTCCGTTATCGCATGCTGGTGTACACGTGCATTGATGTATTGCACAGCACATAAGGACTTTCACAAAACCACACTTTACTCCCTTGCTGCACAAGGAAATCATTAAAATAGTGGTCCATTCCTAATGTGCCACACATCCAGGCTTCATTGGGCGATTTATGCCAGAATTGTGAAGAGATCGACCCGCTTCCGGGCTTAATCATAGAGCGATGTGACGTCATCGCTCTGAGCCAATCAGGTGGTGGGAGCTGAACAGGGATGGGCTGGGCGCTCCTTGCACCCATTGCCACCCACCCGCGGTTCCACTCCACGATTTCCAAAAGCTCCAAAGCCCTCTCACTTCCACCCAACCACAACGCGCGTATCGCTACGTAAATTTTGGGTATTTTAGCAGTCTTCGATCAAACACAATTTTGTAATCTATGCGCCTTGCACGCGTCCTAATTATTGGTTAACATGTGATACGGCTCGAGACGCTCGGTCCTTTAGTTCGTCCTATGTCACTGACACAACTGACACGCCGAGACAGCCCAATACCTCCACTTGTCACAGCTTTGAAGCAGACGCTACATCCTTCTCCACTCATTGGTTCGAGCTCATCAGCGGTCGTTCCATGTTAATTTAATTTACTGCTGTGCTCTCTGCCATGTGGGGTCATGTGGGAAACACAAAGAAAAACATCCCCCATATATAGTCTTCAGCAGACTGTTGATGAAAGTGCTGTTAGCGAGCACCTATGAAAGATGGCATGGCTCACGATGGAGTGTGTGGCCAACACCATGTGGGACACACAGTTTCAGTGTGCATACCCTACATCACAATGGGACATGTACACATAATTTTAACCGTTACTCTGTGTCTGGGTGTACCATTTGTACATACACATGCATGCAAGTTCATTTGGCAGCGTGCGTCGCATCGGACGTGAATTCAAATTATCACGCGCGTGTAGACTCAATTTGTATTTTAACGGAGAAAGCTGATGAATTATGAATTGCGAAAGAACAATGGTGGAGCTTGATGGCTGGAGTTGTGGAAACGCAGTCATGGAGATGGGTATATTTGGGACTAGCTGCCCATAGCACCCGGGCCTTCTCTACTGCCTCTCACCATCGCACACTTCCCACCTCCTCAATCGCCAAAACCTGGTCTCCCCTTCAAGAGTAAACTCCTCGTCTTGATTTAATTCTGTGTTCATTTATGAACGGAGGTTTTCTAAGTATCTAGTTAAAAACTGATGTGACCATGTCTCCAAACTCAAAACAGGAAATCGCATAATTGGGGTGAGTGTATCAGGTGAATACACGCATGCATTTCCACTAGATATAAAAACATGCACGGGAATTATGACAAGATGGATGTTGCGAAGACTGGAACCCGTGTGATTGAACGCGCCCAATATCTGCGGATCTCAGAAGCTAAGCAAGGGTCGAGCCTTGTCAGAACACGAGGTGAGGACTGCCTGGGAATATCATGGCTTGTAGATGTGGGGTTGCAACGTGGCCGGGAGATGGCAATACAGCAAGGGATTTAATGTATGCGGAGTTAAAAGTATATTTGCCCTCATATACGTGGTGGGGTTTCTCTAGATACTCCAGACTCCTCCCACACCAAGCAAGATATCTCAAGAACTGTTCCTACTTGTTTTGAGACCGAGGCTTTCTTGGGTAAATAAAGAACACGATTATATCTCTAATCTATAATTAAGTGGCTCTATTGGTTTGACTTGCTAGGGCTGGAGGAACGGATGGAAGTTATGGGGAGGGCTCGTCGCGGGCCTATGAGGACGAGCAGCTGGCCTTGGCTCATGTGGAGCCGGCGGTAGCGGTGGCGCCGCCAGTGGCCTGCACGGCTTCTACGTCTTCGGTGGAGCTGACGCACACGAAGCGGCCGGTGCCCCCGTGCGTGGCCACCACGGCGGCGAGCGCATGGCCCATGGCGCGGTGGTCCACGTAGCCCGGGCACACGCGCTCCGGCGGCACCACACCCATGTTGATCTTCACCTGCGGGCAGCACCGCGGCCACACGGGTGAGAGGACGGCCGCTGTGACGCCGGACAGGGGTGGTGCACTCGACCAGTTGCGTGTTTTTATTTTTTATTTGTGAGTGCACTTTGTGGCTGTGTATGTGCCCGTCTGTCCCTCCGGGTCTTAGATGCACCATGTAAATGTCCATGTGGATCCTTTCCCTCAGATTCTTGGGTACACCATGTAAATATGCACGTGGGTGTTTCAGGGAGGAGTTGAAAGCGCTGCTGCTGAACCTGGAGTGTGCCACTAAGAGGTGGGGTTTTACCATCAGCTCCACCAAAACTAAGCACCTGCCTGGGTATTTTGTGCCACCAAACACTCCACCCTCTCAGCTCCCCATTAGTGATGGAGCAGTTGTGGAGAGAGTGGAGAGTTTACCATACCTGGGCAGTGTGCTTATGACCAGCTCCGGTTTGACAGCAGAGGCCTCACTCCGAATTAGTTGAGCGACATCTTTTCATCGGCTGCGCTATGCTGCGTGGAAGCTACCTGGTCTGTCACTCCGCACGAAGTTTCGAGTCTTCTTGGCCACAGTCATGCCCTCCCTTCTCTATGCATGTGAACCGTGGACCTCTCTAATGGAACATCTGCTCCGGTTAGAAATATTCAGGCTAACATGCCTACAATCCATTCTGGATTTAACCAGGCTGGATTTTGTGACGAGCTCACAAATCGTTGAAAGATATGGACACATTCCCATCAGTGAGCTCTTTCGGCAGGCAAGGCTGCATTGCATGTAGCCCGCATGCCAAGCCACCGCATATCCAAGCAGCTTCTGTTTGGCCGCATAGAGGGGGCTAACCGGGCACAACATAAGCTGGAGAAGAGATGGACTGATGCGGTACGGAAGGATGTGGAGCTGAGTGGACTTGCCGACGGCTGGTACCAGCGGTGTCAAGATCGGCCTCTACGGAGGAGGCTCGTGAAGGATGCTGCTGGGCAGTTGAAGGCAGTTACCCTCCAGCAACAACGGAGGGCAGAGGAGCGAAACTCACAACAGCAAGGTGGCACAGTGGGGGATAAAGCTCGTGCATCTACCGGTCATCTCAGTCAGCCAACCCATGGCACCTGGGTCTATCCCGAGACCTGTCAACGAGCCTTTGACACTTCACGTGGCCTCAAAGTGCACCTGACCTGGCACAGGTGCCGTGGTGACGTCACCGTCACTTAGTGGCGAATGGCGGGTATTGTTATTATTGGTATTGTGTGAGTGTCTGCACCTTGGGTGCACCCTAAAAAAATGTGCACAGGCGCGAGTGTGTAAGTCTAGAGCGCATGGTTCTGTCTGTCTCTCTTAGTCGCTGTTGCGCACTGAGTGTGCATGGGCATATGTGCGTGTTACTCTTGGGTGTGCTCTGTGGGAATATGCACATGCGTGTGTAACGTCTCCCGACTCTTGTGTACGCCCCAGGGACGTGCGTGCGTGCGCGCGCGTGTCACCTCGTTGATGGCGCAGGCCGTGTCGCTGTATTCTTCGCGCACCACCTTGCTGAACGCGAGCGCCGAAGCGGCTCCCACCGTCAGGAAGCCGGTGCCGGCTGTGAGGAGGCGGTCTCCCGCGCCGCCTGCGGCAGAGGAGGTGGGGCCTCGTGTGGTCAGCCACATCGAGGATTCATCTAAACCTCAACACGTTTAGCAAACGTGCCATAAAAAAGACCATTGGCCGAAACGTGACCTATTACAGGCATACCCCCTTATAGCGGTCAGGATGCCTTCTTGCTAATAGGAGGGCTATACGAAACAGCGTTATAGTCATTGCCTTAATTGTGATACCGTTATATGATAAATGTATTAAAGCATTTTATGAATACAAATAATAACTTTGAATGACACGTAGACATGTGTCTACATGCGAATTGTATGGGTGGGGAGCGGGAGTGCAACGGTTAGCACGTTGTGCTACAAACTCGGCAACCCGAGTTAGATTCCCGCTCAAGGCCAACACCAGTGAAGATTCTCTGAACCGGTTATGGACCTCCCCTGGGTCGACTTATCCTCAAATAAGTACCTGGTGCGGTGTGTAAACATCGCCACTGGGGAGACAAAGGCGGTCTGAGCATGGTGCTGGCCACCCAGCCCCTCGTGTGCCGTGATGGCCTTCATAGGTGCTCAGTCACAACACTTGCCCCAACAGTCTGTCAAGGCTACACGGGGGATCTTTTTCTTTTGTGTGGGAGCAAAATCTGGGCCCATGTGGGAGTTTGTCGAGCTCCTTTCAAGGGTGGGTTCCCACGTGCAGCCCCCACCGCCCCCCGGAAACCAAGCGAGGCAGGCTTGCTCGCGGGAGCGCTAAGGCATCCACTGCGGTCACGTTTACAATCGGCAAAGGTGATGAGTAGGCTGCTGTAACTATAAACGCGATTGGGTCGTTGGCTGTTTGGGGACACGACACGCGATAATGTCAAGAGGGAAAGCGGCAGTGTCGCGCTTCACGCAGGAATTTTTAACCGTGCAGGAATTTTTCGCAACAGGAATTCTCGTCCAGGACAGAGTGCCATAACGAAACTGCGTCATAAGAGGACAGCACTATAAGGGGTATAATGCCTGTGTATATTTTATCTTTTAAGGCCAGTGTGGGTGAGCGTTTTGATATTTGTATTCGCGCGCCACTGCCGACGAAAATATGTTCCATCTGCAAGAAAGATGTGGGGTGCGTGTAAAGTTGTCGCTTTTAAAGTTGTGACTGAAATCTGCATTGTGTCGTTACGAAGATTTATCCCGCTCTCCAATGTCAGTCAGCCGGTCGCTCCCCTCAATTTAATCCGGAGATGAAATTAACCCTTTGAGACGTGTGAAACGCCGTCATTTAAAGCACGTAATAGTTTAAAGTTACTTTCATTCAAACTGAACATAACGATGGTGAATCACACTTTAAAATGTTCACCGTCCAAGGAAATGTGACAATTTGTAGAAAGGAAATGACCAGAATAGGTAAATAGAGGCAATGGAGAAAACTGCACAAAATTTAACTAAATGTGAACAAAACAATCTAAGGCAGCCAGAAACACACTCCGAGTTTTCGGATTATACTGCGTTGTTTGGCACGATGTCCGACGTTTTGCATCACGTGCCGGGCTTCTCCATTCGGTTTCATTACGCGCCTAGAAGCCGCTACCCGCAGTTATCGACTAGTGCGCAGGCAGTGCAACTGCACCGAGGACCATGGGCCGGAGGGGCCCTGGTACCGAACTATGAAGAGAAGGCGAAATTGGACAGGGGGGTGGTGGGGGGGCGCTCATTTTATTTATAGCACCAGGGCCAGTGCCACTCACTGTGCTACTGGCACCACCTGGACCCCTGTGGGCTCCCATGCTGGACTCGTAATTGAGCCCCTGTGAGTGAGTGAGCCCCTGTGCGCTCGTTCAGTTGGGCGGTGGTGGATATCCACGGTGGTGGATATGCACGTGGTGGCTATGCACGTCGTGGCTATGCATGGTGGTGGCTATGCATGGTGGTGGCTATGCATGGTGGTGGCTATGCATGGTGGTGGCTATGCAAGTGGTGGCTCTGCACGTCGTGGCTATGCATGGTGGTGGCTATGCATGGTGGTGGCTATGCAAGTGGTGGCTATGCACGTGGTGGCTATGCACGTGGCCTGCAATTATTATATCCCAGCACGACAGAACGGCTCGGAGCGAATACCTGTCACGAAGGTGTAGGAGCCACTCGGGTTCGCCCTGACGAGGGGAAAGAAGACTTTCCACGCGGTGAAGGTGCTGAAGAGGAGGTCTTGGAAAACCTGGGAGGGAGAGGGGTTCCAGGGGAGAGGGGTTCCAGAGGCTGTTATCATCGTCATCATTTATCCGTAAGAGCAGCAGCAGAATGCAGTGGCAGTCATCGTATTTGGCACGTACTAAAAATAACACGACGGAAATAGACTATCGTCATCATTGTCATCATCACCAATGATTAATCCACTGCTGGATGAGGGCCTCCCCATGCTGGGTTGTTGTCGTTGTTGTTTGACCAGACTTCACCACGCTGGTCATTGCGGGTTTGTAAAGGAGGTCAAATGTATCGGACCTCTCGCTGAGCACCTGACTGGTACAGATGCCCCTATCCAGCATCGTTTACCCAGGTCTTCGAAGCATGCGAGCTTCTTCGCCATGTCCAGATAAATGTATGAAGCAATGTCCCCTTGTCGAGTTCATTGCTCAGATGTATCGTGTGCAGGGTTTTTCTCACCCCAGACAGGAAAAATCTGTGGGCTCGCGTGCGTGCATGCGTATGTATGGTGGGTGCCTGTGTGTGTTTAACGTGAGTGTGTGTAGAGTGTGTGTAGCGCGAGTGTGTGTACCGTGTGTATGTGTAGCGTGAGTGTGTGTAGATTGTGTATAGCGTGCGTGTGTGTAGAGGGTATGTAGCGTGCATGTGTGTAGAGTATGTGTAGCATGAGTTTGTGTAGCGTGTTTATTTTCCGGCAAAAACAACCCCCTACCTCCTCGTTGGTGCCGGACGGCAACGCTGTGGTGGGCAGTGCCGTGGGGGGAGGGCCAATTTAAATTGGCCATTCCCCTCATGGCGTTTGTAACCACCACAGCAGCTAAATAGGGGCTCTGGACGGGTGCGAGGGGCTGGTAACCCCTCCACCTTCAATTAATTCATTACCTCTAGATTTGAAGCTTTCGTGACTGCAAGGATTCATATTCTTAGGTTTTTTCGGTAAAGTCACGTAGATAAAAAAATTAAATTTAAATTAATAAAAGTAAGATAAAATAAAAATCACGACGTTTCGGAGGCAACACAAGCTTCCGTCTTCAGGTGGAACCGTCACAGCATGATTGCTGTTTCAAGTACTTGAAACCTGATTCCCACCATCACCGATCTCAAAAGAATTATCTCATCAAAACGCTATACCACAGAGCTCATGGCATTTGTGACCAACATCACCTGGCCAGTGAATTAAGACATGTAAATCGGGCCCTCAGGATGAACGGATACTCTGACCGCACCATCCGCCAAGCTGTTTTTCCCACCATACAGAAACAGCCACATGAAACTCCGATCAAAACTATCACGTTGCCATACATAGCAGGCGTGACCAGAAAGATCTCCAAAATTCTAAACAAACATAAGATCCAAGTCCGATTCAGTACAGTACATAAAATCCGTGATCTAATTCCATTTGTGAAAGATGTCATTCCTGACTTACAATACCCTGGAGTCTACAAACTGAGTTGCAGTTGTGGTGATTGCTACATTGGAGAAACGAAACGTCATATCTCTGATCGTGTCCGCGAGCACAAGTCAGATCTGAAACACGGTAAAACTGATTCTTCCGCCGTTGCCGATCATTGCTACAACGCTGTGGGCTCTCTTGAAATTGTCTTTTCCGAGACCAAGGTGCTCTGCAAACCTCCTGGCTACCATCAAAGGTTTGTACATGAAGCCATCCAAATATACAAAAACACAGACATAATTTCAACCGTGATGATGGGTACAAACTTAATCATCATTGGAAAGATGTTATTAACCATGCAAAAAAGATTTAACTATACATATTTGGACCATCTTATTTGACAAGCACTATTTTTCAGTTACCGTATAGTTTCTTCTTCTTTTTTCACACACTGGTTTTCCTACTTTAAGTTTTACCACACATATTTGGCAAATCTAGAATTAATCCCAGCAACGTAACAAAAGTGCTGTTTCATCTACATAACAAAGGCTCAGTCCCATTCACAGCAGCCGCACCTTTACATCAGCCTCACCTTAACAACTCTTAGAACCTCCCAGTTCAACCATTCTACACAACAAAGACTCATTCTTGGCAGCGTTTTCAGCCGCACCACCTCTACATAACAAAAGGCTCAGTCCAATTTACACGCACCTTTACATCAGCCGCACCTAGTTTACACAACAAAGGCTCATTCCTAACAGCGTGCTTCAGCCGCACCGAACCTCACAAAAATAATATTCAGGGCCTACCTTGGCTCCTCCCACCCTCAACCAGTATACAGTATATACAAGGACTGTTTTATTGGAATTTCTCTTACTTGAAACAGCAATCGTGCTGTGACGGTTCCACCTGAAGACGGAAGCTTATGTTGACTCCGAAACGTCGTTATTTTTTATTTTATTTTAATTTTACTTTTATTAATTTAAATAAAAAAATGTTATCTACGTGACTTTACCGAAAAAACCTAAGAATATATAATTAATTACCATCAAACAACGATTTAAAAAAGTAATTAAGCTTGTGCCGGAGGCCCCGGGGGGACAGGCGTCTATGACGTCTCCAGACCAAACCCCATTTGGCGGTGCCAGGAGACTGCATCCTTACCCTTTGGGCTCTTCCAAAAACAACAAAAAACCACTACGGGTGGCCACGTGGAATGTTAGAATGCTCACTGTGGAGGAGAGGCTGCCACTCCTCTGTCGGGATCTGGACCGGTACCGCCTGGATCTTTGTGGTATTCAGGAGGTCCGGTGAAATGGCTCTGGCTCCTGCCACCATGAGGGGTGGACAGTCCTCTACTCGGGGCAGGAGACTGCCAAACAACAGGGAGTGGCTCTTCTTCTGAACAAAATAATTAAGGGGGCGTGGGAGCGTGGCGGAGAGGTGTGGGAAGCTGTAAGCCCCAGGCTACTTTTGGCTCGCCTTCCCATCAACCTGAGGCGAGGAGTGGTAGTCGTGGTTACTTATGCCCCCACCAAAGACGAACATCCGTGGAGGGGTGCAGGCAAGGCCAATGAGTCAGATGCCTTCTTTGACCTGTCACAGGTGCTAGCTAAAGTGGCCCCTCGGGATAGAGTCATCTTGTTGGGTGACTTCAATGCCCGAATTGGTCATGATGCTGATACCTGGTCTGGAGTGATTGGAAGGCATGGGCAAGATCAGCTCAATAACAATGGCAGGAGGCTGCTAGATTTTTGTTCAGCCCATGGGATTGTAATTACAAACACACTGTTCTGGCATCAGCGCATCCACACAACATCATGGATGCATGCCGGGTCCAAGGACGAACATCTGCTGGACTATATAGTGATGGAACAGCGGATGCCGGCCCATGTCCTTGACACCAGGACCTGCCATGGAGATGGTCTGCACACTGACCATCGACTTGTCATCTGTAAGATGTGCCTGCCATTCTTCCACTCCAGTGGTGGGTGTACACCCAGGCCCCCATTCAAACCCATAGTGGCATGGTCTCAGCTAGCTGATGAAAGTTGCAAGTAAGAATTCATCATGGCTGGGGTTGGCATCATCCCCCACTCCTCCTGATGTCGAGGGGAAATGGGCAAGATTTAGGACTGTGGCTCATGCAGCTGCAATGGCTGCTTTGGGTACATGGTCCAGACCTCCCCAGAGACCCTGACTGATAGAGGTGTTCAGGCTGGCTGAGAAAAAGCGACAGGCCCACTCTCACCGTCTGCAGCATCCCACGTCAGAGAATGAGGAGGCTTACCGCAGCCTTCGCTCGGAGGTTCGGAGAGCCGTGAGGCTGCAAGGATGGGTGGTGGTCGCAGGTTGCTGAGGAGATGGAGTCTGCCTAAATGGACCACGATCACAAATCGCTCTATAACGCCATCAAAAAAGTTACCTACAGCACCACACCTATTACCATCATTAGGGGAAAGAATGGTGATCCAATCTCCAACCCTCAGGAACAGGTTTACAGATTTTTTGAGCAATTATGTGAGGTCCTGGGGGAGGGGAAATCCCTCAGCCTGAAAAACATCATGGGACAAAGTGGGGATGACCCTGCTGAGGCTGCAGTGCCTCAAACATTGAAGAAGAAGTCACCCCCTGTGAGTGGCTGGCTGAGGTGCTATCTGTTGAGGAAGTACTGAAGGCGCTCCGGAGTCTGAGAAAGGCACCGGACAGAGATGATCTCCCAAGCGAAATGCTGAGGGAGGGTAGCGTTTGTGCACAGACTGCCCTACATGACATCACAACAGCAGCCTAGACCACTGGACGGGTTCCGCAGGATTAGAAAGATGCCCTGGTGGTCCCCCTCTTTAAGAAGAGGGACCGCATAGACTGTAACAACTACAGAGGCATCTCACTCCTCAGTGTGCCGGGAAAGGTCCTGACAAGGATTATTCAACATCGCCTTGCCAGGCACGCTGAGGAGAGGCTTGCAGAGCCCCAATGCGGTTTTAGGAAAGGGCGGTCCTGCACAGATGCCATATTTTCTGTCCGTCTGCTACAGCAGAGGTGTAGGGAATTTAAACAAGACCTACATCTCTGCTTTATTGACCTGGTCAGTAGGCCTGGGCTCTGGATTGTTCTTCGTGCTTTCGGAGTCCCTGACCTTCTGCTTACGATCATTAAGGACCTTCATGATGGTGAGCGGGCCCGGGTAAAACCACGTAGCCGGGAGTCGGAGCCATTCCCTGTTCACCTTGGGGTGCGACAGGGGTGTCCTCTGGCTCCCACATTATTTAACATCTATTTCGACCACATAGTTCGTGAAGCCTTCAATAGCTGTCCCGGAGGAATTTCCATCTTGTACAGAAACAATGGGAGGCTGATCGATGCGCAGGTGCGGTCAAGGGATCGCTCCCTATTGCTCAACCATGTTATGTATGCCGAAGATCTGGTCATTACTGCTCACTCAGAGGAAGAGTTGGAGGTGCTGCTGCTGAAACTGGAGCTTGTTACTAAGAGGTGGGGCCTTACCATCAGCCCCATCAAAACTAAGTATCTGCCTGGGTATTTTGTACCATTGGACACTCCACCCCACAACTCCCAATTGGTGATAGGGCAGTTGTGGAGAGAGTGGAGAGTTTCCCATACCTGGGCAGTGTGCTCGTGACTGGCTCCGGTTTGACAAGCAGAGGTCTCTCTCCAAATCAGTCGAGCGAAATTATCTTTTCATCAGTTGCGTAACGCTGTGTGGAAGCTTCCTGGTCTGTCGCTACGCACGAAGCTTCAGGTCTTCTCGGTTACAGTCATTCCCTCCCTTCTCTACGCTTGCGAAACGTGGACCCCCCTAATGGAAAATCTTCGTCGGTTAGAAACATTTAGGCTGGTCTACCTACGATCCATCCTGGGTTTAACGAGGCTGGATTGTGTGAGGAGCTCACAAATCCTTGAAAGATCTGGACAAAGTCCCATCGGTGAGCTACTCCGGCAGGCAAGGCTGCGTTGGCTGGGTCATGTAGCCCACATGCCCAGCCACCGCATGCCTAAACAGCTTTTGTTCGGCCGGATCGAGGGGGCTAAACGGGTGCGGCATGGGTCGGTCAGTCGACTTGTGGCACCTGGGTCTGCCCCGTGACCTGCCAGTGGGCGTTCGACACTTCACGTGGCCTCAACATGCACATAGCCTGGCACAAGCGTCGTGGTGCTGTCACCACCACTTAGTGACGAATGGCGGTTGTTGTTGTTGTAGCGTGCTTGTGTGTAGAGTGTGTGTAGCGTGGGAGTGTGTGTAGCATGAGTGTGCGTGCACGTGCATGCGAAGGTCACGTTCACGAGTTCATTCCGTCACCACACGTGGCGTGATATGCAGTCACGGTCATAAAGATTACAGTTATCACTAGATTATTGCTTCTACCCGTTAAGTAGCAGGTGCATTTCACTAGTTACAGTTATTAAGGTGTGGTATTGCTTTGTATTTAGACTCGAATACATTTCAGTTTTGCACGGCTTTAGTATTACCCAATTGATTCTTAATAACGCAATGTTTTAAGTCATCATGATGTTCATAATAGAAGTTTTTTTTTGGTTAGATCGCGTAAATATATAAATGTGTCGTTAAAACCCGCCACCACCCGACACAGCCAACTAGTAAGGGTTGTCACGTAAACAGAACATGCCAATTCGTCACTAGTACATCACACCGGTGTGTTGGAGAGCCAAGCCACAACATTTACAATCTGAGTACGACGTTTTGCCAGGAATTACAACTAGCTTCATCAGGCGACAGCCAGATTTGTGGAGAAGTCTTACTGTTTCGTTCCTTATGTAGAGGCGTAGATGTGGTGATCATGCTTCTGCACTCTTGCGCAAAGTGGGGTGAGGGGGGTCAACGTACATTATGCATGCGCATTATGGGTGGTGGCGGGTTTTAACAACACATTTATATATTTAGGCGATCTAACCCAACCTAAAAACCCCTTTATTATGGATGATATTGGCCGCGAAAGCCTACGTGTTCATCATTATGCCTTTGTTGGTGTATTTGAACTGTATCTGTGGTATGCCAACACGTACCAGCTCCGGGTTATGTCTGCTAGGCTTTCACAAGTTGGTTTCTTGTGTTCATAACGAGTTGTCTGTTTGCACACAATGTTGTCTTCCTCAAATTATTATTCCACACTTTATCGCAGTTGTGGTTCAAGTTCAAGTTGATTTTTTTTAACCGGTCGAGAACTCAAAATACCAGGAGAAATATCATATGCAGTGGTGAGTGACTGAATGAGTCACTGGGTGGGTGGGAGCCAGTCGGGGGCAATGCTTGCTGCTACATATAATCCCAAATTGAGTAATTTGTCGGTGATTTTCTAGTTGGTGAATTTGGGCCCTGATGCCGGCACACAATGGCCTAGTCTAGCGAATAATGTCAAGGGATCTCTGATGTCCAAAGTGAAGCGGACGGCGCGTAGTGTCATTACGGATTAATACGCACCCTAGTATTAACCCGGGCAGCAGCTCGATTCGAACCGTGAATCCTGGTCCGAACCGTTCCTAGGCCTCTTTGCCTTCACCAATCCTTACCACCTAGCAGAGTGAAGTATATTTAAACAAACCCCCAATTACCAACACGGAGCTTAAGAGTGACAAAGGTGCTGTTAAAATGTCTAACGGTCATGAGCTTAAAATGTCGCAAAGGTTCCATCATGCCGTAAAGACCTGCCACAAAACCGGTATCGTAATGAACATGGACAGAAGGGCGGAGGTCGTTTCATTATGACCCCAGGGCTTTGTGAGTCGCCGTGGGTGCCCCGTGGGTTCCCCGTGAGTCCCCTGTGGTTCCCCTCACCCACCCGCTGCAGCTCAGCCAGGTCCTGGTCGAGGAGGGACCCCCCCTGCCACCAGCTGAAGCCGAGACACGAGACGATGTCCGTGATGACGGGAGCGGCCGCCAGCAGCGCGGTGCGAGCCTTTTCGGCTCCGCGCTCCGAGCCTGCGGTCCCACGTTGATGGGAAACACGGGGAGAGACACGGGGAGAAACGACACGGGTTGACACGGGGAGAGACATGGGGAGAGAAAGCAAGGGGAGATACCCGGGAAGAGACACGGGGAGAGACGCGGGAAGAGACACGGGGAGAAGACGCGGGAAGAGACACGGGATGAGACACAGGTAGACACACGGGACGAGACACGGGGAGAGACACGAGGAGAGACACGAGTTGATACGGGGAAAGACACGGGGAGAGACACGGGGAGAGACACAGGGAGAGACACAGGGAGAGACACGGAGAGAGGCACGGGGAGAGACGCGGGAAGAGACACGGGATGACACGGGGAGACACGG
>CM025658.2:10695104-10725722 GCA_014621495.2 Entosphenus tridentatus
CGACAGACCTGGTTTCACCTGAAGACGGCTGCTTGCGTTGTGGCCGAAACGTCGTGAGAATTATTTTATTATGTTTTATTATTTTTATTATTTTATTACTCCCCTTCTACGTGACTTTACTGAAAAAACCAAGAAGAGGTATCTATATGGGTCTCTATGTATCTGGAATTCACGTGTAAATAGAAAATGATGCAAATAAAATGTTGATCGCTTTCACCCAACATTTGGGCAATTAATGTGAAATGCCCCACTTTATATTCCACGCTTAATCAACAGAGGAATTCAGTCTTCATTGATGAATAAAGCTCAAGAAAATTGGGCAATTTTTTTAAATATTGAACATCCCTTCATGTAAAATACTAAACCCATTGTTCCAACCACCTTGTTTCGTGCCAGTTATTGCCTGGAGGCAGTTTTTGGCAATTGCGGAGAACCCCATCGTGAGATTACAATTTAAAACGGTGGTAACTGCTCGAGGCGCAACTCAAGTCTATAAATGCCAACGCATACAAGTGGCGCTGGCTGCATACAGAAAACTGCACGTGTTGGCATGGATGTTGGGGATGTCAAAAACAACCTTTTATCTTATTATAATTTTTACCTGCTAACAGATGCATCAGTTATATTTTTACACAATTCCCACCCCCAAATTTTTTTTGGGAAAAATAACCTTGCACAAATGGAAGAGCGAGGACGACCCAGAAGAGTTTGACCATCTCACGGCCCCCGTGGTATTGGAGAGGCCATCTCACGGCCCCCGTGGTGTGGAAGAAGCCATCTTACGGCCCCCGTGGTGTGGGAGAGGCCATCTCACGGTCCCCGTGGTGTGGAAGAGGCCAACCTAAGGCCCCTGTGGTGTGCCGAGAGGCCATCTCACGGTCCCCGTGATGTGGGAGAGGCCATCTCACGGCCCCCGTGGTATTGGAGAGGCCATCTCACGGCTCCTTTGGTGTGGGAGAGGCCATCTCATGGCCAGCGCCCCATCGAGGGAGGCTAGAAATGGAGCGGAACTCTATATTACACAACAAAATGGTATTTTATGGATAAATGACAAAGATGCAAGAACGTACTATTAAATGTTTGAAATTTTTATTAAACTTATTTAAATTTTCACATTAAATACATAAAATTAAATTCTCATTTTTTTACAAATGCACATGTATTTCGTGTAGTGTGGCATTTTAACCATTAAAAATAACAAAAGAAAAGCAACAAAAATGATAGAAGTGTTTTGCGGTCCACGTGAAGCACGAAGGAATCTGGCACACACGCGCCACCTCCTACTACGGGGGCCACGCAGCGTGGCTCTGCGGCCCTCCGTAATATTCAATCGACGTGCGCTAATGCAACATTACAAGCTCCAGATATGTCCCCAATAACAAATCAAAGCATTTGTCTGCATTTTGAGGATGTAGCAATGTGGTACAATCCAACTGCAACAACCTGCATAAAAAAAGAGCCAACAAATGTACACAAGGTTAAAGCAATGGTTGCGGTTGCAGCCAGATGCAATGATCATGACTGCAACACGGAAAGAGCAGCGTGGCCCTCTCATATTGCCTGCCCTTGCGTGTTATGACGGCACACTTGCCAAAAGTGAGGTAAACTGGCAACGTCTACACCGACACGACACAGGGACCGATTGTTAATAGCTTCCAAAGCCATCATTGGACCACCATGCGCCGAGGCGACACGACACATCAATCTGCATGCCTGCATATTTTAAGGGCACCTTCAAACAGAATGCTGATAAAATAAAATCTTAGATATGCAGTCCACTCCTTGTCACCATCAACACTGTTAGAATCATATCCTACTGTGATTAGGCTATCAGAATGTTTCACATAAACCCTTGGGGTGGCTCTTTGATGGAAGCTATCCAGAGCGGCTGGAAAGGAAAGAGATTCAACAATTTAATGACATTGCAAATACCACCCATGCATTTTATTGATACGAATTAATATTTAAATGCCCTGCAAATACATGTGCTCTTTCGATCCAAATCCTGAGTGTCCAAACGCCTTGGCTTTAGGCAGATGAGAGACTATCATCGGCAGCCAGTCTTTTTATCTAAGCGAGTATTCTGATGACCAAATGCTGTCTACTTAAGCTAGGTTTTACAATGTTATTGTTATACAGCAGGCGTGGAAGGGGTGGTTCGTGCACTGTATTATGAACCCGGCAATGCTGGTTCACATCAGTGGCAAGCAATATCCAAATTGGTCCTGGGCCTCCCTACTTTGCCAACTTGCACCGACCAGCATGGTGAAGTATGCTCCAACAACCTCGATGAGTGACATAGCTTGGGAAGGCCTTCATCCAGCACTAGATTTTTAACGTAGGTGTGCCGATAGAACTTGGAAATATGTATTCAGGCTACAAAATTATATGTTAAGATATTTTTGGCTTTAGAATAATGAATTACATGTCTTTTCAGACATGTAAAAATGTATTCTGTATGAGAAGCTATATATTGCCTAAAGCATAATGAATTACAAGCTTTAAAGAAAAAAAATAGAAACGTTAAAGTATGACCCAAATGTTTCCAGCAGTTGAGAGAATAGACAAAAATTACGAGCATATTATAGTTTAAGCACTCAAACTGGTTTTGATTTGAACAGATTACGTCTGCAAACGCTGAGATGTCATGGTGGAATCGCTTGCAGCAAGACTTGCGCCTGGTTGTCCGCATGTGTATGCAGCAGCCGTATTTGCATTAGCGCCGTATGCCCACAGTGCTGCTGTTAAAACAGCGCCAGCTTGAGGTCGTTTTGAGATCTGGAGGCCCGTCCTACACCTGCACACCCCCCTGCGAGCTACATTACACAACACAGCTGCAATGAAATACCAACGATAAAAATAAGCATGCGCAAATCAAATATGACATTTAATTTAAACAATGCCTGCTCTACTGCCAATAGCGTGCCCTCTACCTCCTGCGCCGACGCAATTCGCACAGCTGCATTAATCTGCTCATGACGGCGATAGCCTAATTCTGTATCAGAACCTGCATCGAGATCTGTAAATGTGAACACTTCTCCCCCCACCGCATACACACTTAACAGTCGTCCCCGCTTCAAGCTAAACCCAAAATACCCACGGAATAAAAAGCCTTAAGAGTTTAGCTGAAAAAAAATGTGGTATGTAAACTGGCCTTATAACACAATGGAAATGTAACTTAAAATCAACACTTGCTCTCCACCCCACTTAACAGGTAGGTAGGATGTAAAACAAAACACAGGAAAAAGAACAATTACGTTCAGAAAGCTGCATGTTGGAAGTGTCAAAGCCTGGATGTAAAACCCAACTTCAATGCTGTAGACAATCTGGACTGGAGTACATGCCAGCTGCATTTATTTTTCCTGAATGAACCGTGGTCAGGCAGCCTTTGTTTACACAGTGTTTCCTCTGAGGGCCTGTATAAGCACTGCCCGATAGCAGGGATACGAGGGCATCTGATCAACGCTAAGAATGCAATTTTCAAGAACACAACTTTTAACCTCATCCCCTGTCGATTGTTGAGCCTTAATTTAGAGTGCAATTTGCATCAGTAGGCTTGAACAAAATGTTTTTGTAAATGCAGAAAATAAAACAATAAACAATTTTTGTTCCTGCTAAATTCTAAGGATGCCTCAAGTAGTATTGCTTGCAGTGATGGACTATGCACCAATGAAAAAAATCGGCAGTTTCATATGCTCTCCTTTCAATTTTAACTTTTACTTATTTACATAAAGCATACCTGGCAACCAAAGCGCCCCCCGGGAGGCATGCAAGTCGCACAGAAAAACGACCACTTTCTTTCTGTGCGCACGTCGGTCAGGTAGTGGCCACTTTTGGAAAAGTGAGCAAACCACGTCAAGGCAAGTCGGTGAGCAGGGTGGCGGGGTGAGGCGCGGGGGGAGGGGTCCATAAATCCGCGGGCCCCCACTCCGTCCGTCAATCCACTGTATCCAGGCCGTCCATGTGAGTGGAGTAACGAAACCTGAACGTTGCTGCACGCGGAGAACACACACACACACACACGCGTGCACGGAAAGTTTAGTGGAAATAAAGAAAACCGCGGGGAAAACTTTACTCGACAACAAAACAAGATCGAGATTTTGCGGGCCGAAGTCGCAAGGTGGCCGGTGTGAGCAGGCACCGCTCAGACCCTGCGTTCCAATCCAGGCAGCCGTGTGATATAACTGGGTTCTCCAGAGAAGTTGATGGTTTTCAATGAGGGCACATGTGAAAGTAAAAAAATGTGAAGTAAAATTTGTTTTTGTGCTTAAGCTGTAGCTAAATTCCGTTTGGCTGCGATGCGTTGAACATTAATCTGTGACAACTTTATGCTACAGATCCGACTGGAAAAGACGAAGAAGATTATTATAGAAATTAGCCATGTCTTTATGACACAGCCAGATTATGACCTTGACAATTATCACCTGAATGTGAAATTGTAGTTGTTCCTCTGCATCCGTATTGTTGGTAATGGAGGCATACAATTGTGACAAAAAAACAATGACATTTGCCAGCGTGTTCAACTTACCAATAAATCAGCGAGGAGTTACTGGATAAACAACTTCATCTTACTTATTATATTTAATAAGATTAATTTCTAGATGTAACGCATTGCAAAGGCAAGTGGTCTGTAGCCACCCGATAAGCCGGCGCCAATTCCCAGACCTCTGCTGTCTCTCTACGTATGAAGGTGTTATCGAACAAATAACGAGTGTTCACATGGAGGAGGAAACCAGAGTGCTTGGAGAAACTCATTACATGTAAGGGGGAAAACACTATCCCATATAGACAGAACCAGTTGCCAGGGGGGAAAAGTGGGATAAGTTTTGCCCAATCCTGGCCAGTTGGCTTAAAACAATTACTAAACAAACAAACCGCGAGTCCACAGTTTTGCTCTATTGCCTTCTGCCAAGCCAGGGTTAACTAGTGAAAGGAAGTCTCGCAACATTTGTGCGATTCACCAACCCTCGCCTCCACAATGCTGGATTACGGGCATGCGATGGATGGTGGCCTCACCAGACTGGTTGGAATCCATGCTTGGCTGAGTGCATTCGGGGGCCTGGTGGCCGCTCACGCCGCAGTTGAAGCACGACGGGATGGGCGGCTTGCGATGTTGCGGTGGTGCGGCCGGATGTCGGGGTCCCACACCCCCTGCCACGAACACGGTGCCCGTCTGCTGCCCATCGCCCACCATCTCCCGTGGCGGCGGCACCATGGCGCCGTACGCCTGCATGGACTGGTGCTGGGGCCCGGCAGGCGACGGGTGGTAGTACGGGTACTGCAGACCGTACCGCGGCGGGGCCAGGTAGCTCCCGGACACGCCGAGGGACAGCGTGTAGTGCTGAAATGCGTAAGTGTTGCCGGGTGGCATGGTGTTCTGGTAGTAGTTGGGGTAACCGAAAGCTGCCGACGCAATTGAGGGTGGCAGCGGTGGCTCGCCGGCCTCGGCGCTGGAAGCGCTGCCGCTGCAGCTACCATTACAGCCGCACATCCCGCAGCCCGAGAGCGAGCGGGCAGCGAGAGACGGCAGGTCAGCACCGCATTCGACGTCCTCGCCGATCTCGTAGCATGCGCTCTCCTCCGGGCCGTACGCCGCACTCTCGTCGGCTACAAAAGCGACGCCACCGCCAGATTCGTAGCATTCGGGTTTCACAACATCATACTGTGCGGCCTCCTCAATGTCGTCGACGTCCTCGCCGGTGCCCGCTCCCGCCCCGGGGTCATAGACTCTGCCCTCGCCGGGATTGTTGGTGGCACTGTCGTTTCCGTCGCTCAACTCCAGTGACAGCGCCCGCCCATCTCCATCGAAAGCCCTTTCCCACGACTCGTAAGCGGCGCTCACGCTCCTTTCTAGTGGCGCTTTGTGTATGCCACAGACTGCCGTGTCGTCGCTGGCCTTGTGATGCTCGTAGGCACCTGGCCCGCTCTTCTCCATCCGGCCACCAGATGAGCTGGGGCTGCCGGTGCTGCGCGCAGTGACGGTTGTCGGATGCGATCCCAGATGCTGCGTATTTGAGCTCGTGGCACCGGAAACGTGGCAATTCACCGCAGAAATCGGAGCTACAGCCATCCTATCGTTGTTAACATACGGCGTAGGCTGTGTGTTCAGCTGAATAACGTGGGAAGAGTTGATGCCAATCAAGAACTGGCTCTGAGAGCTTGACACCGGTGGTTTGATACTGGAGGGTGCAGAGTTACCATCTAACGAGTTGCACTGATGGTCAGCGTGGGTTTGGGAGGATCCCTCCGAAAAGGTCGCGGGTCTCCTCGATCGCACCCCGCTAGAGCCGTGCGCCGGTGTTCGAGAGCTGGTCACCACAGGGCCCGGCGCACAGCTTGGCTCCCTGTGTGCCGAGGCGGAATGGCAGCTGTGCAAGGGAGAACATGACGGGTGAGCGGCGGAATCGGTCACGGAGCAGCTTTTCACTTTGGACGCCGTGAAAATGTACGGCGAGGTTGCCACAGCCGAAGACGTCGCATACATTGGAGTGGACATGTTGGTGCCGCCCATCCTGAAACTTGACGATGTCGGCGTGACCTCCGCAGGTAGGCCGTCGGGAGCAACAACAACGTCCAGTTTCATCGCACCCTTTGCGTTCCCATGCGACGTTTTTCCCGACGGACCAGGATGGTTTTTGACCACGGATGGCCCTGACCTTGTCTCCAGCCGGGGACCGTGGAGGGGCGGCGTGGGGCTTGACGGGGCCGAGCAGGCAGACGCGACGGCAACCACGGGAACGCCGCCGACGGACGCATGGCAAAAAGGCACTGACGCGGCCGGGGGGTTGTACGGCAACACAATGGGAGCGTGGAGGGGGGAGAAAGCCGTTGCTACCCCAACGGGCTGATGCATAGACGCCGTGACCGACGGAGAGTTACACGCGAGGTGGTTCACCGGCACAGGATGATGCACAGAGTTGTAATACGCGACATTGTAAGGTGTCGCAGATCCCATGTGGTTGGTGGTAGCGATGGACATATTCGGAGACGCGGTGAACTGGGCGCCGACCGGAATGGCTTCTGAGGGCTTCAAGCTGTAGGAGACGCCTGCAGAGCCCGAGTAGGACGTCAAGGACGGGTCATACGCCTGGACCATGGGCATTGGGTGAACGCCCATCGTGCCGTAGAGCGCCGCCGCCGAGAATGTAGGCGGTACCGTGGGGCTGAAGGGCATCGCTATGGAAACCGGATGGAAGTGCGTCTGTGTGGGCAGCACTTGGGTCGTCACTTGCCAGGACGTGTCCCTTCTGACAGCCTCATTTTCTTCCACAGCGCAGCTGGAATCTTTGGGGTAAAACGCACGCTCAAGCTTAAAGTCAACTTGCATAAATTAATATCGACAGTAAAATGCTGTATAATAAAACCCAGGGAACAGATTATTTGCACATATTGTCATTTCATTTGTCACCTCGTAAGTAATCATGATGGAGAGTCTACATTATAATTAAGCATAATACACACGTTTTAGTGAATTGTCCTTTCTATCCGAGTTTTGGCAAACAGCATTACAATATCTGCAGTACCAAACGATGAGTCAAATGGCCTCGGGATTTGGCCCTGGATCTCATCAACTCCTTTCTCAGGTCTCTCCACAAGCCCGGCCTATCAAAGTGCCCCTTCCAGGCATGTCACACGGACCCTACACAGCCCCCCCTGCCGCTGGTGGGCAGCCAGACTTGGGAGCAGAGAACAAATCTTCTGCATTGCCCTCTGGTGCCCACAGCAGCCTATAACAACCAGATATTAAATGGTAGTCCCCTATCCAAGCACCATCCAGGTTCACATCTCTTTAGCTTCCGAGGCCTGACAGCTCTGGCATAATTCAGGTGATCTGATTAGAGGCACTGGGCTGCTAATAAATTAGTTCAGGTATCTATGTAGAGTGTGCACTGGTGAGAGCTAGCATTTAGGATTGTACAGCTTTCATTCACGTAATCTTGCTAGATATTAACATTTACATACACAATGGTCTTGCAGACTGTTTCGCCTCACCCACGCTGTGTTCAACCACCACACTGCAGCTCACAACGCTTCTCTTTCTGCTTCTTCCCCTCGCACTGCTCAACTTACAAATTCCCCTCCCATCGTCTCTCTTTTCTCAGAGCTATTTTTAATCATGAATTAACCTTGCTCAATGAACAAAAACAAAAAAAAAAGGACCTTTCTAAATAAAAAAAAATGTGTCAACTTGCTGGCCACCGGATGTTTCAGGCCCTTTGAGCAACTGTGTAAAAAAAAACAGGATGGACGCAAAGAGTTTACCAGAAGCAAAGTCTCTGCCCTCCAGCGGAGCAGAGTCTCCCTGGGAATCGGCTTCCTGAGGTGTGCGAGTCCGTGCCTCTATTTCTTCCCTCTCCCTACAGAGCAAAAGGTGGCAAAAGGAGCGGTAGCGTGTATATATATACACACACACAACGCAATGTGGATTCGAGTAGTGGTGGCTAAATGCGACTTCACCACAAGACGCCACACTGAAATAGAGGGAATTGCAAAAACACCTCAACAGAACACATCACAAGACTGCAAATTCGAATCCACACCAGCATACATACAGCCACGAAGCTTTTTTTTATGTATCCAGGAATGTCTCACCGAGTCTTAATACTTTTTCATGGGAGAGTCGCATTTGGATGTGTGGCTAAGTTATTTTAACTAAACATTTTGTATGTGGGAGCCATCCAGAGTGTCAGGAGAACCCTCATACCAGGGGATCATACTCAAAGGTCAACAAAGACAGACGGAGGAGGGCAGGAGATGTGTTGCCATTTCCTGGCCACATCACAGTCTGGAGGGCTTAGGAGTTACACAAGTCTGCTTGTCAACCTCCAGAGCGCCGGACTACCGGTGCTCTGGAGGCCATGGCATATTATATCGAGTAAAAGGTACCCCCATGACAAGAGCGTGGAACTTCTACCACTGGCTGTGGGAAACAGGCATCGCCCAATGCCTTTTTGAGCATTGCAACAACATGATTTTTGACAAAACATATATAGCACATCAAGTGAACTTTACTTTCCAAGTGTCAGCCGAATTCCTGCATTGAAAATTCATTGTGAATGTGTCGCTGCACGCTTACCTCTGTATGTAGTAAATGAGTTTGTTTCGCGCCCGGATGGTCAAACTGTCCATCCTCTCCACATCCTCAGCGCTGAGATTCAGCACCTGCACACATATTGGGGTGTCCAGCTGGGCATTAAAATACTGCCGCAATTGTTCCGTTTGATTATCTTAACAGAACATGGGAATTGCTCAACTTGACCACGACTCAATTAACACTCGGCATTAATTTACAAAAAATAAATTGACAATAATTATAATAAATTTACAGACATTTTATCAATCCACTGCTCCTTAGGACCAACAAAAGGGGTTAGTTGTTCACCAAATATTGCACACTGGTCAGCATCGGTTGTTGGTCAAAGGGGTACCAGGATCGGTGCAGATATAATTTGCTGCTGATGTCAGCCGTGGCCGGGAATTGAACTCAGGTCACCGGTTGCGTAGTGCTGTGCGCGAATCACTTGTGCCAGCCACCGCTCCACCCCAAAAGTAATTTCCAAATATTAATTTAAAAACAGCCAGCAAGACAACCCCTTAGATTCTCCGCATTGGGAGGGCAAATGATTATTACGCAAGCACAGAAACCTTCCAGAGCGCAGACACAAATGTTAGGTGCGCAAGCTTACACCACACACCCACACATTCTATCGCACGCACACGCTAATCACGCCGGAAAGCAACGTAACCTTTGATGCTTGTTGTGTTATTTTGCTGACCCTGCACAAAAAAACTCTTCAGGTAAGCTGTGGGGTTAAGTTTTACAGCAACCGGTTTAGGGGTGTTCGTTTTTTAATAAAAACATTCCAGGTGTCGTTGGCTGGAAGAACGCAATATTTTCCAGGCACTCCAAGTTGTCCTATTGGTTTCCTTAAAAATAATAATAAACGACACCTAGTGAAAGACTTTTAGCATGGTAAAATATGGTCAAAGAACCCCAATGATTAAAAGGCCACCCAGCTAGCACTAGATTGACAAGAGCGGCTGTACACAAACACGATTGGCTGTCTCAAAGTATAAAGTTAGTCAGAGTGAACGATCATTTCAGTGTAGGCATAAGGCAAAAGTGCAACTCTGCAATTGCTCGCTCACACCACTGCTGGTCAGAGGGCGCACCATCAGAGAGAGCGCTCGCAACCCCCTCAAGAAGCTTTTTGGCCTAATCTTCCATGCCAGTCAGACATTTTGGAAGAGTTAGGAGTAATCAACGCTCTACTCCATCAATTAACTCTTGGAGCACGCATTTATACTTCTGTATGTACCATATGTTTAACTTCTTTCGCACCGTACACAACCAACCGCGCTAACCGGGGGTGCGAGGGGGACGGACAAACTAAACACAAAAAGCAGTTCTAAAGAAAAGAGTTTTCAATTTAAATTTAAAAGTACATAGCTCCAGTGGCTTCCCAATATCGTAAGAGCGTTTGAGGTGGCTGCAGAAATGCATCTGGCAGCGCGTGGTACGGTATATGTATGTTGAACTTCTTTCGAACCATACATAACCAATCCTGATAATTGGAGGTGCGGGAAGACAGCAGTGAAAATGGGTGCACCGCAAAGGGATTTTATTAAAGTCAATTGTGCTTACCAGTGTAATGAGAGCGCCATCTCCTGTATTATGTGGTTGATCTATGGTAGGGTTTATATCTGGAGCAAAGGAGGGGGGGGCGGATCCACCCGGGAAGCCTCTGGAGCCTTCTCGCAAGTTCTAGGAGGGGCGTGGCCAGAAGCGGGGCTTAACTGCCGGGGAGCGCATATAAGCAGGGGCCGGAGCAAGGTGCAGGGGTTGAAGATCAAGAGGAGCTCCCCGTCACTGCTACCCCGCCATCTCCATCGGCTACGTGGCGGCTCGACCTCCAGCCGCTCAACCGCTCCCTAGCGCGCCGTCAGCCAGCGGCGTGTTAGCGAGCGGGTGAGCGCCACGTGGTGCGGGGCAGCAAAACCGCCTGGGTGGCGTAACATCCGTAGTGAGAGTGAGAGACAACCAAGCTGTACCGAAGTTTTATTAATAAACGTACAGTTCTTACCGTGTCGGAGCCACTTATTACATCAGGACATCATGGCAGCATCCCCAATTGATATACATAACAAAAACCTTAGTGCCAAATATGTCAGAAACAGGTGTGCCCTACCTGGCTGAGCGAGAGGTGACGCAACGCCGGGTACGACTTGTGCAGGTGTATCTGCTTGAGCCACGTGTGCAGGTTCAACGCCTGCACTGCCAGTGCTTGACTCGCTAACTCGGCGTTGACGACAGAACGATCCGGCAGAGCCGGGCTGACCGCGTGAGGCAGCAAGCGCAGGGCGTGCGCAGGAGACTGCGAACCGTGCCACACTGCCACCGGCAACTGCACTGGCTGCTGGCGCTGTGGCAATGGGGAGTGCGGAGAGCCCGTCCTTTGCAGCGGCCAGTCGGCGGTCATAGCCGTTGCCACCGTAGAATTACCCGTGCA
Source organism: Entosphenus tridentatus (assembly GCA_014621495.2). Taxonomy (NCBI): domain Eukaryota; kingdom Metazoa; phylum Chordata; class Hyperoartia; order Petromyzontiformes; family Petromyzontidae; genus Entosphenus; species Entosphenus tridentatus. The sequence continues at coordinate 10,706,615 of CM025658.2, forward strand.
CACCGGCGACGACGTGGTGGTCCGCAAGGGGTGGGCCGCCACGTCGTGGTTGGAAAGGTCATCACGAGGCGATCGTGGTTGACCGGGCAAGGCCACGGGATGCAGATGCTGCGAGGATGGGGGCGGATAACGGTGCAAGAACAGCGAGTGGGTCGCGTGCGGCGAGGGTGACGCGGCTTGAGTAGAGAGGACGCACGACATTACTGGCACGGAGTTACCGACGGACAGGGTTGGGTGCGCCAAGGACGCGGGGGAAATGGCGGGGCTGGTGCCCGCGATTGAAAGGCACTCGACGGAAAGCCCTGTGTGAGCCGTGCTCTGAACGGACGGCGCTCTTGGGAAGGAATACGCAGAGGGCGCGGCAGGGTGACCGAGGCCCGCACAGTGCACGTTTGTTATCGGCACGTGCTTCAAGGCCGCGGTGCCTCCTTTGGCGCTGTGCATGAAGGAAACGGTTGAGTGTGAGACATAGGCCGAGGGTACTGTTTTGTGCACCGAAGTCGTAAAGGGCTCTGCGGGTTGCAACGAATGGTTTTTGCAGGGAGGCAGCATCAGTTGGCCGGGTGCAGGGCTCAGCACACACTCCTTGTTGTTCGCAAGCCTGAGAAAATAAACATGGGGACGTCTTTAGTTAGAGAGTGCCGCAGTTCATTCATGAAACTGCAGAGCAACTTGTGCATCACACGTGACCCACAGCCATTATAATTGGTGCTCACAGTTTGACAAGGGAAGACATATGCAGTGAACGGACAGTACAATTACCGGAATGGAGTAAATGATGGCAGTTCTGGTCCCTGTTGAACGCCTGACACCGAAGGGTTGGCTTCGTCTGTTGGACAAAAGGCAGGGATGAGAACCTATACATTTAAATCTCTGAAGATGTATTGCATCATGCTGAAACGGAGATGGTGAGTGAAAAGTTTAATACTCTGCTGTCGCATTTGACAACTGCTTCTTCATGAGTACTCAAATAAATATGTATCAGCCCTGAATGAAAGGTGTTACAGAAACAGAAGGGAAATTCAAACAAAAGTAGACACGGCACCACTTCACCATTAACTACGAATGTAAACACAACACGATTTATTTACATACTAGCACTGTTGACTACGTACGGTGCGAAAGAGGTTAAACGTACATATTCTGGTGACATCACAGATGTGACGTCACCCCTCACATTCCGTGAAAAATATATCCATTATTGCGCCCCCGCCCCCAAAATACAAAAGTCTATTTTTATACGTTTTGCATTGTGCACAGTCTGGAAGCTACCCACATGCCTAATTTCAAGTTTATTGCATGTTGGGAAGTATGCTAAACATTTCGAACAGACACACATATTCACACATTTTCCATTTATATATATAGATTTTGAGTGGCAACACTTGTAACCCTGACACACAACACATTTTGGGTTGGTGCCATTACATACTTGGCCTGCGAAAATGTTTTGTCGAATGCAGACTATCAAATACTTCAGCCAATGCATATTCGCTCTCAAATGTGGCTTATGTACACAAGTGTTCAGGAAAATATTATAATTTATTGGTACACTTATTTAACCCAGGAATGCCTCACCGAGTCTCAAGATTATTTTTAAGGGTCCTGGCCAAGTTTATCTCCAGAAAGTAATTTGTTAGTAATTTTTCAAATGGCCCACTCTTCTCTTGAAAAGGCACCGCGGAATCTTTAACGTCCACCGGGATGCCGTCATCACACAGCCGCGGCGTTGATTAGGGTGGCCTGCCGGAATCTAAAAGCGAACCTCCGCAAAAAGAGGTGAACTCGCCACCGCTGGGCAATGCACATTAAAGGTAAATGCGTGCCAAAACTGCCTCCTACCCTCCTCCTGGCTGGAAAGGTCAGAGAAATCTTCCTCCACTCTCCCTAGATGCCCCACCCCACTGGCCACCGGACAGCGACCTGTCCAAGAGAAGCACAGTTAGTGAGCGGGGGTAATACCGCACGTTAGCATGAACGCTGCCATTCATCCCAGACTCTCACGACACCATGCAGAAGGCCAATTCAACAGGAGGGGCAGTTACATGAAACTGTTTGTCGAGTGGTATCTTTATGCCCATATACCAACATTTTGTGAGCTTGAACGCTTGACTATACGCTATATACAGTAAAAGCTGGATATAACGTGGCTCATGACAGCGCAGATTTGGATATACCACGGGGCAAGTCATGTCCCCGAAAACACACAATGTGCTCGGTGACTGATCCAGCCGCCACCACTCCCCACCTCCTGCCCTCCCCTCTCTATTGGTCATAGTGCAGTACAGCCACACAGCCACCGGCCCCTACCCACGACCCTCTCGACTCCCCTTAGTCGCACATGCTCAGTTGGGCAAACGGACGCACAGAGACGAGTACGCAGACACACACACACCGACACAAATAAACCCACAGCCACGGACACACAGATACGGAGATACACACAAATTAATTTTGCACTATAACGCAGTAGCCTGTAACACAGTTATTATTCCTGGCCCACGACACCAGCATTATATTGGACTTGTTACCACATTACAAAAATTTGAAGTTCAGTTGTAAATTCCTAAACATCGGTCAACGTTGCACAATGCAGTGTCCTTGCACAGCCTGCTTTCGTTGCAATATTAACTGCGTCGTGCGGTGACATCACAAATGTATTTAACATCTCCTTGTTGTACGAATACCCAAATTCCAGTCTGGTTACATAATGAAATACCAAAGGCCTGCCGGCTATCATAAAATTACAAACTAGATGCGCCGCGAGTGAAACGTTACCACCCACATTAAAATGTGTTTCCATATTACCGCGAGTATATACTGGCGGTGTGCTCCAACACACCTCGACAATCTCCGTCACTGCTACGATTAACCGTATGCAAGGAATGCAAAGCTGCTTTTGTGCTTGAACACAATTGTGAAGTCTGTTGATAAAGAGTATGTTTACATATGTGTGTGTATGTATGTAGAACTTCGTTCACGCTGTACGTAGTCAACCGTGCAAATCGGAAGGGTGCTGCCATCTCAAAAACCCAGAGGGGAAAAAAGAACACACCGGCCCTCGTCATTCCACTTGATTTACTTTTTAGATCATCTAGTCAGGAAAGCCCGAGTCTCAAGACCATTTCAGGAGGGTTCTCCCAAGCTTTCGCTTTAGGAGACGATGTTGCTATTTGGAATCCAAATTGAGTAATTTCCAGGTATTTTTGATAGTATTGGGATTTTTGGCCAGTGGCAGTTACATGGTAGGGTTTTTTTCTTGTTTAGCTATGAGGAGGAAACCGGAAAACCTGGAGGAAACTCATGCTGAACAGGGGGAGAAGATATAAACTTCACAGACTCAAAAACAAAGATCCCTGGTACAGTAAAACCTTGGATTGCGAGCATAATTCGTTCCGGAAACGTGTTTGTAATCCAAAGCACTCATATATCAAAGCACTCGTATATCAGTTGTGATCACGTGATGCTCGGCAGACAAAGCGTATACGTACGACTCGTATTGCAAGACCTCGCTCGTTTATCAAATTTGTATTTCTTAAAAAATTTTGCTCGTCTTGCAAAACAGTCGCAGACCAAGTTACTCGCAATCCAAGGTTTTACTGTATACTCGTTAACAGACTGTTGGGGCAAGTGCTGTTAGCGAGCGCCGTTGCAGGTCAGTAGGGCACACGAGGTGGTGGGTGGCGAAACCAAACCCGGCCACCTTTGTCTCCCCAGTGCTGATGTTTACACACCACACTCAATACTCATTGAGGGAAAATTGACCTAGGGGCGACCCAGGACTGGTGCAAATATTAGCCACTGTTAGTGGTCGGGAGCTAGAATCAAACTATCATATTCCATACAATCTCGCACACACTGCATGCCAGGGGTAGACCATACAAACGCCACACAGTAGGGAATCAAACCCAGGCACTTATTACCCAGAGGCACAAGTTGTTAGCACTACGCATGTATGTTTGTTGAACTTCTTTAGCACCATACATAGCCGACCATGATAATCGGAGGTTCGGGGGTGAAAGACAACAAATTATACTCTTTGGTTCTTTCGGTAAAGTCACGTAGATAAAATTTTATAGATCACGACGTTTCGATCGCAACACAAGCAACCGTCATTAGGTGAAACAAACAGCAGAACTGCTGACGTAGCTGATGTAGCAGTTCTCCTGCTGTGTTTGTTTCACCTGATGACGGTTGCTTGTGTTGCGATCGAAACGTCGTGATCTATTAATTTTTTATCTACGTGACTTTACCGAAAGAACCAAAGAGTATGGATTCCTGCAGTCACGAAAGCTTCAAATCAAGACAACAAACTAAACACAAAAAAGCAGTTTTAAAGAAATACGTTTTCAAATGCTGTGTGACGCATGGAGGCTGAGCTGTAATGCCCCCGGCACCGCTCATCACTCACACGGCCTACAAGGGATTAAAGCAGAAGTGTTTCCCGCCGGTGCGACCTCTAATTTGCGAAGATGGCGCCGAACACAAACGCAAAAGCCATTACGTGCGGGCAAATTTATTAGTGGCACATCCCGAATTCCTTCACACGCGGCCCGGCACAGACCGAGGACTTTCATGCCAACTTGCACATTGTGACACCACGCTGCAAGCGCGCCATTCTGACAAGCCGCATTAATAATCGTACTGTGGATCGTCCACCCCATCCCCCCACCCGAAATCCACCCGCTCTGAGGAAATACACTGACTGCTGTTACTCCAAGGGTGAATTCTACATGTACACGTACACAGCACGGGGATAGTATAAACAAGCATGTATGATCGTAAGCAAAAGAACATGTGCTTCAACAACTCCTGAATGTGTGACAGTGGCCAAAGATGCAGAATTTTCCAATGAATCCAAAGCAGTCAGCCGATGAAGCATGCTTCACTAAACACGGTGCAGCAAACGGACAGCCCTGTTCCTATGCCTCAACACCACAAAGAAAATCCGTGTTGTAGGCATGCAGCGGATATCCCCTGGCAGTTATGCAACATTCTAAAATTTATAGGGTAGTTTATTAATGTTGGGGTCCCTACAATTAGCTTATCAGTTGCACCATCGTCGAGTCATGCTGGTGCATTATTGATAGCTAACACCCATAATGTAAAACTGGTTAATGGTTCCTATACATTAAATTCTCCCTTTGTGTTTTCTGTGTCATCTTCTGTTACAACGAATAAGCCAAATTTCTGAAGAGAAACTACTATAGCAACGCTCAATAGTGCACTGCAAAGCACAAAATACATTTCTGTTCAATAATACTCTTCAGAAGGAAGAATTGGTGATGCTACGGCATAACCAAAGTTGTAATTTTTCCTGTCAAGTTGAAACAAATGTCCACAAAGGAAAAAATTACTGTCATTAAAAGCTAACTTTTGCATATTTGGGGCAGCATGTGCATACCAGCTTAACGAATACAATTATTACAAAATGTTTCTTAAACAAGATCCATTGCAGGTGGCGACTAATCTTCAGTTGCGATAAACAAAGAATTGAGTTAAAATTACGGAACAGCTATTTACGAAGTGGGCCTCATTCTCAACACGGCAGCCTGCAAACGTTGAAATGTGGGAAATCGGGCACCTGGGATTACAACAGCAACCCTGTCCGTGGTATACCAGGGAGGGTCTGCACACCATATTATTACACATTTATATGTTTATACATGTATACGTTTAAAGTATGTTGAATATAACAACTGTGCAGTAATGTGCAGATGGTACAACCGATAGCCTGGCGTACAGTGCATTTAAAACCCTGCTTTAATTATCTTCCAGAGCAAATTGTGACGTGAAAAACAAACTTTTGTACATACGGAAACTTGCATCCGCGGGGCACCTTAACCAATCAACAATGAGTGCCACTCTGTCCTCTCTGCCACTGGCAGAGCCGGCAGTTGGCATGGGCCATGGTGCGATTTCCCTCCTCTTTTCTAGCCCGGCGCCTGGGCCATCTCAGGTTCGTGGGGGCCCCCCGGTGCAGTTGCACAGCCTGCACCAACGCCACTGCGAGTCGCGTGGCCAAACCTATAATCCTGGCCTCCACATTTGCGCTCAGAGGGCAACTGCCCTCTGTTAGCGCTGCACTCAGGTGTAAATGTCAGAAAGCGACTGTCAAGTAAAGACGGATGGACAACTCTGTGTCCAGGCGCTGCATTCGCAATACAAAGCGCAAACATTGGTAAAATACTGCTTTGAGGATAATTGTGGCTATTACTGGTTTTCATGCGTAAACAATCGTGTGACCTAGAGTCCATCTAAAAACAGGCTCCACCTGAACCACGTACTAACCCGCAGTTAAACTCATAAGTGACATCACTCACATGCAGGCTGTCTGTTTATGTTTGCGTCGTCGAGTGCCGAAGCTTTACTCGCAAATGTGGGTATTAGAGTTCTGCTAAATATTCTGCGAATACCGCAGCGTCTGTAAAAGGGCAAGCGTTGTTTTCTTTAAAAAAAAAATCTCTGAACTTGAAAGTGGCTAAGTTTAAAAGTCACTTCCTCCTTTCACATTGACTCAAGGTGTAACATCAGGTGGCAACATTTTTATCGAATATTTGCATTTAAAATAAATTAGACTTAAAAATATGGATGATCCACATACACATCAATGCTAACATAAAGGGTGAAATTAATCGCACCAAGAAATGTGACGATTATTCCCTTTAATGTACAGATCAATGGGGATTTGTGATATATTGTGGTATGAGCAATGACAGTGTAAACATGCATCTGGCGTATTATTTTCCAAACTCAAAATAAACTACATCTAATTATAATAATGAGAAAGCTGATAAAAGACCGTCCGGCATGCCGTGGGCTTGTTGCGGCCTAATGCTCCACAAGGAGCGAAGAGTAAGTAATTATAATAATTTCAGCTGAAAACGTGCCACACTGCACAGTGTTTTGCCGACTCGAGAAGAGAGAACGACTCAGAGGCATCAGGAACCATGGAAGGTCCGCAGTCCGCGATTAAGGTGTCATCAGCCAATTTATGTGGGAGGAAACCACCCGGAGCAAACCCATGCATGACAGGAGGCAACACTATTCCACACGGATGAACAGGTAGAGGGGGGGGGGGTCAACATTTTCTGTACCACCGTTTCCGGGCAAGGCAGGGTGTGGAACCTCATCGATGTCCACAGGAAAGGAGTTTCAGAACATTTGCTTCATCCACCAACCCTCTACTCCACTGTGCTGGGGGATAACAAGCATATGTAGCCACCGCCACCTGGCAAATTCTAACTGAGAACCTAATGTTTCACAGAAGGTAATAGTCACAGCGCTAGTGGTTTATCTGGTAGAGTCAACTGCACTTTTATCCTGTGCAAAGTGAAACGCATGCACGCACGCACAAACTGACCCATCATATATCCATCCTGACCAATTAACCGCCCACAATCTGTTGTACATGGCATAACTGTCATTCTATATTAACAAATAAGAACTTTTGACGTGCAATGTAGATATATTCCTAATCTCATGCACATTTGCTGACTTATAAAGCATACAAAAGATTTTTTTCACGTTTCAAGCAGTTTGTGATTGTTATCCAGTAATCTATTCGTGAATGGTGTAACTGTAATTTTTGTATTCAATGTTGACCCATCTGACATTTTCCCCATATCCATCAGTCCCCAGCGAGTCAGAAACATGGCATTATACTGTATACACAATGTATCCAGGTACATGTTTAGGAATGAGAGACAGCAACTGTGTCTCGCACAAAAATGACAAGCTGGTTATTCACATAAATATATTTAGAGTCATCCTGGCCATCGGATGACTGCCAACATTTGCTGTTGTTTGGACATGCACGGCTCTACTGCTTTCTTGCAAAACACAGTTGCTCTCAATACTACGTAATGCAATGGCTGCAGGGCAAGAGGCACACCCACGCTCAAGTAAAAACATCACATTTCCACCAAAAATAAAATGAATGCGTACAGAGATAAATATCCATTCTATCTCACGGTCTGGGATGGAGCGGTGGCGCATCGGTAAGCGCACTGCAACATGAACCCAACGACGATCTCGGTTCAATTCAAGGAGATGGCTAACACGAGCAGCGTGCGTTGTAAGAACCGATCGATCTTGGGCTTCAGACCGCTTCATCAATCTGCACTAACGCGGTGAGGTACAGTCAACCAACAGACATCGACAACATGGCTGAGGGAAGGCCTTCACCTGAAAAGTGTATTGATAAAATTGTAAACAATTATTATGATTACCTCGTACTCTGCAGATCAACATTCAGACAAGTCGCTGGGGCAGCTTGACATACCCATGATTTACCCTGGCAGCATCACACACCTCGGCTACCTTTATAGAGCAGCCGCTCCAGGCCTTCGGGGCCCCCATCGGACGAGTGGTCCTCTCTGTCCACGCCAACGCCTTCGCCATCAGGATCCGACTTCCTAGAATTCTGCACCAACAACCCAAAAAAAACAACACACATATGGACATGCACGTGTTGCAGTTGTGCTCTTCATAACCTACATTAAAAAGTACAGACTTGTAAAATAAATAAAGTTCCACATCATTTAGGACGCACTAGCCAACATACCCAGACTTGTTACCATTATGTATGCTACTTTATATCCGAATCAACAGTAAAAAGCAATCTCACGGCTGGTGGTGGGGGTGGCAAACTTTATATTGTGTGTATATTTACACGTTTTGCCTATGACTAAATTACTCGAAATTTGCCCTACACCAAGGCTTGTTACTACCAAGCATTACAGGTGTTAGAAGTTCGGGAGATGTGTGGTGGGAAGCAGATGGCAGTGCTGCAAAATCAACTGTTGTACTATACTTCTATGCTCAGACCAAATTCAAAAACCGCACTGACCAGCATGACCAAGTAAATGGTTAAATAACCCTCGATGATACGCATGACATCAGGCGGCCCTCATCTAAGAGTGAATTGTCAAAAAGCCTGCACATACACACGTTACGCATTTTAGGTGAACGGCCAATGGGGAAACATTTTATCCCTTCTCCCTACACAACTGACATAGCTCAACTGTTGCATTACGGGCAAGCTGAGTGCATCTCGCAGCACTGTGCTGCCAGATGAGCCAGAAAAAAATCCGAGTTCAGTAATTTACACTCTCTGCCGCTTCTGTGCAGGCTCAAAACAGCAAGCGGCTTCTCCGGTGGTTTTAAGAGGCAAGCGGTGCGTTTATTTTTAATCGCACTTGACGTATGGAGTGGCTCACATCCGAGACGCGATCCGCATCTCGTTCGAAAGCAGCAGTCAACTTGCGGTGGCGGCCAAGTACTGTACCAGCCGGGCCATGGGTATTTAAAGCCTTAGGGCTGAGTGAGGTCAGGCATGAGGTCAAACATAGGTCTGCCACCAGGAGGATGAAGGGTCACTGACAAGGCCACAGTATACAGAGTTTCCCAAGAACGCATCTGCCTTACACAGCACTCTCTCTCTCTCTCAGTCCTGGTAAAAGGTTTCAAACCCCCTGTTACGGTAAAGTATATGTATACCATGGTACTGTATTGCAGAGTAACTTCACAACACACACGTGTGGATTGTTCAGCATCAAGATAGAAGTTGTTTTAACCAGTTCCATGGCTTGGTATTGACATGTGTGAATATCCAAATACAAAGATTTTAAGATACAGTAGTGCCTGCAGTTTTATGTCTATAATAACCAGATGGGAATCTGGAACAACTGTACATTAATGCAGGCTTGACTGGATATGTACAGCCCTTTGTAAATCCACTGCTGGATGAAGAGCCGTTGCCAAGCTGTGTGAATCATGGGGGTTATTTGACCATACTTCACCATGCTGGTCAGTGCTGAAGGTGGGGAGCATAGATATAATGTACAAGAACCGATTTTACAGCACTTCCCTCTGTTGCCCAAAATGTACGAGTTTAGTTTTGGTAAAAGTCAAGTTATAAAAACTGCAGTTAACGTTAATGTTTCATCTTTCCATGGCTCCCATCGTAATAACAAAAAAGACATCACTTTCCAAGAACCTGATTTATGTAGACATCGGCTGCTTTATGTTACATTTTAATAACAAATATATAAAATGTTGACGTTGAATTTGATCTGTCTAATTTAGATCATGAAAAACAAGGATTGTATTCTAATTTTGTGAGTAATCAGACAACATCTGAAAACCTTTGGAAATAAAATTTTTAATCTGGGAAAAAACCCATTTGGGATTGATCTGAAAGATGTCATAGAATTGAGATGCCACTTCTATGTGCTTAAGTGGAAGTGAAGTCAGTGTGACGTAACTGGTGTGAATGAGTATGAGAGCATTTGAGTCACTGGCGGACGCAGTGGGGGGGGGGGGGGGTATGTGCCCCCCCAATAATCCGATCGAAATCCCTAATTTCGATCGGATCATTGTGGTTTATTAGTAATAAATCGGCATTTTGCAACCCCCACTATGACTGTGTAGCATATTATTATATGCCATGGACTCTATGAGATGATAGGACAATAGTCCATAATTGGCAATAAGTAACGGCAAAGCAGTTATAAGCGACTCACATAATTGTGCGCAGTTGCGTATACAGTACACGACTTCTCTGAAGACATACCTTCAGCAAGCGCGATGCCAATCACACACGGTTCGAATCCGACCCTCGACCGATGGCTGCGCCATCGCCGCACACGCATCGAATAAAAAGCAAGGGACAAGTCCTTACTTACTAACAACTCCTATCATTTTTCATTGCTGGAGGGATTGCCCCCCCTCTACCTGAAAATCCTGGCTCCGCCATTGGTTTGAGTGTGTACGAGTGTCAAGAGTGTGAGTCTGTAGGTCTGCATGTATCAGTGTGTGAAAGATTGAGGTGCTCGTGAACAGCACTTGCTGTTAAAGCTATATCAGAGATATTTGTCTTTGGGTGAGTGTGTGTTCTAACATCTGCAAGTGCAGAAGTATACGAATGTGAGTTGCTTCAAGTTCCTGTCTGCACTCACCTCACAGCCAGCACCATTGGTGCACGCATGTGATCCAGATCTTTAGAGACAAGGGTTGGCAGATGAACCACACGTCTGTGAAACTCTAAAACCCACTGGGCTACAAAACGTATGGGGCCAAGATTTTGGTAGAACAGCAAGTGGGTTCGTAAACTTGTCCGTGCGGGACATTGAACATTATCCCCTTGTACTGGGGATGGGTTTTGTCCGAGTAATCCGGTTTCCTCTCACGTGAAGTAAAACACATCTTTCGAAAAGAACTGGCCAAGTCTCAGGGCCCTTCTGAAAAAGTCATAACACCTGATGAGGCTTTCCTGGTTACGAAGTGTGACTGTTATTAAAGAATATAGTTTTAGAGAGTAAAATCAAATTTATTAAAATAAAAAAAAACGAAAAACAAGTATTAAAGTATACAAAATTACTTTTAAAATGTTAAAATGTCAGAAACATTTAAATAATTAAAGTTGCTAAAAAGTTATAATTTATTGTTTAAATTGGGAAAATAATTAATCAGGCAAATTAATAAAAAAATCTGAAAGACAGGAATTGGGCACAAAATATGTAAAACTCCAAACACTTAAATATGAAAACCCTCCCAAGTGGAAACCAATACACACTGTAATGTGCATATTACTATTCTGTGTCACACGCTAATATGCACATTACAGTGTGTGCCACAGAATGGTAACATGAACCACAAACAGAACTGCGTTGACAAAGAGCCTGTACATTATTATCACAATATGTACAAATGCCATACTAAATAGAGCAGTGGTATAAAATACCTTTAGTGATTATCTCTCCAAATTTGCTTTCAATGCCAAAATGAAACTGCTTTCACTAAGGATAATGTATGCAACCAGCCACCCACCAGTACACACACACAGGACTACAGAGTACAGGACTGGAGATATGACACATACACAAATCTAGGGCTCGCCTTGGCAGTGGTGTACTGGCACAAATAAAATAAACCAATGCACACCACGCTCCCAATTAAAACTGCCTTACAGCAGAAACACCAATAGCCAAATGTTTCGGGCTAAGTCCATTCTACTCTGAATTGGTGCAACATTAAATAATGAACTTAAGTTATACACATTTCTAAGTAGATTACATGTGAGTTATGGGATAATCCATTTGTAACGGTGCTATCGATTAATTGTTATAGACTACAAAAGGCATGTGGTACCAGTAAAGTTTTGTGGTAAAACACAAGTGAGAGATTCGATCGGGATCTATACTCAGGATTTGGTCATCTACACAAGGGCCAGATCCTAAACTGTTAGCCTGTTATGTAATTTTCATTGATGTGCATGCACACTTATATCCACCGATTTCAACGTATAATTAACCTTGTATGGTCCATCCATTTCATGAGACTCCCAAACCCACTGGGCTCCACAATGGTAAGGTGGCAGCACAGCGAATAGGCGAGTGGACCGGTCTGTGTAGACCTTTGAGTGACATCCCCTGACTGAATAGCCAATGGTCGATTTGCTTTCAGGCACTTATTACCTCCCACATGACACAAAACGCTCTTTAAACAGAAATGAGTCAAATATTTTAGTGCAATTGGACACTTTTCCACGGTGGCGATATGTTAACTACTTCGCCTGGTATGAAGGAGGTTGTGGGTCCGATTCAGATCCTGACGCCTGTATATATGGAGTGTTCTCCCCGTGGTCACGTGGATCCTTCTCCGGATCCTCCGGGGTTTCCCTCCACATTTAGAAACATGCATTTAGAGTATTTGGCTGCTTTACATTTCAATGTGACAAGCCACTTCATTGAGCTATCATTTGTGGCCAGGTGGCTTCTGAAAAATAGCGATAGAGCTCAGCGGGCATTACCTGGTAAAATGTTTAAAAAAGTTTTTTATAGTTCTCATTAAACACTGCTGATGAACATGGCGAAATTTTAGAATGTGTTCAAATGTACACCAGAGGGAAGTTGCATAACACGCACTTGTCCACTTCCCTTCACTAACATGACGTAAAACATCAAACCCAGTAAAATAATTCCACCAAGGCTTTTTTTTTTATCTAACATGAAAGTCTTTAATGCAAAGTTACAGATGACGGTTGTGAGTTTGGGGATCTGTAAATTGTAACCAGGAGACAACTGCATAAAAAACACACCTTAAAGTGTAAAGCCCCTGAAATCACATGACATGAAGCGTAAAACTGTAAAATAAATCCCGCTGAAGGTGTTAAAAGAAACCGCCCATAATTACACAAACGAAACACAACTTGACCCATGCATGGGCACCAATGTCACGTTGGGGACATGGGGCCCGCAACCACCTTGGGGCACCAAAACCTGGGGCGGCCACGCACCTCCCTGTCTCCCCGCCTCGCCTGGCGCAGCGCCCTCCTCAGCTCTCGCAGCGTGAGCCTGAAAGCCTGCTTGTGGTGGAAGGCGAAGGCCGGGTGGTTGGAGGCCATGGTGTACAACAGCACCAGCTCCTGGCCGGCCCTGGCGCCCGCCTCTCCGGAGGCCAGCGCGGCCCGAGGCGGCAGGAGCATCGCGAGCCCGGCGGCCGCGCCCCGCCGCGTCTGCGGGAGGCTCTGGGCCTCCTCAACCTGGCCCGCCTGGGCAGCCCCATTCCCGCGGGGGTCCCGGGGGGGTCCCAGCGTCCTGTAAAGCGCGTTGGCCGCCTCCCTGTTGTCGGAGCGCAGCAGCGCGAGGGACACGAGCAGGCGGCCTCGCACCGCCGCGTCCCCGAGGTCAGACCGCGCGGCCGCCGTCGCCTCGACGGGGCCCGCGCCGGGGGCCGCCCCGTTGAGCAGCTCGGCGGCGCTGTTGGCCCTGAGCTCGGCGTCTCGGAGCGAGTGCTGGTCCTTGCGAGCGAGCTCCTCCAGGCAGGCGGCGGCGAAGCGCAGCTCCAACGGGTTCAGGAGGTCCAGGAGGCCGCACAGGAACTCGAGGCGGCCAGCGGGATCCAACTCGCCAAACCAGCGGTATGCGCTCTCCCGCTGCAGCGCTCGCACCTTCATTGCTGGGCCCGGGCCCGTCGCTCTGCCCGCGGGTGCGCGCGGTATCACCTCCTCGGGCGGCCCAGCGCGGCCATGACTCGGTGCGGCTGCCGCTCCGACTCTTCGCGTCACGGGGTGGGTTGGGCTGGGGGGAGGAGGAGGACGAGCTATGGTCGCGCTGACCGAGCCGACTGAGGTTTGTTGCACTTGAGAGGCGAGGAGGACACGGGCACTGACGGACGGGGTGGGTGGGGGGGTGTAAGAGATGGTACACGCGGCATGCGTCTCCCCTCTGCTTCGTCCTCCTCCTGCCGCTCGCTCCTGCTCGAGCATCCGGGTCCCGGGCTCACGCAGGCAGCGTTAATGGAGCGCCGAGCGCGGCCCGCGTGGATTATTCGCTGAGTTTGGCGTGGCGTGGGGTGGGGGCGTGGGGTGGCGTGGGGGGGGCCGCCCAGCGACGCCAGCAGGGGGACCGCGGGTTAGATCCCCGCTCTTGACGCTCTCCGAAAAAAATTGCATGTAAAGTATTATTTATAATAATTTATTAGGTAGACCTGTATGTGTGGCAATCAATTCGATCTGGAAGTAAAAATCTGTGCTTTTATAGGGAATTAATTATGCACGTGCAAAGTAAATTACCGAACCCCAGTTTACAAAGTGGTAGTCGAGAATGCAATGAATTGGCAATGCTGTATATTAACCTAAAATCAAATATTAACACCATTAAGGAAATTCCCTCAATGTTGAAGTTTATTCTCATACATTACAATGGGGGTACGTGGTTTATGGGAAAACAAATCGTATGCAAACGAGTAAAATAAACGACAAATGTGAATGCAGATTCGGTAAATGGTGGTGATTCTGGCGGAGGCGATGTTAGTAGTGATTGTGTCGTTTGGGGCACAGCTTTGTGCATCTGCCAGTCATCTCAGTCAGTCAACCCATGATACATGCAGGGTCTGTCCAGGGGGCCTCCTCTCAGCGAGCCTTCGACGGTTCACGTGGCCTCAAAGTGCACCTGGTTTGGCGCAGGCGCCGTGTTGACGTCACCGCCACTTAGAAGCGAATGGCGGTTGTATCGGTTGTTCTTTTCATTGTTGTCGTACCCCTTGCTGAGTTAGCAGCAGTGATGGGCAATCCGCTGCTGGGTTGAAGGCATTCCCCACGGTAAGCGCCACGTCTCAAGTCCGGCAAGGTACTGTTTGATCCATCTGTGCTTCCACCCCTTCCGTCAACGATTTCTTCTCTCGCTCGATGGTTCGCCGGCCCTGCCACAAACTCCGTCCGAGGACACGCGGTTCGCTGTCGTCGAGTCTCCCTCCCCTAATAGGGTCCGGTGACCTTGGGCCCCCGTTAAGCGCTACGCTGCGCTACGAACACAGCCTCCCAAGTTCGATTCCCGCTCACGGTCACCAACACCGGTGAAGATTATCTGAACCAGTCCCGGGCCCCCTCTCCTAGCTCGACTAAGCCTAAAATCAGTACCTGGTGTAGTGGTGTGTAAACATCGCCACTGGGGAGACAAAGGCGGCCCCGGGCGGGGTGCTGGCCATCCACCCCCTTGTGTGCCGTGCCGCCCTTCATAATCGCTGCTCGCTACAGAACTTGCCCGAACAGTCTGTTCATGCTATCGTGGGATCTTCATCTTCGGAGTCTTCTTCCTCTTTACATTGAGGGGGTCGAGCCTGATCATGGCGTCAGGAGTAGCGGAGTGTGTCGTCACTGTGATTACACCTCCCTCCCTCGTGTTTGCCAATCGTACAATGATTAATCATAAATGTGTCCCGTGGTCTCTTTTGGGTTATGACCTCACAGTCGCACTCAGGGCCGTATTTACTACTATGATGAGCCAAGAATGTGTGTCCCGCGCGTGACGTCAATCCACGTCGACCAGCCCCCCTCATTAATAATCATGAACAGGTGACGTCCTCCACATGGACCTCCCCTCATTAATAATAATTAGTGGCTGACGTCACTTCACATGGGGGGGGGGCGAGGCGCTACCTCCCCCCTCCACAGCGTCAACTTATAACCCTCACTACAAAGGCAGAACCCTCACGTCATTGAGACATCGAAGCACAAAGGACGTCATGATGAACAAGGGATTGTAACCTTAGAATGAAAAAAGTCTGTGTCACCGCGGCCTTACAAATTGCACACGAATGGATGCAATGGATATTACGTCGCGGTCTGCTTTTCGCTTGCAAGTTTCAGATTTACTGCAACACACCCGTCCTTGAACGGGAAAAAGGCGAGTTATCCAATAGGCACTGTGCCGAGGGCCCACGAAAACTAAAGGGCCGACGATTTTTTTTACTGTTTTTATTGTTTGCATGATAAAGAACATTTTTACGAAGATATCTTCTTGAATAAATAAACGTATACAGCAAGGATATGCACAGTGTATATACGAAGAGGCAGAGTCATGTCAATGCCAATATTTTATTCATAAGGTGAGAGTTAAATTTACACCGGAGAATTAACTTTTAGATTTTTTTCCATAGCAATAACAATCTTGAAATTGTGTTTTTCGCGCAATCTCATTCTCAATAGAGAGTAGTGCAAGGGAAGACAATGCGAGTGACAGCAGCGGTACCAACTTGTAGAAAGTCATCACTGAAGGCTTACGAAACAGAAGTGCGTAGGGCCCTACAAGGACCTTAATCCGTCCCTGGTCGCACGACTGCCCGAGAGGAGGGTACCTCGTTGAGTCGCGGAGTAAACACGCGGAGCAAACACGCGCTATGACCATGGACCTCCACCAGAGGACAGCAGAGCCGAGTCTGAGACTGGAGGAGAGAGTTGTGGTGGTTGTTGTTGCCTTGGTCGTGTATTGCACATTAAATAAAGTTGCTTGTATACAGATAGTTATCGCATTCTGATAAGACGCGTCGGAAAGTAAGATGTATCTGTGAAAAGAGCTTCACAACTCTTTCCCCCAGGGTAAATAAAGATTCTGATTCTGACAGTTATACAGATCTGGTTCCATACACTAAATCGACCGGATTATACGACGCAGCCCCCCCCCCCCCCCCAACGCTTGCTTTAGAATAAAGGGGGACAGTGCGTCTTATAATCTGGAGAATACAGAATAAAATCACAGGTACAAAACCTCTACTAATCCACTGATGGATGTGGGTCGTGAAGTTAATTTTACAAAACTTCTCCAGGTTGGTCAGACCGGGTTGCTTGAAGGCGGGGATATCAGATGGTGGGAGCATAGAAGTACAGTGCAACAATAGCGTACGCTGCGCTGCCCACAAAGTAGCCCCGCACACATCCAGTACACACTAACAGAACGTACATTTGATCCATGTTGCTGTGCTGAATTGGCTTCACGGTCCTCGTGGCGTTGCTCTTGAATATAAAAATCAAGGCAAACCACTGGCACTTGTTGAACGAGCAACTCGCTGCTGATGAGCCTCAGATATCACAACCCACTCTTTCAATCGTATTTTCATGGGGTGGCATGCGCCCTGGTTGCGGCCAGTTAAAAGGTAGGACAGTAAATATATATATACATAGCACCTCCTTTAGAAAACACAATACCATAATATGAAAAATGCGTCTTCATGTTTTTGTATGTTCGAGGCACCTGATCCCATTGTGCAAATTGCACATTTCCATGACGGGTGCTCGGCCATCCAGATGAAAACCCACATTAGCTCACCGCTGATAAATCTGTGCGTGCAATAAAATGGTGTCAAGCGTATGCGTAATTTGATCTGTGCGTGCGTTTGTGTGAATTTACACGCGTGTGTCTTTGCATATCTGTGTGTGTGTTAGTTATGTGCCTTAGATCGACTCGGCCTCAAATGAGTTCCCTGTGTGATGGGTAGATATCGCCACTAGGGAGACAAAGGTGACCGGGTGTGGTTCTGGCCACCCACCCCTCGTGTGCCTTGGATAAGCGCTCGCTGAGAGCACTTGCCCGAACAGTCTGTTAAGGCTATACGAGGGATATTTGTCTGAGTGTGTAAGTTCGTGTCTTTGTAAATATGTGTGTTAGCAGTGGTTACAAACCCGGCCACCCGAGGTCGATTCCCGCGAATTTCTGAACCGGTCCCGGCCCCTACTCTACGTCGACTCAGCCTCAAATGAGTAGCTAGTGCGGAATGTAAACATGAGCACTGGAGAGACAAAGACGACCGGATGTGTTGCTGTCCATCCACCTCGTCGCGTGCCGTGCCAACCTTAATAGTTTCTCGCTGGCAGTACTTGGCCCCAACAGTCCGTTAAGGCTATATGGGGAATCTTTGTATGTATGCGAGTGTATGCATGTATCTGTGCGTGTCTTTCTCAATGCGTGTGTATTTCTGTCAGTCCGTCTGTCCGTGTATGTATATCCATCGCCATTGCTGCGTCTGTCTGTGTTGTTTCTCTGCCTCATTACATAACGAGGCAGTGGGAGCTGTGGAGCTGTCGCGGTCAGGGCACCGTCTCCCTCCTGCCGAACCCGCTCCCCCGAGTCCGCCTCCAGTAAATCCCCGCTGATGGATGAGCACGGATTAGTCGCTATTTCCAGCAGGGGGCGCGGAGGAATCTACCCCTCCACGCGAGAAGATGCAGCAGTCGATGTAGAAGCAGCAGGATTGACGTGTCCTTGTCTCCCTGTCTCCAGTCGCTCCTTGCATCATGCCGAACAAATTCACCGAGACCTCCGTGATAGTGAAATATTCTCTTTCCGACCGCACGATATGGGCATTTTTTTTTTTAAGTTTGTGTTGTTAGGTTCCCTTATTCACCCCTACCTCCTCGTGTATTTACAACAGAGACAGTGTCTGTTCGGACCTCATGCAAGGCAGTGCACCACCTCGCGTGTTAAAGAACGGCCCACGCAATGAGCTATCACAGAGCGACTTATAAGCTCACTTCAATTACCTCTTTATCCACGCTAAGGGGCGCTGCACTTCCCCACGACCTCTGCGATGAGGGCTGTTTGTTGCACTGTAGGCAAACCGATATTTCAAAATTGTCCAATCTGGACATTAACCAAGTTAAGCATCAAACCAACTTTAACGTGTTCTTGGTTCTTTCGGTAAAGTCACGTAGAATGGAAATAATAAAATAATAAAAATAAAACATAATAAAATAATTCTCACGACGTTTCGGCCACAACGCAAGCAGCCGTCCTCAGGTGAAGACCAGGTCTGTCGGGGAGACAGCGTA
>CM025658.2:10740722-10753799 GCA_014621495.2 Entosphenus tridentatus
ACTTAAGCGGTTGTGCTTTCGCTACGTTGTCCCCACCTGAAGAAGGAAGCTTGTGTTGCGCCCGAAACGTCGCAATTTAATTTAGTTTTCTCATTTATTTTATTTAGATTTTTTACCTACGTGACTTTACCGAAAAAAACAAAGAGTATGAATCCTTGCAGTCACGAAAGCTTCAAATCTAGGCGATGTTCTTTGTGGACAAAGCCTCCACATCGATTGAGGTGGTGCACGGCGGTGATGGCATGGGGCGGCGGCGGCGGCTCGTGACTCAAAACCACCTCGTGGTCAGAGAAGGCAGCAACAGCTCAGGGGGGAATGCGGCAGCACGCGGTAGGAATTGCGCCGACGCTGGGCCGTCACCACGCCAGGCCTCGTGGGAAGCAGCGCGGCTCACGGCATGGCTACGGCTGGCGGAAGAAGGAAGCCATGAGGAGATGCTGGGGATCGTTAGCCAAAACCTGACACCGAGGTCCTGACGTTCAGACCGTAGGGAGGACTCTTTTGTCAGGATCTCCACGCCCCCTCCTGCATTCCTTTGGACCAATTCCCCCAGTCTCGGCGCACGCCTGCAGCCATCGGCCCACCAGGCTGAATGAGAGAAGAGCACAGACCTTGGGCGAGCCGATGGCTGTTATCAAAGTTGATATCGTTGTTTTGTAGCTTGAGACACTGAGGAGGACACGGTTCCCTTTCACCTGGAGTCATAAGCCACCACCACCACCGGGAAGGAGAACTGGTGTGGCTAGCTGTGACCGGGGGAGCGGGGGGCGGGGTGGCGATTAAGGTATCAATGGGGGCAGCGACAAACCTGCACAGGGTGGTGGGCGTCAGGTGAGGATGTGCACGAAGAGAACGGCAAAGCCCAGGACCAGCAGCATCACCATGGCAACCAGCACTGAGCTGGAGCTCTGCATGGGTGAGGCGAAAGTGGTACAGAAGGGGGTGGGGGGCATGGGGGAATGAGGGGCATGATGTGGGTAGGGAACAGATGGAAGGATGGGGGTGAGGGAGACAGCTAGGGTTGCAGACATTTCCACAAATCAACCCCGGACATAGTTTTCAGTCAGCCTAAGCCTATGGGAACTGTGCGTTATACCGATACAACGTTTTACACAATCCCGGCACCGAAACGCGGTGCAAATCTATTCCTGCCGTGTGAACACAGACACCAATTCCCTGACAGGTGGCAACCCCAGGTAAAGTTCCCTTCGAGGCCTAGTCATCACCAAGATGCCTTCACGATGGATTTGAATGCACTGGCTACCCTGGTGATGAGTGTGGTCTGTATGAATCATACAGCAACTACGCGCCGTCTGCTCACAGTGGACGTTAAAGATCCCCTCATGTCACTCGGAAGACTGGGCCACTATGTGCTGGCGTCATGGTCCAGAAATTACTGAAATTTGAATTTACACAACAATATATTTTTTTCAAGACGCTCCCAGAAAGGAATCACGAGACACGGTGAGGCTTTCTAGGTGAACCAGCGGAGCGACAGTCGGCCGTCGAAACGCATGAAGCACACTGCGCGTGCACATACTAATTATTTTATTTTATTTCTCACATGATGACTGCTCCCGATACATATACTGACGTCACTTGCTAACCAGCGTGGAGTCGGAGGCTGGAGGGGTCTCGTAGGGGGTGTGGGGGGTGGGGGTATGCGTGTGTAGTACAAGGTCGCCACAGAGGTGTTTAAAAAAAATAAATCTCATTCTCAAAACGTCGCGAACACCACCTGCATCTGACACCAAAAAATCGTGACACATTCCCCACGACGCGGTGTGGTCACAAACGGTGATATTTTCTCCCCGAAGACCCTTCATGAGCAGTTGCGTCTTCTTCAGAGAAATCTCGCGTGACCGTCTCTGATCAAACTGTGCGATTGGTGTTTTGGTTTTGCCGACAACTCCCTGCCGCTCCCTGCCTTCCACCAATTCTGTCGCTCCCCCTCTGACCTCACCTCTGTTTACACATCAGCGGCGCACACCTCCCCGGCGCGGCAATCAATCCGGAGCAATCTCATATTGCAGGTCAACATTACGAGTCTGCGTAAAACACCGCGCGTGTGCAATCAACACCGACGAGACCGTGCAGACCAAACACTCGCACGTGCCACTTCTTATTTTGGCCAGTGACCTCCGGCAGGAGTTAGCAATCGGGAAGGTGCAGTGGTGGCAGCGGCTGCCTTCGTTAGCAGCAGACGGCGGTCTGGCATTTACAAGAGAGCCCTGAGAATTGGGTCTGTGTTGTGGCTTGTCTCAAATTGGAATGCAGCTGTGCATTTTCGCAAAACTAGAACTCATCTTATGGGGATGCCTCGTTAACAAATGCTCCCCCCCTCCCCCTGCCGCGTTACAAACATGAATCCCGCGGGGGAACCGTGGCCCCTTGTTCGACATCGATTATAGCCCGGCGGCTCCTCCGCGGCGGCTACCGGATGCCGCACGCCGGTTTCTGGCATCGCCCGGCGTCCAACATCCTTTGAGCAATTTTTGGATGGCGAACGCTTCCGACGGTGCGAGATGATGTAGCCTCCCACGGATGCCGTCGGTAATGACTGCATTTACCAGTCACAATTACAGCACTGCCGAACGCTGGGTGCGGTGCGCCACTGAGGCCGCGACGGTGGCTAGCCAAACGACGCAACGCGCACAATGTGACACAGTGGCGTGGAACAAAAACCACTCCACAAACCGCAGCACTACTGGGCCACGAGCACCAACGCCGTGATGAGATTAGATTTGATGATAAATCTGTGGCTGAGGCAGCCAGGTTTACAGCTGCCTATAGCTCCCTACAGCTCCCCACACAGCTCCCTCGTTCCGCACGATTAAATTGGATCTGCCGACACAGTCTTCCTTCGGCAAGGAGCGGGCTGCGCGCAGGTGACGGTGCTACCGACGGGCCGAGCGGCAAGGGACGAGACGAGACTGACATAGGCAGCTGTTCGGCAGCTCCTGCACAACACCGCCAGCTCCAAGATCTCTCCCATGGCCCCCCGACAGACACCACCACCCCCCTCTCCTCGCCCTCCTCCCCCGTGGGGAAACCTGAGATGCTTCTGACGCAGTTACAACCACCCGTCCCCTCTTAGCTGCGCACATACGTGCCGCCCAAAATATCGTGCCACAGCGGCCTTGCGGCGGGATCAGATATTTTGTTACGCCACTGCCATCTGTTAATCAGGGGCGGATTGTATCCGTGCATCACCGCTAATCGCCGCCTACAGATTCGTGATCGGCTGCTTTGATCCACGGCCCTCTGATTTCACCACTAACCGCTTTCAGCTGATGTATAAGGATCTCAAAACCACCCACTCCACGCCTTGTCTATGCAGAGTATCCCGCTTGGCTATTCATCACCCTAACCCTTCAAAGAACATTCTTCATCTCTAAATGATCTACCCCCAAAGGGCATATCCATGGTTTGAGACCCCCCTCTCCTCAAATCTGACCACTCAGCCGCTCCTCAACATCTCACAACCGCCATGTTCCGTGCCCGCTTCCCGAGACGCGGCTAGGGAATGGCGGTTGACGTTGTTTCCTGGTGGCTATCCCCCAACAGTGATGTTTACGACAGCATTGCTGGATGTGTTTAAACGTCATTCCCATGACAACGATTCGAAACATCCGATGTCCACACCCGCAGCTGTGATCTTAACTGAGAGGGGGAGACGACTTCATCCCTGTGTGTCAATATCACGGCGTGGCTTTAACCAGCAGCAGTGAGCAAGAAAACCGTGATCTTAAATTGTACAGGCGGTCATCAAATGCGGAACAGTCCACATTTGTTTCTGAGGCGAGGCAACGTGGTGGTAGGTTTCATGCCATCGTTAACCCCCTCCAATGACACATGCGTTGGAAGCGAGCCACAATTTTGTCAGCTGGTTATGTCGCGATGGACATTTAGGCAGAGAGCGAAGTGAAGCAGCCTCACTCAATTTCCGAGCCCGTTACACGGATGGAGCTCGTTACCTGGTGGAGCTCGTTACCGGATGTAGCTATTTACCGGATGTAGCTCATTACCGGGTGCAGCTCATTACCAGGTGGAGCTCGTTGAGCTTGTTTCTGGCTGGAGCTCATTACCGGGTGGAGCTCATTCCTGGGTGGAGCTCGTTACCGGGTGGAGCTCGTTGAGCTCATTACTGGCTGGAGCTCATTACCGGGTGGAGCTCATTACTGGCTGGAGCTCATTACTGGCTGGAGCTCATTACCGGGTGGTGCTCATTACTGGCTGGAGCTCATTACCGGATGGAGCTCGTTACCAGATGTAGCTAATTACCAGATGGAGCTCGTTACCGGGTGGAGCTCATTATTGGCTGGAGCTCATTATTGGCTGGAGCTCATTACCGGATGGAGCTCGTTACCAGATGTAGCTAATTACCAGATGGAGCTCATTACCGGGTGGAGCTCATTACCGGGTGGAGCTCATTACCGGGTGGAGCTCGTTACCGGATGTATCTTGTTATCGGGTCAGTGAAATGTCATCGGTTGTCGATGACAAATTCACATATATAGCAGGGCCATCGCCCGAAACATCGCCCATTTCATTTATCTCTCTCAGGCCACAGTGGCACTGATGAACGTGTTTAGTATTCTTGTTATGTGTGCTTGTATGCATGTATGTTGAACTTCTTTCGCACCGTACGTCGCCAACCCTGCTAATCGGAGCTGTGATTATGTACCGTTGCCAATGCTGCATCATCTCCACTCATTACACACAAAGTGCTTGCCACAAACGAACCACAATATCTCGCTGGTCTCGTCAAGGAGCATCAACTATCACGTGAACTCCGGTCATCCTCGCAGTGGGTTTTGGCGAGACATTGAACAAAGTAGGTTGCTGCATCACACACTTTCAGTTGTGCTTCTGCGACCGTCTGGAACGCTCTTCCTTCCAATATTAGGAAGCCAATCAAGTAATGCACTTGTAAATCTCGACTGAAAACTTAGTTCGTTAGAACGGCTTTTTGTGTTGTTGTCCTTGGCTACGTACAGTGCAAAATAGGTTCAACATACACACAGATTTGATGGTTTAGCAGATTTGATGATGAAAAAAGAATAGGTTTTTCGGCAAGTGTTGAGATGTTTAAACACCAAATAGACACCCATCAGGAGGCATCATCAAGTCTGCATTAAGCACACACGCCGGTGGTAAAACATGCAAACAAGCATGCTTTGATAATGTACGCATTGTCCTGGAAACTGATCAGCCGACATCAGAGACTCCCTTCCTTTATGGCCTTGTCTCAACAGTTTTAGACCAGAGAACACTAAAAGGTGAACAGCACAAAGACAATGCAAAAATAAAAGTCATCGTTAAAAAAATGGTCCCATAGATTTCTCAGATTAGTTTTTTTGGGTTGGATTACGACGGAGTTCATTCAGCTCCCCAGTGAGCTGGAGCTTTATTGGCTGCAATTTGATGAACGGATTTGGCCACGTACAAATAATATCTGTGCGAGCGTGACAATCTTGTCAGGTGGTGGAAGCTCAACCATCAGATTGTGATCATGGCACCAGACGGTGAACTGCACAGGCGGTCGTGACCCAGCACACACTGCAAGGGAGCTGCTGCTGTGACCGCTGTCCCTCCAACCGGAGCGGGACTCTGCAGTCGCACCAGGTCACGCTGTCGGCTTCACGCCGTCACAAGACGAGGGATGAACGTCTGGCAGAGCAGCGCGAGCCTCTACGTGATTAAAGAACGGCCCACGGTGGCCGATATCGCAAATCTCCCAACGTCAGACCAGGACGATCCCCCGCACCTCTCGTCACTTGTACCACGCGTGTATGATTTAAAACATAACGAAAATGTTTGTTGCAGCTTATGATTTAGTTTTTTTAAAGGTGATCTCAATATCGATCAAACGATGGCTCAGTAATCCTGATGAGCCTTAGAGAGTTACAAAACTATTTTATCAGGAGTTTTTTGTCTTCGCGGCAGAAGTGATTAAAGTGCCCAGACATCAACAAAAGGGGTAACAGTACGCACAGCCTCACACAGATAGGTTTAATAATTTTCTATTCTGACATCTCATGGCCACCTCGCAGCCCAAGCCCGCAACACCTGGAAAGCATTGGTCGTTGTCCATCCAAGTGTTAACCAGGCTCAAGCCTGCTTTAGCTTCCGAGATCTGGTGATATTTGGCGCATTCAGGGTAATTTGATCTCAGGCGAGCATGAAGTATGCTCTGCAGCCCGAGCAGCCATACACACGCACACATACAGACGTAAGCGCACGAACACAGACACACGCACATGAGCATCCACAACAACAACCGCCATTCGCTAGTGGCAGTTGATATAACCCTGGCGCTTGTGCCATCGCTTTGTGCACTTTTAGGCCCCCCACTATGCCAACCTGCTGCATTTCAGCTGCCCGATGCTCCACTGAGCATCGTTCCTCTGCCCTCCGTTGTTGGAGGGCGACTGCCTGGAACTGACTAGTTGCATTCTTCATGAGCCTCCTCCATAGAGGCCGATCTTGACACCGCTGGTACCAGTCTTCGGCAAGTCCACTCAGCACCATATTCTCCTGTTCTGCATCAGTCCATCTCTTCTCCAGCCCGTGTTGGGCCTGCTTAGAAGCTGCTTGCGCATGCGGTGGCTTGGCATGTGTGGGCTACATGACCCAGCCTTGCCTGCCGGAGGAGCTCACTAATAGGAATATGTCCAGATCTTTCAAGGATTTGTGAGCTCCTCACACAATCCAGCCTGGTTAAACCCAGCATGAATCGCAGGCAGGCCAAACGACCTGTATGCACACAAACAGGCAAATACCCCCGTTTAGCATTTAACAGACCGTTGGAGAAAATGCTCTTAGCGAGCACCTATGAAGGCCGGCACGGCACACGAAGGGGTGGGTGGCCAGCACCACGTCTGGCGGCCTTTGTCTTCCTAGTAAAGATCCTTACACACTGTACCAGGTACTTATTTGAGGCTGAGTCGACCTAGGGGAGGCCCAGAAGCGGTTGAGATAATCGTCACTGGTGTTCGCCGTGCATGCACACACAAACAAAGACATTCACGTATACACACACGTGCATGCAGACACATGAACACACGGATGCACGCGCACAAAAAACGGCATACACACACATGCACACAACATTCACCCACATACACGTTAGCCTGGGTTCGGGCGAGCATCATTGCGGCGACGGTCACTCTCTCTCCGCTGCACGGTGGACGGCGGCGGAGCCCGCGCAATTGGATATTTGAAAGGAACGTGCAGCACAGCGCCATCATTCGTCAATCCCCTACTGTGCAGGTCCCTAGGCGTTGGGACTAGTTGATGGGATGACATGAGGCAAGGCATCTTGTCTGCTCGGGAATATTGTTTACTTCACCGCACTTATTAGTGTGGGGCAGTAAACGTGGGGAGCAAGTGGCTCGGGAACACAGATGTGCGGTACAACGACGGGCTGCCTGCCCTCTGCTGCCCACTGCATAGCCCCGCATCCTACAACAACCTTTTTATGGATGTTGGTTGCTTGTTCAAGCGCTACTGCTTAGTTTCCGAGATATGACGAGATCAGGTGAAATCGGGCGTTAACCGCTTTTATCCAACCTCGAGAACTATTCGATGCGATTCATCGACCGATGCTGGTAAAATTCCTCCTTTGCTTCACGGTTGACACGTCTCAGCAGGGAACAACGCGGCGCACCGGGTCCATTTGTCCTCATTAGCGAACCGCCAGCACAGTGGACAGAGTGAGACCGCTCACTCACTCGCTCGCTCAGAAAACCCTAGGAACCCCAGCCCACGGGTCCCCGCTGGCACTTATTTGGGTCCTCCCTACTCTGTCAGCGAGCTACACTTAGGTTCCGATTGATGGGCGGTCTATCTGCACAGGTATCCCTCGATTTCCAAACGTTCTTCGGTTTACGAAATTTCGCGTGAAGAACAATTGACAAATTATGGTCACTTTTCGATAAACAGAATCGCATTTGAGCCAAGAAATGTCACTACGGCACACTCCGTGAGATCACCAAACAAGAAGCACCCGGGAGCGTGCATCATCCATCCCCAATAGCGTCACAGTGTCCCTACAGTACAACAGTAACGTCTCCACATCACCTTTCCACTCATTCCAGCATGCAGATTTGATGAGTTCCCTGATGAGGTTAAGAATTTTTCTTTAAAATGTATTATTATTCAATTGTTTTAAAATATATGTTCTTTATTATTATTTTTGTATTGTCAAAAGTGATATTGGTTTATATTTTTAGATTAGGAATGTAGTTGGAATGACTGTCCGAAACACATCCCAAATTTTTTTTATTAAATGAAAGGGAAAAGCCATTCCGATTTACGAAATTTCGTTTTTACACGTGGCTTTTTGAAGAGCGCATCCTCTTTCGTAAATCGAGGGATACCTGCCGTGCGTGGTGAGCCCATCTTTGGTCTCAGTGATGCGTGGCTCCAACTTGAACTGGCCTCAACCTTGGGGCAGTTCAAAATGTGAGATGAGGAGGAGGGGGGGGATGGG
This sequence comes from Entosphenus tridentatus, assembly GCA_014621495.2. Lineage (NCBI taxonomy): Eukaryota > Metazoa > Chordata > Hyperoartia > Petromyzontiformes > Petromyzontidae > Entosphenus > Entosphenus tridentatus. The sequence continues at coordinate 10,749,220 of CM025658.2, forward strand.
GAGGAGGGTCCCTGCTGATGACCAATGCTCACCGCTGCACCAATCGCTCACGAACAATGTCCAAGCACCGCTGCTCAGGTGATTTAATGATCACGATGGTTGTTCGGTCGCATATTCGGCTAGCTTATGTAAAACATAACAGGCTAAATGATTATTATTAAATAATAATAAATAATAATAATTTTATTCACCATTGCTAAAAGCAAAAGGAAGATCTCGATGATTTGGCCGACAGGCCTTCTTCAGGAAAATGCCCCATCAATCCAAATAAAGATTTATATTCACCTGGTGACCTGGTTATATTATTCCAGCACTTTGTTTTATAATCGTTGCATGTTACTGGTTTTGAGACATGGACAGGTGGAGATGGAGTGATGCAATCAGCTAATGGGCAGGAGCTCTCTCCATTGTTGCATCACGAGGTTGGGAGAGATGGTGACGGGGCTTGAGGAGGCCTGAATACAGTAATCGATGATGATGATTTATCTGGGAAAGCCCTGGAACAGTCTAAAAACATTGTCATCAGGATCCTGCATTTGAAATGTTTGGCCATATACTTTATTAATTAATGGTTAAGAGGAAATCAGAAAAAGTTCCAAGAGATCTGGGGTAACACTCAAAGTTCCCCACAGCCATCATGGGAGCCCGGGGAAACCTCGCAAATCTCTGCGTGATCCACATCTATTATCAGGAGATGACAGGTCAAGCGGTGGCGCGTTCACCGCTTATTGCAGAGAGGTCCACGGTTCGAATCCAGTGGCCTTGCCGATTAATATTTCAGATATCTAACCATAGTAATGTTTACTATGCGCCGTCTGCTCAACTGTGGACGTTAAAGATCCCGTGATGTAATTCTCAAAAGTAGGCCATTGTGTGCCAGCGTCACTGTTCAAATTGCCCGCAAATCACTCATTTCAAACCACTCGCCCACACTGTGAACATTTGGCAGGACCCTTGTGAGAAATAGTGATGATACTCAGTGAGGCTAACCTGGGCAAAGTAAGCCCAATAATAATGATGGTGCCGGGATTTGTGAGTTGAATTCAAAAGACAATGGCTGGGGGGGGGGGGGGTCCTGGAGGGGCAGTCGCTGCCCTCCGCCTCCACCATGCGTTTTTATCGAACTCGCGTTGGAAGTGGGCGTGCGCCCGTACTGCTACAGGGATCGTATCGATTGTTTGCTGAAATTGGTGCCGGGATTTGCGTCCATGCACAATGCACACAGGGTGAGATGTGGTGGCACAGACTATGCGAACAAAACGTGGAAACTCCTCATATTATATGACTACTGATGCTATTTTTATTTTACCAGGTAAGGCCCATTGAGCAATGAAGCTCTTTTTCAGAAGCGACCTGGGCACAAATGATAGCTCAGCGAAGTGGCTTACCGTGTGGAAATTTACAGCAGCCAAATACTCTCTAAACGCATGATTCTATTCACCACTGAAGTAAGCCGTGGAAAGGGGCGAGAGCTTATGAAGGCCAACAGGCTCTTTTGCAAGAGCAAAATTATCTGGCAATGCTGCTGCTGCGTTGGCAATGGTGTACAAGTGTACACAATGGTAAAAAAACTCAACACATTTGCCAATAACACTTCGTGGCCTGAACAGGAAAAAAAATAGGTAACGTTTTGGGTATTAGCTATTCTGCATAGCTCATGGATAGATGCCAGAGACACAGAGTGGACGACAAGGGTTGGAGACCGCACTAAACACAAATGTGTTGAATATTTTTTTAGGGTTGCAGAGAGTACACAAGCGGCATTTTACGCATCTGCATCGTCAGTCAAATGTTGCAAATTTGGCGGAATCGGCTCATTGCTTCAGGTTGAGGAGGCTACAAACTGGGGTTTCCAGTCTCAGGTGGCAAATGCAGCCGAATATTTATAGAAATGGGACAGAAGAAAATACGTTTCTTGAACTGAATCGTGATGTCAAATTCTAGATAATTAGTGCAAATACTGGGTGGTAGTAAGGTCGGCTAGGTCAGTGGATTAGGCCGAATGAGCCCCCCAACCTAACCCCTAGATCTGACCCCTTGACTTGACCTACCGGCCAGTGGAGTAATGTGGTTGTCATGGGCCCTCGTGCAAGGAATTAAATTGCACCCCCCCAAATCCAATTTCCCGGATTCCCTCCTCTTTGCAGCTTGGCACCTGGGCCACTCCAGTCCATGGGCTGTTGACACGGAGTGCCGATCCGACCCCACGACCAGACCCCACAATCTGTCCCCCCCCCCACCCCGTGTGGTGCTGGCCTCACCATGCCCTCATCCACGAACTCCACCACCTCCACGGTTTCCACCACGTCAACCTCTCCACCGCCCTTCCAGTTGGAGTTGGGCGCCGTCCTGGCGTTACTCTGCTGCTGCGTGGGGCCTGGGTTGGAGCCCTTGTCAGAGCCGGGGTTGCCCCCCACGGGCGCCGCCTTGCCGTCGTGGTGGCCGTTGTCGCCAACCTGGTTCTGCCGCCGGATGTCTGTCTGCGCGGTGGGCGAGTGGCAGATGGCATAGCCATGGTAGCCCGAGACCACCTCCTCCTTCTGGCGCCGCTCCGAGGCTCGGTGCTGCAGGCCGTCCCTCCGACGGAGGGGCTTCATCTCAATCTGGTAGCGCGTGCGTGGCTCCCGACGGCTGCCACCACCGCCGCCGCCGTCACTCTGGCCTGCTAAGCCTCCGGGGGCACAGATGCACGCACAAACGCAGTTGTCCGACGATGCCCGGCATCGTGCCGCTCACCTCCACGCGGAGCCACGTCCCTGCACAGCCCTTCCCTCACGAAGTAAAACCGCTGCTTAGGTAATCACAATTGTGCCAAATGCGTGTGTTTATCGAGGGTAAATTTCTCACCGCTGTGCTTTGCTTCCAGTATCTGATGCACCCTGGGTGATGTGATTTGAGTTTTTAAAGGAATACACACTTAACTCATTATTCCCTTATTCCAGGGCTTAATTTCAGCCAGGCCTGTATATTATTAATAATACATGGCTGTGGCTGCTACGAGTCAAATGCCTACTCTAGTCTACCAGAAATCCAGAAAATATTCAATGATATTTAAAGACCTCTCCAATTCCATCACAACACCTTACTTTCCTCCATCTCTTTCTGTGGCACAACCGAGCCGTGCCGAGCCAAGCCCTGCACCGTAGAAGCTGAACCACGCCACTGACATCACACGCAATGAACAATGATCCCTAACCCTGGCCCTGCTTGGGACCGGGCCAGGCATCCATCTCGTATGGCCAGCATGTCACGGTTTAGTTCCCGCTTGGCTCGAAAAGCAGCCACCCATAACAGCGAGGGCATCTCGCTGGCTTGCCTCAGACGTGCTTGTGGGAAAGGGGCTCTCGTGTCTACCGGCACCTCAACCTGCCCTGGTGGCGCGCGCGGCACCCCACGTCGGACCCGGCCGCGCCCTACCTTTCGGCGGCGCGGCATCGGTCGTCCTCCCGCGCGCTCCCTGCTTCCCGTTGGGCACACCGGGCCCGTCGGCGTTCACCACCCTCCTCGCACCAGACCGCTCCGGCTCGGGCTTGAGCACGCCACGGCCGGCGCCCCTGGCAGCCGCCGTGATGGTGGGCGGGTTGGCATGCGCAGAGCGCGAGCGCGGGCTTGGGGGCGGCGTGGGGCCGAGGCTGCCCGCAGGGCTCTGATTGGGAGGCGGCGTCGTGCCCTTGCGGTAGAGCTCAGTGCTGGGTGGCCTCTCCACCGGAGCGTCGTCGTCTTCCAGCTCGTACTCGTCCTCGTCCTCGTCCTCGTCCCCCTTGCGCCCTGTGGGAGCAAGCAGGCGCTGGCGGTGAGGGACGAGGCTTACCGTGCGTCGTTGTGACGGGTTACGGGTAATTAAGTAACGTGCAAGGGCGGCATCTGTGTCACCAGATTAAAACATAAAACAATACACAGTCTGTTCTTCTATAACGGCGCGTGCTGTTTTCATAGCACGAATTGGATATAATGCGATTAAGTGAACATAATTACGTCGCTCGAGTAGGAATAAGCGGTCGCACGGCTGCCTCGGCATAGCATCACACAAAGCGGCATGCTGCTGGATGCTTCTAGATGCTACCCCACGCACCACAATCTTTGTGCGGCCTGTGTACGCATCTCACGTGTTATCGCGGACTGTGCTTTACCCTATAATATATATAATTTATGATAACGCAATTTTTCCAGAACGCAACAACTACCACGTTGTAGAAGAACAGAATATATTAACCAATCGACCTCTCGGCCTTGTTAACCAATGTTTCCCCAGCAGCTTTATTTTAAGCTGCCAAATTCTGGACCGGTTTCAACTTCTCTAGGCCTCATCAGCAGGGCGCAGCCTGCGAAGTGAATGCTGTCGCGTTGCCTGGTGTTGTAGGCGAGGACCACCATAATGGGAAAGATATAAATTTCGATTTAAAGCTTTCGTGACTGCAGGGATTCATCTTCTTGGTTCTTTCGGTAAAGTCACGTAAAATGGAAACAATAAAAATAATAAAAATAAAACATAATAAAATAATTCTCACGACGTTTCGGCCACAACGCAAGCAGCCGTCATCAGGTGAAGACCAGGTCTGTCGGGGAGACAGCGTCTGAAT
>CM025658.2:10754199-10793033 GCA_014621495.2 Entosphenus tridentatus
CCCCCCCTTCCAACCCAGCTTAAATATACGCTCCAAGCATGGTGCTGTTTCATTCAGACGCTGTCTCCCCGACAGACCTGGTCTTCACGTGATGACGGCTGCTTGCGTTGTGGCCGAAACGTCGTGAGAATTATTTTATTATGTTTTATTCTATTCTTTTTATTGTTTCCATTCTACATGACTTTACCGAAGGAACCAAGAAGGGAGAGATATACACGAGAGACGACGTTTCGGGCAATGGCCCTTCGTTACGGCATATGTTCCCTCTCTGCTACGAGGAAGTGCCATTACCCCAAAACGTCACCTTTTATATTTCTTATTTTTTCCTGTTAGAGCCCACGGCACTACTATTGAGGAACGTTTTCGATACTCGTGTGCCACAGCCAACGCAGCAATGCAAATGCATTAGTTTACACAAATGCAGTAAATGAGGGAAATTGTATTGGCGTAAGTGCCAACCCTTGCTAATGTACGTGGTCGGCTGCCAATTGGTAAAATGCTTTTACCGCATCCCGACTTCGACGATAATCAAAAACGCTTCTTGAGAATTGTTTAATAACATTTTTTGGCGATTTTTCTTTTTGCATTGAAAATCGAAATGCCGGCAAACGTAAAAAAACCTCCCAGGAATCTGCGGTGTAAATTGGTCAATGCTGGCGCGGTCACCGCCACGACACACCGGAGCTGTATAAAAAAACTAACTCGTCGGTGAAAATCACGGTAAGAAGATCCCAAGGAAGATTATCGCATCGGCTTGAGCCGATAGGGGGGTTGATTTTTATGAATAAGCTCTGTGCAGAGCAGCACATTAGCCCGACGGCACCTGCGTTAAAGAACAAGCAGCAACAGCTGTTCGACAGGCACACACACACCCACACACACGCGCACACACGCACAAAGACAAATAACCCCCGTAAAGCTGAACAAACTGTTTGGGTAAGTGCTGTTAACGAGTACCTATGAAGGCCAGCATGGCACACGAGGGGGTGGAGGACCAGCACCACACCTGGCCGCCTCTGTCTCCCTGGTGGTGATGCTTACTACACACCACACCAGGTACTCATTTGTCAACCAAGAGGAGGCCCAAGATAATCGTCACTGGTGTTGGCTGTGAGCGGGAAACGAACTCGGGCACCAGGTTCATAGCGCAGCATGCTAACTGCTGCACTACTGTTCCCCATACAAAGACAAATAACTCCCATATACCCTTAACAGACTGGAAGAGCAAGTGCCGTTAGCAAGCACCTAACCCCTTCGTGTGCCATGCTGGCCTTCATAGAAGCTCGCTCCATTCACGCACGCATGCGTGAGGCCACGTCCATTCGATTACGCGCAGCGAGATGTGCTGGGCGCACATATTTGTTGTGAAACGACCTGAATGAGATGTCTGCTACTGCTCTCTTTGCTGAACAACCGACCCTGCCTCCCAACAACCCCCTCCATCACCCCCCCCCAATCCCCAGCCGCCCTTACCAGCACCCCTCTCTCCTTGCCTCTCAGCAGATTCTGCCTCGCGTTCTCCCCATTACACGAATTCCAAGCCGGCTATAATTAGTCGCTCCCGGCTTGATATGGGCTTGGGCCAGGGACACAGTGCGCTGGCGAGGCATAGGGTTGTGGGGGGCTGCAGGGCCGCGGGGAGGAGGAGGGCGAGCCTCGCCACTTGGCCTCGGGGAGTCTGCGCGGCTTCAGCCACAGGCGAGCGCCGGCCAAGGTCCAGCGTCGCGACGGCCACGTGAATCCCCCAAACACCGGTCCCCCCCCACCGGAGGGAAGTTGCCGTGCGGCCGTTAGGCACGGCCTGTCCCGAGCATTGGCCCTGCCTTGATCCGACCGCCAAGCCCCCAGGCTGCCTGTGCCACCGGCGTGATGATCACGGGGCCGCCGTTTTTTGTTGCCGGAGAATCGCGCACGTGCACTATTCATAGAGAGGGAAGGGACCCGGTTTGCATTTTTATTGAGCAACCTGGCGTTCCTGTCCCTCAGAGGCTCTCTTCTCCCTCTCTCTCACACAGATGGCCGCCACCACCCAGCTGCTCCATTGCCCCCCCAACGCGCCAGCTGATTGCTATAGGGCAAGTGTCTCGGCAGCGACTCACGCAGGCTGGCGCTGCGATCTATGGTGGTCGCACGCCGCCGAGTATTGTTTGAAAACTCAAAGCCATGTTCAGAAATGTTCTTGAATGAACCGCGCAGTCAATGACGCTGCCGCGGTGGTGCAACAGTCGGCACACTCGATTCCATCTCCCAACGCGGCAATTGGAACGATTGTGCAAGTTTCTTAAATCCCCCCCCCGCCACTCTCCACCCCCTTCTATTGGGTGCCCTGGCTGCTGATGAGAAACAGTGTGTTGAGGCCAGTCCAGCGTCTACTTCTCTTGAACCAATGCGGCTAAAATTAAGGACTCCCAGAAGGCCGTGTGGTTGATGGCAAGTATATACATTTTTACGAATATAATAATAACAATAAAAATACTTGTATTTTTTATACTTGGGGATGGCTACGGGAAGGAAATTGTCTGCTTATTGATTTCTCTCCAGTGGGAGCTCATCCACCAGCAGTGGCATGAGTGAAGAAATTCAGCCCTGCACGTTTACCCTTCAGCACATCCGACGACACTCGACACTGGCCAATCTTATTTTTCATTTCGGTATTTTTTTTTCTTCACCAAAACTCACGTGAACTTAATAATCACGAATAAGCCGACTAAATTAAAACATTCCTTTACTGAAAAAGTGTCCCGTCCCCCCGCCTTTGCCCGTGGCACCACAAAAAAAACCGTGTCCGTCGTTTGGGTTCCACGGCTAATGAGCCACACCCGGGCTCAAGCGTCGCAGCCGGACTATATTTAAATCCACGCAGTCAGCCACTCTCTAATTGCGCCGCGCACCTGGCCACCAGGACCAGAGGCCGTGAGCGTTAAAAGCCACCGTAATTGGTGGGAACGTGCTTGACGTGAGCGGCGCTCGCAGTGCAATCTGCCGACCCCCCCGTGAAGGTCACCCCGATCCCGAACGCTCTCGCCGGGCGAGGCACACTGGCCACGGCGCGGGTGACGCCGCCGTTTGCCTTCATCTCCGGTAAAACTGCCCCAGGCACCGGGGGACGAGGAGGAAGTGAGAGAGAGGAGAGAGGCAGTTCCACGCCGAGCTGCGAACGACCGAGACTCGGGAACGCGCGGTGGGGCACAGGCGGTGCGGGTGCCAGTTGGCGGGTGACCAAGCTGGACGCCGACCAGAGTGCCTCCAATATTACTCCATGATGTTGAGCGGATTCAGCTCTGAATGCGAGAGGCAAAGAAAGATCCACACTGAAGAGGAAATTGGCAAAGGGAACAAAAGTATCTTTAAGGAGGAGGGAATTATTTGTGCCGGCGGGGCACTTACACTTACAAGTCGGACGAGCGGGGACGCGAGTGAGCGAGCGACTGAATGAATCGATGAATGGTTTCATTAATTAATGGCTTCGTGAATGAGTGGAGAAGGAATTAACGTGCGAAAGACTCCCATCTAGTCTTGTTTCCACTGGTGAGCGCCCCTGTTGTGCCCATGCGTCTCAAAATCCTTTGAACCTTGGAGCAGTGACTCAAACGCAGTAATGGGATGCGACTCCTCAGAGTGCTCAGAGAGCTATTGATTTTATAATGCACAAAAAACCTCTCAATCTCAGACGCAGTTATAACTTAAAGGCCGCAGGGCTCGAGCTCATGCAATTCTCCACGATTCTTTTAAGTCAGAACCAAAATCTCCATTTAGATTGGAGAATCCGATGAGTCATGAAGATCATTTTCACAGATGTCCATATTCCGAGAGATTGTGTGGCAGAGGAGTGAGGCGATGCAGACATTGGAAGCCACGTTTGATCTGGGTGGCTAGGCAAACATACCAACGAACGAACATCCGAATGGGCTAGGGTGGCCAACCTTTAAATTCAACAAAAAATCTGACACGAATCACGCACTGAGTGTGCAATGACGTTTGGCAGTGACGATGGTGGTGGTGGTGCCGGAGGCGGCGATGATGATGGTGACGGCGACAGCGGCGTTGATGAAAGCAGTGGCAGTGGTAGTCATGGCAGTGATAGTCATGGCAGTGGCAGCGATGACGATGATCACAATGATCGCGATGATTGCGATGGTAGTGGCGGCTGGCAGCGATGGAGAACTGGCGATAACGATGGTGGTGGCAGCTAGAGTGGTCGATGATGATGGCGGAGGCGGCAGAGGTGGCTGCGGTGGCGGTCGGCACGTACCCTGGGACAGGAAGCCCGGAGAGAGCTCGGCGGCGAGCTCCAGGGCGATGCTGGAGGCCTCATGGGCTGTCTGCGATGCCATGTCCGCGGCCTCCGCCTTCACGCGCGCGTGCGCGGCCCTGACAGTGGTGGGAGGTGGGGGCGAGCGGCACAGGGAGCAGGGGGCGAGAGAAGACGTTCAGCGTCTCATTGGATTTTTCGTGGACCAGGGACAAGCGACATCAAAACCAAGAGTGAGCGACGGGGTCCGAGGGGCTCGTGGGAGACGCTGAGCCAGCACCGCTGACACCTGGGTGGGAATCTGGGTTTCAGATGATGAACAAATTAAGAGAATTTACCATTTCCTGCAAGTCAGGTATTTAGATGTTCAAATACCAAACAGACATCCATCACAAGGAATCAAGTCTGCATTAACCACACATGCTTGTGGTCAAACATGCAAACAAACATGTTTTGATAATATATGCAGGGTCCTGAAACTGATTGGCCTACATCAGAGGACACCAAAAGGTAAACAGTGCAAAGACAATGAAACTATAAAAAGCATGAATAGCTCTGGTCGAGCAGTTGTCTCGATAGGTATCAAGATGATGAACAAATTAATCGGCTTTAACCTCTCTGGCTATGCCAGAAATGGTTCCAGCTTCCCACACCTTTCCTGAGAAGGTTTCAGCCAACTATTTCTTTAAATTGATTTTTGTGTTTAGTTTCATGTCCTTCCCCCGCACCTCCGATTCGCACGGTTGGTAATGTACAGTGCGCAAGAAGTTCAACATTTATACATACAAACATCATTAAACCGGGTTCTCAATTTATTCACGATTAGTTTTTGGCTCAGATCACAGAAGTGTAAAGCCAAGCGGTGTCATACACCCTCGTCCACCCGACACAGCCAAACAAAACCAGTTGTCACATGGACAGGACACGCTAATTGATAGTCTTCGGCAAACCAGTTTGTGTGAAAGGAGAGCCATGGAAAATGGCAACGATTAGATACGATGCGTTGCTGGAAGTTACACCCAGAATCGTTGGACGACAAAGGAGCAAGCGCTACTTGGCAAGTGATGGCATCTCCTGATCCGGACCTTAAATAGGCGTGAAGACGTTATTGGCTCAGCCAAGGAGGTAAGACTGACGTTAATGTTAATGCGATAATATTACATTGTAATTAACAATTTCTATCATGGTTATTTAGTATGTTGTTAACAACCGTAATGTTACTCTGTTGCTCTGAGTTGGGTCGATGGTCCTAGCCCAATCGCCAATGAGCACATAAAACTAAATTCGTATGAACTTGGTTGTTGTTGCTACATGCAGCTTGAACTCCAGAGCTGAGAAGGAATTCTGGTCTGAGCGCCATGCGAGGAACACTGTTTTGCAGAGTATAGTAAAGGTTTGCTTGACTAGTTCCGTGATTTGATCTTGCACACAAGGCAGTGCCCCACAAGCTACGAGAGTTTCGCCTCTCGTGATACCCCGTGGGGGGTTGTTTGACCATAGTTCTCCACAACTGGTCAGTTAGAATAAGTGAAGGGGAGGCCCAGGGCTGGTTCAGGTAACATTCGTCGCTCATGTTAGCTATGGCCACGAATAAAACTCAGGTCATGAGATTCATAGCGTAGCGTGCCAACCACTATGCCCACCATCCAAGCCCGATTATAAAACAAGTTTCAAGTTTATTGCATTCAACCAGGTGGTGAGAACTCTAAAAACCAGGATCGAAGAGTTTCATTTGCAAGAGGGTTCTGGGTCAACAAAATTACAAAAGTAAAAATATACAAAACTAAGTACAGTTATCAACTAAATAGAAATCAGAGCACTGTTGGGTGACAAAATAAAAATCTAACAAAACAATAGAAGACAAATCGACAACAAAACCTGGGTCATTCTGGATCGGCTTTGAGACTTGAAGATAAAACTGAATAGGTCATGGGGAAACAGCAGCGTGAATTCACCACACAGCCTGCCTTGCACGCACAGCGGCAAGACGAGATGAGAGACAACTCGTCAAGGCAACAGCTCAGGGTGAGAGAACCATCCATTCCTGGCACTCGCCACCATCAGCGTAATGAAGTCACCACGGCAATCCGCGCGTGAGTAAGGGAGCGAGCGAGTGGGGGAGTGAGCAGAGGTATTGTTGAGCGGGGAAGAGAGGAGGGTTCAAATTTGGTCACAGCCCGCGTCGAAAGCGCTTAACATTTGCGGCAAGTGGAGTGTTAACTGTGATCGTGCGAACGACGTGGCGGGGGTTTCTCTGAATTTTGCTCGACGACGGTTCCAAGGAGCCGTTTTCCGCTCAATCATTTCCCGAAGATCCGGTTCGGCGGCAGAGCGAGTGGCTCGCAATTACCGGAAGGTTGCAAGTTCTAATTCTGGCTGGGGGTGTTGGCTCAGCCTATCTTACCTCTGGGGTACGATAAAATGTACACCGCGTTGTGGGGCAGTCAACAGCGGTTGTCCCATGGTAGAGCCGACCCTGCTATGGGAATGTGGAATTTCCAGGACTGGGCTGTAAACAGGAGATGAGCACAAATACCTCGATGCTCATTTAAGTGGGACATGCTTTTGACTTTTCACATTCCTAAAAACATGTCTAAATATAATTCCGGATCTCCTGCAGCTTTGATCAAAACTTCACATCACACTTTGATATGTTGGCATTTCTCCATACAACATCTCGTCAATGAAGGTCGTGGCTCCGTCACCTGCCACCCGCTCAGGGCTCATGGAGACCGCGTGCTCCATTATGACAGCGAGGCAGAGCGACCAGCGGACTCCGTGTGAGCGGAGTATTCATAGATATTGCCATGACCAGTGGCGTCCGTGTGAGCAGAATGTTCGTAGAGACTGCCACGACCACCATGGCAAGGGTCACATTTGAAAACCAGCGGTCTGCAGAAGGCCACTCTGCAGATGGTGGGAATGCGAGCACTAATGAATAGATTATTGGGTTTAATAGCGTTTTTTTGGGTTAGAGTGCGTAAATATAAATGTGCCATTAAACCCGCCACCACCAGACACAGCCAATTAGTAATGACACCTTAATATTTAAGCGATCTAACCCAAAAAAAAGCTCTTATGGATAATATTGGTCACAAAATTCTACGTGTTAAATTATTGAGTTTACCGACAGATTTTGCTATAACTGATATTGTTGCTGTTACTGCTGCTACCATTCATATGTTTTTGTTAATGCTGTCGCTATTGAGGCGAGTGCTGCTGCTACTTGCTGCTGCATTTAGGGTCAATTAACAATCCGAGGTCACCATAAGCCCACGGAGCCAGGACGGGCGGTGAACACAGGGAACTTCGCTGGTCCGTCCGCTTGGCTCCGGCAGGCCTCATTCCGTTGGTCGATGGTCGCACGTTCTGCTGTCACAAGGCGAGCCAATTACCTGATCATACACGAGGATTATGCCCGAGGATTTTTCACAGTTCTGAGTGTCTCATGGTCGTGTAAATAGTTCACTATAAAATAGTTCACTATAAAATAATTCACTCAACCCTATTGACTGCAGCATCTCTCTGGCAGCTGCTGCCGATTATTCGGGTTTCATGTAAGGGTCGGATCCAAAAAGTTTAGTATTTACCGACAGCCTTTCTATGAGAAAAGAGGAGGAAACTAATCACAACTATCCCGGGTTAGTATTATTATTATTTCATTTACTATGGGGGGGTTAGGGGGGGTGTTAAAACTCATTCAGTGACCCATCTATTTTCTCCCCCATTACTGTCACGAGACAGCCCCTGTATCCCGCTGTGAAGCACACATGTGCTTCAATGACATTCGTGAACCAAGGAGCCGAGAGCGGGTTGTGCGCAAGGGACTGGAGCTTCAAGATGTCATCCAACCCGTTGAAACGGATCGACATACAGATTATCCAGGTTCAGGATGCAGAAGTGAGCATCCGATGGCCAGACCCTCGGCTTTTGATGGAGCCGATGCAGGCGTCCAGTGGGGGAAACGAAGCCTCCAAGAGCCGAATCACGTTCAGAGGGTTGATCACCACGGTAAACGGCACCAGTTGAACAACAGCAACAACAATAACAACAACGCGTGGATGTGAAGGGTCGAGGGGTAATTCCCTGATTGCTGCTCCTAGAACATTGCTCCCTGGACAGAAGCTCCCTTCACTCTCCTGTCCGGATAGGGAACTGCCTCCACGAGCACATTGTCAACAAAATCACCGATTCTGGTCTTCAGGCCTTCAAATGCAGAGCACACACACGGGACATCTCCTAACTTCACCGCACGCCTTCGTAAGGACTGAGCCTTTGAGCTGCAGTGAAATAATGATTATGCCGATTAGATGTACTAATGTTTGATATGGCTGTTGTTCACAATTGCACCCAAATTTTTTTAAATAAAAAGAACAGGCAACGTGCGCTATGAGGGATCTTGCCAATCTCGTTCTATCGCTGGGTAGCTATGAAGGGACAACGTTTGGTTGCAATTGGAGGGGCGCACTCCGCAAACATTCCTTGTCAATTTGACTACATCGTGGCATCAAAGCTGGTGAGGAGATCTGCTCTCCGAGCGCTTTGTAGACGGGATATTAAAGTGGTGGCAGTGTCAGCATTGTGCGACGATCTGACAGGCCATTCGTATCACACAGCAGCAATGCTGACCGGCTGAGGGATTTGTGTTCAATGTTTCCTTATACGTGACATTTTAATTGGTCAATGTTTTATTTTGGTTAGTGAAAGTACATTTCTATTGATTTATTTATCCCCCCCCTCCACACCCCCACCCCACAGACTCAAGGTTTTTCCAAGCTTTTCCTGTGGGGGTCTCACAGATGTGAACCTTTGGGGTGGACACGTATGCCCAACTTATACGTGAAAAAACAGAACACTCCCACGTTTGCAACTGTGGCTACGGACACCAAATCCTGGAACATAGATCTTCCCACTGCCCTGAATATAAATGTGAAGGTGGGTGGGTGAGTGAGTGGCTGAAGTAGGTGAATGGATCAGTGGGTGGGTGGGTGGGAGTGAGTGGGTGAGAGAGTGAGTGGGTGGGCATGTCTGCAATTCAGCAAAGCTCAAACAAATCCCGACTGGGGTGGGCAAATCACTCAGAACCGAACCTCCAATATAGCTGCGGCTCTTTGTCAGCCGGACAAAACCATCATCAGGCGAGCCTTTGAGGTGGCTCCCAGCAAGCACGCCGCGGATTCTGCCACACACAGTGAGCGAGCGAATTTCCAGCTGCATCAGCAGCCGAGACACGATTACAGGGCAGCTCGCACCTCGGGCACGGCGCAACTATAAGGAGCGTGGGCTCGGCGATTCAACATGGCCGCCACACACGCATGGGTGGCATACGGCACAAGCCAGCACAGTAGGGAGGGGGAGGACTTAAATATCCCATGGCGGTGATCTGCACTACGCAATCGTCGGAGGAGCGCTGGGGTCGCCGAGGTCACAGCTACCGCGACGGTCCCGCACCTTCGTAACGGTGACATGAGGCGAAGGCGGTGAAAGTAGCTGCAGTGGGGACGGGGGGGGGGGGGTGGTGCAGCCCCAGGTCAGCCTGCACGGTGTGCCGGCAAAAAGGTGAGGAGGAACAGAGGGGGAGGGGGGGCTGGGACGAAGAGGCGGAACATTGAGGGACGCCTTCTCTGCTGCGGCTGCTCATCGCTGTATAGAAACATATCATCCATTTCCGGGCTCTCAGTGCTGCTTTGATGCAGTGGGGGTAGTTATTGAGTGTGCAGGAAGGGCAACTGCCCCAGGCCCGAAGGACCCAGGCGCAGTGCTACGAAGAGGTGAAAAATTAGACAGGCCCCATTTTATCCAGGGCCTATACCAACACTAAGAAAACCCACCATGCATATCGAGACAGCACTCAAAACTTCACACAGATGGGTTCATAAATCCACTTGCTGTACCGCCATCGCGTTGGTCACGTCACAGCTCCAGTGAGGTTCAGGAGTTTCACAAATCTCTGGATAATCCACCAACTCTTGGCTCGGAAGTGCTAGATGGAACGCCAATGGTTGTGAATATCCTATCGATTCCCTAGCCCTGGAACAGCACAAGGATTGGGGCGTATGTCACCGTGAGGGTGCGATGGTTGTGGTGTACGTTACCGTGAGGGTGCGATGGTTGTGGTGTATGTCACCGAGAGAGTGCGAGAGATCCCCCAAATGCGCGAGTCTCACACAGGAGATGCAAGCACCTTGTACACGTGGACACACGGTGCTCACGTCACTGGGCTCGGCTGAGTTCATCAACAGCGATTCATGCCACTCGAGGACCTCATCAGCAGTACGATTACAGAGTGTGGATTTATGTAGTGTCTACATGCGACCGCATCTCATGGTGCTGTACAACATCAGTGGGACGTGTACATCACCGTGAACCAGCAGGCGTATGTGCGTTCTGTCTGCCTGTTATCGGTCTTAGAGAGTAGAGGCAAAAGGAAGTGCACGAGCTTGAACTTGAACAGAGGCAGGGAGTCGACAGCACGGATGGCTGGGGGAAGGGAGTTCCAGACTATAGGGACAGAAGAGGAGGAGAGACCTCCCACTGAACGAAGCATGACGGTGCCGATAGTTCTACCTTGTGTGTTGTTTTAGTGTGGTCTGGGAATGTTATTGTTCTTATTTTGCTGATTTGCCATAGCTTTAAAAATCGGTAGAAATTCATGCACTCTGTACTTAAATACTTTATTTATGTGTTTATTTTTCATGACTTGCTTACCTTTTCTCTATTTTTCACACCTACCGTGTTTTTGTATTGGTTGTTTGTTATAACTTGCTAACCCGCCCCTACTGGACATCTCTGAATAAGAGCTTTATAGCTCATCGGATTCCTCCAGCAGTCTACATAAAAATTCTGATACGGTACAGGAGCAGTGCACAGTCAAACTCAGACTAAAGTGTCCCCCCAGCTCAAATATGCATTGGGGCAGTGCTCATTTGCATTGACAGTCCCGAGCCAGGGTTGGAAATTCCACATTCCTGTGGCAGTTTTCAGTCTATCCGCATGGACAATTATTTATAGAGAGATACAGCCGGTGTAATATTCGGGGCAGTCCTGCAATGTCGCACGCTTTCTCCAACCTCAAGGGGACGGCACCAGTTAACCTACGCACGCACCAATCACATGACTCATTGGGGCAATGCGAATGAGAAATGCACACACCTGCCAAAGGTTTCCCCCACCTTCATCTAGAATCAAAACCCAGTTTCTCTAGACCGCGAGTCCAGCCTTGGGCTGTTCTGATGGCTGCGGCGGCGGTTGCAATTAATGGTGGCAGTGGCAGATCTGAGCGGCCGTACAAAAACCGGATATAGAAACAGCTCTGCGTGGAAATGTTTAATGCTGCCCGGGAGATACTATGCTACAAGGTGGCGTGTAGCAAAGTATCGACAAGGCTCGATTATGGCAATTCACTACTCTACGGGACGTCTGGCAAAAACATTATAAAGCCGTAGCGTGCACAAAATTATTTGTCGTGACAGGTACTACAAGTTCCAACCATGTCCGTCTGGTGCTCGCCGAGCTGCGTTGGCTTCCTGCTGCTAAACGAATACATTATAAGGTCGCGCTAAAAGCACACAGTGCTTGCCACAAATAAACCACAATATCTTGCCAATCTCAAGGAGCATAAACCATCATGTAAACCTCAGTCACCCTCGCAGCGGCTTTTGGCTAACCATCGAACAAAGACGGTTACTGCATCCTGTGCTTTCAGATCCACTTCAGTGGCCGTCTGGAATGCTCTTCCTTCCGATATTAGGAAGCCACTAAGCTATGCACTTTCAAATCGAAATTGAAAACTCATTTCTTAAGAACTAATTTTTGTGTTTTGTTTATTGTCCTTCACCCGATACCTCCGATTAGTGCAGTTGGCTATTAACGGTGCTAAAGGAGTTCAACATACATACATTACCATCAGCCCCACAAAAAACAGAGCCCCCGCCTGGGTATTTCTTGTCATCAAATACTCCACCTCCTCAACTCTCAGTGAGTGACAGAGCAGTTGTGGAGAGAGAAGATGGGTTTCCATGCCTGGGTAGTGTGCTTATGACCATTTTCAGTTTGGCAGCAGAGGTCTCACGCCAAATCAGTGGCATAATGCTCTGCAGAAGCTACTTGGTCTGTCGCTCCGTACGAAGCCGCAGGTCTTCTCAGCCACAGTTAAGCCCTCCATGAACTATGCTTGTGAAACCTGGGCCCCTCTGAGGAAACATCTGCACCAGTTTTAAATATTCAGGCTGGCCGGCCTATAATCCATCCTGGGTTTAACCAGGTTGGATTATGTGAGGAGCTCACAGATTCTTAATACATCTGGATACCGTTCTAATGGTGAGCTCCTCCGGCAGGTGAGAACGGCGTTGGTCGGGTCATGTAGTCCACATTCCCAGCTACTGCATACACAAGCATCTTCTGTTTTGTCAGGATACAGGGGGGCTAAAACAGGCATGGCACTAGCTAGAGAAGAAATGGGCTGACAAGGTACAGGAGGATGTGGAGCTGAGTGGACTTGCTGATGACTGGTACCAGTGGAGTCCTAATCACCCTCTAAAGAAGAGGGTCGTGAAGGATGCTACTGAAACAGTTGCCCACCAAAATTAATGGAGGGCAGAGAAGCAATGCTCTCATAACAATGAGCAGTGCCGGGCAGCTAAAAATCAGAAAGTTGGTACAGTGGAGAACACAGTTGGTGCATCTGCCAGTCATCTCAGTCAGTCAACCCTTGGCACCTAGTGTCTGTCGCTTGAACTCCTGTCAGCTGGATTTTGACAGTTCACATGGTTTCAAAGTGCACCTAGCCTGGCACAAGCGCTGTAATTATGTTACCGCCACTTATTGGCGAACGGCCAATACTGTTGTTGTGTGTGGAGTAGGCCTCGGCAAGGTAAGGTATAAGGTCAAAAGCAACAAGCCTACCTTTACCCTACCTTTTACCCTTACCCCATAAAAATTACCCGATTACAGGGTAATTACTGGGGTACTACACATGAAAAAGGTTTATAACAGGTAAATGGTAGGTAGAGCGCTTTATTCATATAGAACACTCTCGATGATTCCAATTTTAAATGGAGGCCACGGACTGCGCCACAGAGCTTTTAGCGAGCGGTAAACAAGGTGTTTACCGGGTAATACTTCGCCCTAACTTTAACCTACCGGGTAATTCTTCTGTGCTACCTTTACCCTACCCTTTATCTTACCCCTTGGCATGTCGACAACTTTACCCTTTACCCTTTTACCCGGTAAAAAGGGTAAATTACCTTACCTTGCCGAGGCCTAGTGTGCAGTTCTATTTGTGTCTGTGTGTAGTCAGTTGTGTGTTTTGTGTGCAGTACTGCGTGTGTGTGGTGTTGCAGTTAGCGGTAGTGTATCGGTTAGCGTGCTACGCTACGAACCCACAGACCCAAGTTCGATTCTCGCTCATCACCAATAACAGTGGCGAATATTTGAACTGGGACTCCCATAGGTCAACTCAGTCTCAAATGAGTACCTGGTGCTGTGTGTAATCATCGCCATGTTGGCCTTCATAGGTGCTCGCTGACAGCATTTGCTCCAACAGTCTGTGAAGGCTATAATGGGGATCTTTGTCTTTGTGCATAGTCAGTTGTGGGTGTGCGTAGTGAGTTCTCTGTGTGTGGGCGGCTGAAGAGTTAAAAGAAGGAGCTGCTGCTGCTACTGCAGAAGCGTCAGGATTCGCCGGTTTCTCACCCGGCACCATGAACATTCTCGCGACGCCACCTTCCCAGAGCCGTAGGCGCAGCTGCCGCTGAATGCCAGCCGCTGCCGACCGCTAGCCACACACGAGGATCTACAGCTCGCAATCCCACCTACGTCCCATCTCTCGGTCACATCACCCACTTGCAGCGAATCTGCCAGCTATTATTATGCCACCTATACAAAGTCACCTAGGTTCACAACCCCCAAAGTGTCTGTTTACAGCCCACATCCTAGTTAACCAGGAGCCTATTTCCAACCTATATCAGCCAGGTTCCCACATCTTACACACGTGTCCACTAAATCCCTGATCCTTTTCACGTACAATACAAAGAGCCCTATCTAGCCTTGACAAACTGTTGGGGCAAGTGCTGTTAGCAAGCACCTATGAAGCCGGCATGGCACACGAGGGGGTGGGTGGCCAGCACCACCACACACGGTGGCCTTTGTCTCCCCAGTTCCGATGCTGTGAGCAGGAAAACGAACTCGGGTCGCCGGGATGGTAGCGCAGTGCGCTAACCGCTACGCCACCACTCCCCCATGTACTGATCTACACACGCAAACACATCCCAGAAGACTTTGCCCCTTTCATCCCCCACTGACAGCCCCACATAGACTTCCAGCTATCTTTCCTCATACATAACCGAGTCCCTACCCCCCACTCCCCCTAAAAAACTCGCTGTAAAAAAACCCAGCACCCCCATTTAATTTCTCCCAATCAAATCCAGCATCCTCTCACATGCTCTCACTCGCATTAAATCCAGGAGCCCGATCAAAACACATCAACCCCCAACGTCTCTCTTATCCAAATCCAGCACACCCATCCCTCTCATCCCGATCCACAGCTCTCCCACCCCACCAGATGAGAGTCCGGGTAGAAAAAACAACCTATCCATTGAATGAGTGTGATCATGTGACATTCCATCCCCCTCCCACCCGGGGATGTGGCCATGGCAACCACGTTGACGTCAGCCATGACGGTTTTAAAATATTTCTTGGTACGCCAGGGCCATGCATAAAAAAAATGCCAATTAAAATTAGCCGATTCATGTCTCTCCTCGGCGCAAATCGGAAATATTGACTGCGAGGAATTGTAATAAATGCCTCCCATCCTGCAGGCCCCGTTAAATATTTTCATTACCGACGCCACCGGGGTGTGTCATTATTAATCGGCACATTTAAAGTGAATGTACATTCTCAGGCTCCGAAGCTTCGCCTCGCCACCTTTCCTGATCGAGCGGCCGGCCTGGCGGTGGTCCGTTCATTGAGCGGCCCCCTCTTTCTCTCTCTGTGCGACCAGCGACATCATCACCCGGTGCCGCACTTGTCAGGAAAACGATGGACGCTTGTCGAGCGCGAGTCCCCTACGGGCGGACGTCGCGTGCCAACTTCGCGTAGGCACGCGTGCGCGACTCTGCCTTAAGGCTTGAGGAGAGAAAACAGATTAAGTGCGTAAAATCAACACGCCGGAATTGGGATGAGTGGCGCGCGACGCGTGTTTAGGAGGACGTGTGTGGGAGATGACCCCCGGCACTCGAAGGCCGTGCCTGTCGGAGTGGCGCGAGTGTCTACAAACGATTGCGCTGCGTGAAGTACACGGAGTGAAAAGTTGGGAGAAAAAAACATTATTTTCCCCAAAGTGTTATTACAATTGTGCCAATGGTGTCCAGACAAGAAATGAAAATCTTGCAACAGCTTTGCATTAACTGATTTTTGACAATGGTCTTGGATAGAGGATATCACAGAACCACTTCTGAGATTCTTTCAGGTGCCCTCTTTTATTCATGCTCATTTTATGACGGGTTTTTTTGTGGAGTCAAGGATGGCTGGAACTGCAGATTAAACCCAACATCTCCACATTATAAGTGGATTTCTCTAACCGGATTTTTTTTGCGTGCTACGCACAAAAAACACAAAGATCCCTACGTAACCTAGACAGACTGGAGAAAATGCCGTTAACGAGCATGTACTAAGGGCCAATGAGGCACAAGTGGGGGTGGATAACCGGCATCCCATTGCCGGCCGTCTTTGTCTCCAAAGTATACAAATCGCACCGGGTAGTCATTTGAGGCTGAATCAACCTAGGGGAGGCCCAGGAGCGGATCAGATAATTCTCACTGGTGTTGGCCATGAGCAGGAATCAAATTCAAGTGGCTGGGTACGTAGTGAATTACGCTAAGTATTGCACAAGACCACTTCCCACATAAACCACAAAGACAAAGATCCCCGTATAGCCTGAAAAGACTGTTGGGACAAGTGCTTTTAGCAAGTAGCATCTATAAAGGCTGGCACGGCACATGAGGGGGTCGGTGGCCAGCGCCACGCCCGGCCGCCTTTGTAACCCGAGTGAAGATGTTTAAACACTGCACAAGGTACTCATTTGAGGCCGAGTCAACCTAAGGGAGACCCAGGACCACTTCAGACAATCATCACTGGTGGTGGCCGTGAGTGGAAATTGAACTCGGGTCACCAAGTTTGTAGCTTAACACGATAACCGCGACACTACTGCTTCCCACAGCACACAAACCATACACACGTGGAACCACACCCAGAACTACACACTGAACTATACACAAAACCAACGACAGCCGCCATTCGCTAAGTGAGGGTGACGTCACCATAGATATTGTGCCAGGCCAGATGCACTCCGAGGCCACGTCAAGTGTCAAAGGCTCGTTGCCATTACATCACAAGACAGACACAAGTGCCATGTGTTGAGCGACTGAGATGACCGGCAGATCCAACACCTGTGCCCGCGACTGTGCCAACTTGCTGAATTTTAGCCTCGGCGCTCCGCCCATTGTTGTGAGCGTCGCTCCTCTGCCGTCTGGAGGAGACACTCTCACAACAACGAGCCTCCTACACAGAGGCCGACATTGACACCGCTGGTACAGTACCAGTCTTTGGAAAGTCCACTCAGCTCCACATCCTCCTGTACCGAAAGAGGCCATCTCTTCTTCAGCCCGTGCCATGCCCGTTTAGCCCCCTCTATCTGGCCAACCAGAAGCTACTTGGGCATGCAGTGGCTGAGCACGAGGTCTACATGTATGTATGTATGTTGAACTTCATTCCCACTGTACGTAACCAACCGCAGCCTCACCCGCCGGAGGAGATCACCGATGATGAGAATGTGTCAAGGTGACCGCCCTAACCCCCCTGGACCCCCGAGCCACCGGTGTGGGGCATCCCGGGGGTCACGGCACGGAAATGTGCGGTGGTACAAAATCGCCGGGACATCCCCAGAGAGTGTCCCGTGGGTAGGCAGGCGTGCGGGCTCACTGCGGTTATTGCGTTATCATCACAAAGAGCAGCCCGGCCATTTAGCCCAACGTGACCGAATCTGTCACAAGAATATAGACACACGTGGATCCATATCTGTACAGCGTTCACATGAACAGATTAGAGGAATACAAAAGAGTGAAACGTATTTTAAAAAGGAGGGGGGTGGGGGTGCTGGGTGGCTCTGCGACCAGAGCACCGAGCCTGCGCTTCCAATATCCTTAGTTTAAATCTTGAGTTTCAGTCTCCTGTGAAATAAACTATGCATTTAATCATAATGGTAGTAATGTCAACTTGTAATGCGCTGCCACACAGGATTTGCTCCCTCTACAAGAGAGAGGGAGAGCAGCCCAGAGGTGTAAGGATGAAGATCGCAGCGGCTGGCGCGACAGGCACTGCACGCGCACCAACGATACGAACGCACGCACGCACCAACCGCAAGGTCATGGGCGGTGGTGACGCTCCCACATTATCTCGCAGGAGATTGTGCGGCGGAACTGAGTTGAGGACTTGGCCAGACGTCCGAGGTGCGCTGGCCCCAAAGCGCGGCATGCGTGCGTGCTCGCATGCGAGAGCTGATAAGGTGTTACACGAGCGATGACAATGTACCCACGTCAGTCTGCGGGCTCGCCGCACTCGTTTACCAGAGGAGAGTCGTATTAAAACATCCATGTGCCCGGCACACCACGTCCAGTATACCTATGCTGTTATTACATCTATGGGTGTCAAGCGCTGCCTACTCCATTCTGCCAAAGACCGGGAAAATATTCCTGCAGCTGGTGAGACACCACAATCCAATGCGTGTGGTGCTCGTGAGCAGCCCGTGACCACGCACACAGCTTGTGCACAACAACAGCACAGTGTACAACACGTGCATAACACACAATCAACGCACAACGCATGCACAATGTATGGCACGTGTACTATGTATAGCATACGTACCAAGCAAGTGCGCCTACAGTGCACGAACACGTGTAAAATGTCCTACACGTGCACAGTGTATAGCATAAGCACATTTGGCCACACACATTCGTGGCACAAGGGCAACGTGGCATATAGAGTGGCGGTGGTGGTGAAATCCATTCAGGCATCTTCAGAGATGAATGAAGCCTTTGAAGCCATGGGAAGGCCTCAGACTTTGCTTATTTTTTAGAATTATGAATACAGAGGAAAATTAAGATGACACAGTATCACTGCATTATAAGGATCACCAACATCAGACTTCTAACCTTACTGCAACTGTTAATTTCTCACTTAATGCTGTATTATTATTTTAAAGACATATTTCCAAAATATTACAATAATATAGGCTATTAGTGATGAAACTAAAGCACTTGGCGCTGTCAAAGTTACAAGTACAAACTGAGGACGCGGTCCGTAAAGCAATCAGCTGTTGCATTGTTAAACGGTGTAGACAGAGCAAAAGCCGACATCAAACGGGAAGCCCTGGATTCACAATAACCATGGAGCTTGAGTCATCTGTCAAAATTGCTCTCCTAATGAGATGCTTTTGTCTCCAAAACCATTTATTTTATCCCTAAAAATCATTGAGACATGAAATATCTCGCCATTCATGGAGCTCACTCTGCACTCAAATGTTTCCACGAACTCTCGCTGAATTCACAAGTGTGCCGTGCGTGCACATGTGTGTGTGCGTGTGTTTGTGTGCATGTGTGCGCGTGTGCGCGTGCATGTATGCGTGCGTGTGTGCGTATCTGTGCATGCGTGTGCGGAGGGTGTGGGGGGGAGCGAAAATGCCAACTCAAGTTTGATTCCCACTCACAGCCAACATCGATGACGGATATCTGAACTGGCCCCGAACATCACCTAGGTCGACTCAGCCTTAAATGCATAGCTGGTGTAGTGGGAAAACATCAGAACTGGGGAGACAATGGCGACCGGGTGTGGTGGTTCTGGCAACCCACCCCTTCGTGTGCTGTGCTGGCTATCATAGGTGCTTGCTAACAGCATTTGTCCCAACGGTCTGTTAAAAGGCTATATGGGGGATCTTTATCTATGTGTGCGGAGGACATGAGGGAGCGCGTATTTTATGCCACAGACCGCAATGGCACGACCGTGACCCTAGCGCTCTATGTAAGCTACACCCCAAGGCCGTTGCGTGGGTTTTCGCGGTCCTGCTGCTGTGGAACCCTTCAATGGGTTTTCGGGTTGCGCCACATGTGTCGTTCGGTGGGAGCTCCTTCAAACAAAAGTATGGAATTTTGGTTCCTGAATAAATAAAACGTCGGACATAACGCACGCCGAATAACAGACAGCGAGAGTGCCCAATAAGAGAGAGGAAGGCACAAAGGTCTGGAAGTTACAGTGAGGCGATGCGTGCTGGTATGCGTATAGTGGGGAGCAGTGGTGTAGGGGTTAGTGCGCTGCGCTACGAACCCGGCGACCCGAGTTCGATTCCTGCTCATGGCCAACACCACCGATAACAATGATCTAAACCGATCACGCGCCTCCCCTAGGTTGACCGAGCAGTAAATGAGTACCCAGTCAATGTGTAAACATCGCCACTGGGGAGACAAAGGCGGCCAAGCGTCGTGTTGGCCACCAACCCCCTCGTGTGCTTTGCTGGCCTTCATAGGTGCTCGCTAACAGCACTTGCTCCAACAGTGTGTTCAGACTATACAGGGAATCTTTGTCTTTCTAGTCGGAAGAGAAGAAATCGCTGCATGACATCCAGGCAGGATGAGAGCAACTCACGTGGTGTGCGCCAGTGTGCACCGGACGCGAGAGCACGAGACATAACGCCCGAACATCTGTGAGATGAGTGCATTACGCAAGTAAAATTATACCATTGTGGAATACAATGCATATTAATTATGAAAATGAATAGGCATTACCCTTTCCGGCAATAATACAGGAGGTATTATTGCCTATCAAAAGACATCAAGTCTGCATTAACCACACATTCTTGTGAGACGACATGCAAACAAACGTGTTTTGATTATAATGTATGCATTGTCTTTAACACCGATTGGCCTGTAGCAGAGACAGCCTTGTTTATGGCCTTGTCTCGCCGCCAGTGTTGGACCAGAGAGCGCATTGCCATTGTGCCATCTGCCTTTTGGCGTTCTCTGTTTGAAAATCTTAACACCTCCCGTATTATTGCAGGAAAGGATAAAGCCTATTATTTTTTCATCATCTTGATACCGACAAAAAATAGTTCCCTGGATAATGCACATCAAAGAACGTAGAGCATGCTATATGGTATAGTCAAAGGTCAAATATGTGTCCTGTCCATATGTGCTTCGAGGCAGTGCTCATCTCCTGTTCACAGCCCTGGAAATTCCATGTTCCTATGGCGGGGGCGAGTCTATTCAATTGGACAACCATTCTTGACTTCCCCCCAATGTGACGCTCGTGATATTGTGGTGCCAATAGCAATCCATCCAGCACCTGCGCAATGACCCGATGCCATAGACCAGACATGGGCGAAACGCAAAAAAATACAGCAAATCACTTGAGGACCTGCACGGAGAATTCTGCCATAGGTTCTCTGATTTCGAAAACATTGAACAGTCACTTCAGCTGGTGTCCTGTCCCCTGTCACAAGACCCTGAAACAGCACCACAGGAGCTGCAGTTGGAACTGATAGATCTTCAGTCTGACTCCGTCCTAAAGGAGAAGTTAAACTCTGTTAAACTGAATGACTTTTATGCTTCACTTAACAGAGCCACGTTTCCAAACCTCCGGAGGACTGCACAGAAGATACTGACTTTGTTTGGCTCGACTTATGTGTGTGAGCAGACATTCAGCGTCATGAACGCCAACAAAGCCCGTCACAGATCAAAGTTAACGGATCAGCACCTCAGATCTATCCTGAGAATTGCCACAACCAAAATAACTCCCGACTTGGATGCACTGGCAAAAATGGCAGATCAACAACACTGTTCCCACCGAAACTGAAAGTGATTATGTGTTGCTGCAGCGAGGTTGGAGCCAAATCTCCATCACACAGCCTGCGTGGCTGCTCTAACCTGTTAATGTAGATAATAAAGAAGTTCAAGTGAGGTAATTGGTTTGGGCGCAGGCCTCAGATGTTTTCATGATGTTTGATCAGTCACGTTACAACATGTTTTTGTATTGTTCATGTTCGTGCAATTTGTTAAATTTCCTTGCAAATAAATGCTTTGCTACCTGTTAAAGGCCAAATCCTTTCATGTAATGATTTTTACATGTCATTTATATTAGTTCACACAAACACTCCATCCATCTGTTCCTGGCCCGGCCCCTCTGTCAAATTTTAGAACCCATCGTGGCCCGCGAGTGAAAAAGTTTGCCCACCCCTGCCATAGACTCAAGACTCAGACTGTATTTATTCGGCCGGTAAGGCCCCACTGAACTAAGCAGCTCTTCTACAACACAACTGCAGCCCAAGGCCGTTGGTAGTGGTGGCAGTTACAGGACATCGCAGGGTGGAAATGTGCAAACTAAGAATATTTACACGAAACCCATGCCAAAACGCACTGCAAACAGGATAAACAGTGTGTAAATACACATGACGCATTAACACCATCATATATCGTGTAATGTTTTTTTTCTATGCATAGCGCAACCTTTTTGCAAACCACTCCAAACACTGACCTACAAGGCACGGTGAATCGTCATCATGCGATGCAAGAAGAATTCTACACTGGGCCATGTTCATCCACAAACTTGTTATTCGCAAACCTGCGCTATACTTATCCAATTCATCAATGCCACTTTCAAACCGAAGAAACCTAAAACGTCAATGTAATTCGCTTTTAACTATCCCAAGAACGAGAATTGTAATAGATGACAAAGCCGCTTCAGCACCAAACACGTTTTGGAACAATCTTGTTTCCTCGCTTAGCACCGTAAATCTTCCTTCAAAAAATATCTGGCAGCAGAAGATTGGTGCTGGATACAACCACATTTGCAAACGTGATTTGTAACTGCGATCATTGCCCATTTATCGATCATTCAATTCGAATGTGACATTTTATTGAGGGTCCGTGTATTGTCTTGGTGTGGGGTTTGGGTCTGTTTCTATTGTTGTTTTGCTGACTTGCCCAAGCTTTAAGAATCGGCAGGATTTTATGTACTTGGGCAATTTGTACTTTCAAATATTTTCTTTGTACTTATTTATCTTCGGTGACTTGCTTACCTGTACTCTACTTTCCACTCCTTATCGCGCGTTGTATCATTTATTATTGTAACCTGCTGACCATCCGCGTCTACTGGACATCTGTGTAAAAAGAGATCCTGATTCTGATTAACTTCTGCCGGATCCAATCACGGTGACATTTCCGCGTGATGAACGTTCAAATCATTTCGTTGTTGACAATGATTGAAACACTGAGCCGAGCCACGCCACCGCCATGGAGAATGCAGTCAAAACCCTCGACCATCGCTCTTCATCTATTATACTTTAAGGCAATTCAAAATTACATTTACAAATGGGTGCCGCCATCATCATTAGCCATGATCGATCCACTGCTGGATGAAGGCCTTCCCCAAGCCATTGCAATCTCGATCCATCCATGTAACGGATCCACCTATCTAGCTCCTGAAACACAGTTGATTTCATCAGTCCACGTGCATTGTGGATGCCATCCAAGGTGTGTTCCCTCCATTGGCTGTCATTCCATCACGAGTCTTCACCACCTACCATCATTGCTTCTCACAACTAGTCCTGCCCAAGCCCCACTTGACAGTCATATTGAAGCCTCTGTCCTGTTTCTGTTATTAAATTAAAACGAATGCAAATAATCCTCAGCTTTTTGTCAATCCGCCGTCGGACGTAGGCACAGGATGGGTTCAGATATCATTGCCCACTGCCACGACTGGGAATCTAACTGAGGTTAAATAGTGAAACCTCTATAAATACTTGGGGACAAGATCCTGTGCTTCTGCCACACAGTGTTGGGTGTCATATCCCTGCGCCCTGTGCTTGTAGCTGTATAGGGGAAGGACCCATCATGTTGGCCCCTGTGAGTGCGGGGGCCGTTTTAACAGAGGGGCCACCATTGGTAAGAGTCTGTGCACGTACACGGCCCTTTTTGTCATTCCACTGCTGGATGATAAGCACCCCACACCCTATGGGATGTGGGAACCATTTGACCAGTTAAGGTTAGTGAAGGTTAACGGAGCATAGACGTGGGAGCAACATTTCAATTTAAAGCTTTCGTGACTGCAGGGATTCATATTCTTGGTTCTTTCGGTAAAGTCACATAGAAGGGAAATAATAAAATAATGAAAATAATAAAATTCTCACGACGTTTCGGCCACAACGCAAGCAGCCGTCCTCAGGTGAAGAACAAAGCTGTCGGAAAGACAGCGTCCGAATGAACACTGCTAAGCTTGGCAGCGTATTTTAAGCTGGATGGGAGGAGCAGAGAGCCTTGACAAAGGAGTTTACATATCAACAGAGGAATTTAGCATGTTGATGACAAATGCAGATATGGGGTTAGTCACTCCTTGTGGAATGTGTAGGCGGTGGGGGGTCTCAAAGTTATATTATGCAAGTGTATTATGTAGGATTATCAGTAATAAAGGAAGGGAATTTGTATTATTATTCTAAAGAACTGCAAATACCCTACTACCATACAATAAACCGATGTGGAAAAAAGCCCCTACATTTTAATACATCAATATAATCAATGTACTCAACAAACTCTCCAATAAGCTGAGCTATTAACATTAAGTAACTGGGTATACACTACACTGTATAATATCATATACACAGCACCAATATAAGCTCTAAAATTATGCATTATATTCATATGTCTCCAACTAAACGTAATTCTACATCACACGACTATACACTGTACTATACACTGCCATAGACAAACCCCAACATTGAATTATACACTGCGTTACTATACACTACCTTATACCTTAGACTATACATTGTAATATTACACTATGTATTATTCTACAAACCCTACTGTATACCACACTGCTGTATATTCACTAACCAATTACGATACTATATATTACCTTATACATTATATTAAACATTACACTATTATACTATTTATTATTATACAATCTGCCTAATGAACATTGTTAAGCTTGGCAGCGTATTTTAAGCTGGGTGGGAGGAGCAGAGCACCTTGACAAAGGAGTTTACATATCAACAGAGGAATTTAGCATGTTGACGACAAATGCAGATACGGGGTTAGTCACTCCTTGTGGAATGTGTAGGTGGTGGGGGGGTCTCAAAGTCATATTATGCTAGTGTATTATGTAGGATTAGCAGTAACAAAGGAAGGGAATTTTTAAAATATAATTCTAAAGAACTGCAAATACCCTACTACCATACAATAAACCGATTTGGAAATAAACCCCTACATTGTAATTACATCAATATAATCAATGTACTCAACATACTCTCCAATAAGCTGAGCTATTAACATTAAGTAACTGGGTATACATTACACTAGAAATGACTTATTATACCTTCCAATCTAAACTACACTGTATAATATCGTATACACAGCACCAATATAAGCTCTAAAATTATGCATTATATTCATATGTCTCCAACTAAACGTGATTCTACATCACACGACTATACACCGTACTATACACTGCCATAGACAAACCCCAACATTGAATTATATACTGCGTTACTATACACTACCCTATACCTTAGATCTTACATTGTAATATTACACTGTATTATTCTACAAACCCTACTGTATACCACACTGCTGTATACTATTTATTATTATACACACTGCTGTATACTATTTATTATTATACAATCTGCTATACACCATACCATTGACCGTCGAGTGAAAGGTACTAAGAGGAAGCAAAGAAATATGTAATGGGAGAGAGGTAGCAAGAAACTTGCAGCGGAGCAAAGACTCCGATCCATGAGGAGAATACAAAGGATATATAGTCAATGCCAGCGAATGGAAAATGCAGTCTGAAAGTCACCGTAAACGTGAACACAATCAATCAAGACCCGAAATGGTTTATCACGTCCTTCCAATGATTGCTGAGCCAGAATCCATGAACGAATGTCTCATGGTAGCCGGATGGCTTGCAGAGAACCTCCGTCTTGGAGAAGTCAATGTCATGTGAGCCCACTGAATTATAACAATGATCTGCCACGGCTGAGGTGTTGGTCCTACTGTGTTTCAGGTCTGCTTTGTGTTCACGGATGCGGAGCCGAGACATGTGGTTTGGTTTCTCCAATGTAACTGCTACCACAGAGGCAACTTAGTTTGTAGACGCCAGGGTAGTGTATGTCTGGAATCACATTTTACAGATGGGACTAGATCACGGATTTTGTGTACTGTGTTGAATCGGACCTGGATCTTGTGTTTATTCAGGATTTCGGAGATCCTTTTTGTGACCCCCGCAATGTAGAGTAAGGTGATGGTTTTGAATGGCTCAAGAGGATCCTTCTTCATGGATGGAGAGATGGCTTTGCGGATTGTGTAGTCGGAGTAACCATTAGCCTTGAGAGCTTGGTTTACATGCGCTTGAGTTCACTGGCAATGTGTTCCTGGTCGGAGATGCATTGGGCTCTATGGTGTAGAGCAGCGGTCGGGAACCTATGGCTCGCGAGCCATATATGGCTCTTCCGGTGACGGCATATGGCTCCCAGACAATTTTGAGTTGAAAATAATAATAATAATAATAAATAATTTAAAAACCCAGTTTGGAACTGATTTTAAAATACTTGTGATATTGCTTAATAATACTGTGTCATTTTATAGTAAACAGAAATTCGTTTTGAAGATAAATTTCACGGGACATACTTTTCTCTCGCATTAGATGAGTCAACAGACGTTAGCCATCTATCTCAGTTCAGTATAATTGCCAGGTATGCTGCAGGTGACACACTGCGTGAGGAAAGTTTGGCTGTTTTGCCAATGAAAGGGACAACAAGAGGAGAGGATTTATTCATGTCTTTCATAGAGGTTGCTAAAGAAAAAAAACTACCGATAGATAAACTTATTTCTGTCTGTACTGATGGTGCACCCTGTATGTTGGGGAAGAACAAAGGATTTGTAGCGCTTCTCCGTGAACATGAAAAGAGAGCCATCCTAAGTTTTCATTGCATCCTGCACCAGGAGGCGCTTTGCGCTCAGACGTGTGGCCAGGAGCTTGGTGAGGTGATGTCGCTGGTCATTCGAGTGGTCAACTTTATTGTTGCCCGAGCTTTAAATGATCGCCAGTTTAAAGCTCTGATGGAAGAAGTTGGGAATCATTATCCCGGTCTGCTTTTATACAGCAACGTGCGTTGGTTGTCAAGGGGGAAGGTGCTCAGCCGTTTTGCATATTGCCTGAGTGAAATCCGGACTTTTCTTGAAATGAAAGGCGTCAAGCATCCTGAACTAGACAACACTGACTGGCTCCTGCAGTTTCACTATCTCGTGGACATAACTGGCCATCTGAACCAGCTCAATGTGAAAATGCAAGGTATTGGAAATACAATCTCATCCCTTCAACAAGCAGTGTTTGCATTTGAAAGCAAGCTGGAAGTCTTTCTCAGGGACATTGAAACAGGTCGTCTTCTGCACTTTGAAAGACTGCCACAATTTAGAGATGCATGCTTAGCAAGTGACTCCACTCAACATCTGGATCTCCAGCAGCTAGCTGGCTTTACGTCCAATCTCCTGCAGTCATTCAAAGCACGTTTTGGAGAATTTCGTGCGCGCACTGGTCTTTTCAAGTTCATCACTCATCCACATGAGTGTGCAGTGGACAAAATCGACCTGACATGCATCCCCGGGGTCTCTATCAGAGACTTTGAGCTGGAAGTTGCTGACCTGAAGGCATCAGACATGTGGATGAGTAAGTTCAAGTCACGTAATCGAGAGTTGGAAAGTCTTGCGCGACAGCGAGCTGAGCTGGCGTTGGAACACAAGTGGACAGAAATGAAAAATCTTGAACCTGAAGACCAGCTGATTCTTAAAACTTGGAACGAGCTTCCTGTGACATACCACACAATGCAGCGTGTGAGTATTGCCGTATTGACCATGTGTGGCTCTACATATGCATGTGAGCAGTCATTCTCGCATATGAGGAACATTAAGACCAACCTACGCTCACGTTTAACTGATGGAAGCCTCAACGCCTGAATGAAGCTCAACCTCACCACGAATGAACCAGACTACAAGGCCATCAGCAAAACCATGCAGCACCAAAAGTCGCATTAAAAGTAAGACATATTTAATTTATTATACGTTAAAAATACTATATGGCTCTCAATGAAATATATTTAGAAATATTTGGCTTTTATGGCTCTCCCAGTCAAAAAGGTTCCCGACCCCTGGTGTAGAGTCTTTATGAGGGCATTCTTCTGGGAATCCGGTTTTAGGTAAGAATCCGTATGGGTAGCTTTCCTGTAGACAGAGTGGCTAATTGAACCATCAGATCTCTTTTTTTATTAGGACATCCAAAAAAGGTAGCTTGCCATCTTTTTCGACTTCCATGGTAAATCTGATGATTGGGTGTATGGAATTGATGTGGTCGAAGAATTGGTCTAGAGCAGGCCGGCCATGTGGCCAGATGACAAAAGTGTCATCCACGTACCTCTTCCATCAGGTCGGGTGTAGAGTGGCAGTCTGGATGGCGTCAGTCTCAAATTTCTCCATGAAAACGTTGGCTACAACCGGAGATAGGGGGGAGCCCATTGGGGTGCCCTCAGTTTGTAGAAAGTTCCATTCCAGGTGAAGTATGTATTGGTTAAGCAGTGTCTCACTAGGGGGGGGGGGTACCTCAGTGTTCAGCCCTTGATGAACCAAGTCTTCAATGATTGTGATGGTGTCAAGTACAGGAACTTTGGTGAATAAGGAAACCACATGAAAACTGACAAGCAGGTCGTCTGGGGACAGGGAAATACCCTTGATTGTCGATACCAGGTGAGTAGAGTTTAGTACCGCAGAGGTGGTTTTTTCAGTGAAAGGCCGCAGGATTTCAGACAAAAAACGAGCCAGTTTGTAGGTGGGGAGTTGATAGAGACGATGGGACAAAGAGGTGTATCTTCTTTATGTATCTTTGGTAAGCCATATAATCTTGGTGGCCTGGCAGCAGAAGGTTTCAACGATAACTGTTTGGTTTGATCAATTAATGCGGTTGAATCAAAAACTATTTTGTTGGTTTTTATGACCAGGCTGTTGGTGGGGTCTCCTTTTATTTTTGTATAGCTGCCATCGTTGAGTAGTTCTTGAATTTTGTTGTTATATTCTATTTCATCCATGATGACAGTGGCATTTCCCTTGTCGGCTGAGAGGATGACAATGTCATCCCTCTTTTTTAATTGAGATAATTCAAAACGCTCATCTTTGCTGAGGTTGCTAGCTGGAATCTTAGCATTTTTTAGGGTTGCAGCGATTTCAGATCTTGCCACGTCTGCAGCGATGTGACCCAGGCCCTTGAGAGCCACGTCTACTTGGGCAATGATATCATTAACTGGTATGTGTCTAGGTGTGACTGCAAAGTTTAGCCCTTTAGCTAAAACAGATTTCAGACCATCGGAAATAAAACTGTTACTGCGATTAATTACGACTTTGTTAACATCTAGCTTTTCGGTGTGTGGGTCCGGTCTCTTGTTGGAGAGGAGGTTAAATTTGGATATCAAGTTGTCCTTATATTTGGCCGACATAGTGGCAGCTGAAGAGGCAGTCATATTGTCTACATGTTACCAATCCGATGTGGACATTGTTGCCATCAATGATAAATGCGATTTTTAGAATGTCTTGTATAACTGATCTAGTTCAGTGCGCATAAGTCTGATTTTCTCCGAGATAAGAGCTAAGCTAGTTCTAGACAGAATTCGTTTCGCATTAGAAGAAGTTACAGCAGCAGAGGTTAGTGTAAATGCGATTGGTATTACCTTAAAGTCACGGCATCTCTTCAGAAAGGTGAGAGACTCGATCAGTTGAGCCTTCTTATCCCCGAGTTTGTTGAAGGATCTCAAAGTTATGTAGAATCCCTCCCTGTAGAGGCGGTTAAATTTCGATTTAAAGCTTTCGTGACTGCAGGGATTCATATTTTTGGTTCTTTCGGTAAAGTCACGTAGAAGGAAAATAATAAAATAACAAAAATAAAACATAATAAAATTCTCACGACGTTTCGGCCACAACGCAAGCAGCTGTCCTTAGGTGAAGAACAGAGCTGTCGGAAAGACAGTGCTGCCAAGCTTAGCAGTGTTCATCAGAACACTGTCTTTCCGATAGCTCTGTTCTTCACCTGAGGACGGCTGCTTGCATTGTGGCCGAAACGTCGTGAGAATTTTATTACGTTTAAATTTTATTCTTTTATTATTTCCCTTCTACGTGACTTTACCGAAAGAACCAAGACTGTAGGAGCAACAGCGGTGGGAGCGTAGAAGTAAAGCGGAACAATGGATTTGGCTGTGCTGCCCTCCACTGCCCACCATGTAGTACCAGCAGCACTGTGGCAACCTGTTTGTGTGTGGTGGTCGTCAGCAGGGCTTAATCTCAGCCGGTTCTATCTGAGTTGTCCACCCTATAAAATATTTATGCACCTGGTACACCACATCCGGTTGCCTAGCACTGACACGTTCGTTGCTTGTTGCAGAGGTTCGTGGTTCGAATCTAGCGACCGCCCAGATTCTTATAGGGGCGCCACTGTGGCGAGATGTGAACGATCTCGCCTGATATACAGGAGGTCGTTGGTTCGATCCACACCTGTATATTTGGAGTTTGCATGTTCTTCCCGTGATTGCGTAGATTTTTCTCCGGGTCCTCTGGTTTTTCCCTCCACATGTAAAAAAACATGTGTTTAGAGTATATGGCTGCTATAAATGTAACCACTTCGTTGAGCTATCATTTGTGGCCAGGTCGCTTCTGAAAAAGAGCTATGTAGCTCAGTGGGCCTTACCTGGTAAAATAGAGATAGTTTAGCAATTACTGTGGGTGTAACAACCATAATGATCCTATGTGTTATCCACTTCACAGTGGATGTGAGGCATCCCTAGGCGTCATTAACAAGAGTAGGCCACTGCGTGCCGCGTGAGGGTCCAAACTTGCGAAATAAAAAAATTGCCCACAAATTACTCAATTGAAATTACCCACAGACAGCAGCACTCATCACCCCCTGCTCGCAGACTCATGCCTCAGGTCTCCCTTGCAAATAAGACTATCCTGGTCTCTTGAATTTTCACCTGGCGAAACAGAAATATTACTTCACCAACTGCTGCTACGGCTGTGGCTATTAGTCACGGGATACTTATTCCAGTCTACTAGCAACTCAAAATATATTGATTTGAAGCTTTCGTGACTGCAGGAATCCATACTCTCTGGTTCTTTCGGTAAAGTCACGTTGATAGAAAATATAATAAAATAAAACACGACGTTTCGGTCGCAACACAAGTGTCCGTTTTCAGGTGAGAAATGATCTGCTGTTGTGGCTTTATATAGGCACGGGAGGAGGGGGAAAGGGGGGGGGGAAGGAGTTTTGTCAAGTCGTGGCTATAGGATTCCACGGGGGAGAAGGGGGGGGGGGTGTGGCGTGCTGGGACTGGTGGGGCTGGAGAAATTAGCAAGTAAAGGAGCTCGAATTAGTAATCGGACGACGACAACCGGGTGGGTGAGTGAAAATCATAGCAGTTAAAACTTGGCGCGGTTTATCACATCCTTCCAATGGTTGCTCAATCTGAATCCATCTTGTCGATTAAAGTTTTGTCTGTGTTTGTATATCTGGATGGCTTCATGAACAAATATCTGATGGTGGCCCGAGGGTTTGTGTGCCCACAGCTTTGAAACAATGATCCGCCACTGCCGAGGTGTTGGTTCTGCCGTGTTTCAAATCCGCTTTGTGCTCGCAAACCCGGTCTGAGACACGTCGCTTCGTTTCACCAATGTAACTGTTGCCGCAGACACAACTCAGCTCACAGACACCAGGACATTGCATGTCCGGAATCGCATCCTTCACCGATGGGATCAAATCACGGATTTTGTGTCCTGTATTGAACTGAACTTGGATCTTGTGTTTGTTCAAGATTTTGGCAATCCTTTTGGTAACTCCTGCTATGTATGGTAAGGGGATGGTTTTGATTGGGTCCTCAGATGGTTCTCTACCCATGGTTGGGGATGCAGCTTTGCGGATTGTGCGGTCAGAATATCCATTCTTCCTGACATACGTGTTCAAGCTCACTGGCTAGGTGGTGCTGGTCGGAGATGCAACGGGCCCTATGGTGTAGTGTTTTGATGAGGTGGTTGGAGTCAGGCTTTAGATAGGAATACATGTGGGTGGCTTTCCTATCGACAGAGTGTCCCAACGAGCCATCAGGTCTCTTCTCGATCAAAACATCCAGGAATGGTAGCTTGCCATCATTTTCCACTTCCATGGTGAATTTGATAGATGGGTGTATGGAACTGATGTGGTTGAGAAATTGGTATAGTGTCATCCGGACATGTGGCCAGATGACGAACGTGTCATCTACATATCTCTTCCACAAGGAAGGACGTCGGGTGGATGCCTGAAAATGTTCGCTACCACTGGTGAGAGGGGAAACGTCGTGTTTTCTTTTATTATTTTTTCTATCTACGTGACTTTACCGAAAGAACCAGAGAGTATAAAAAAATAGTATTCGATCAATTATGCCTGGACAGTCACCCATCCAAGCACTACCCTGGCTCAACGCTGCTTTGCGTTTGAGATTTGATGAGATCGGGCACATTGCGGGAGAGATTTTCATGGCACGTCACCGTGCTCTGCTGCTTAAGAAAAAAATATGTCCTGCTTGACTGTCCCCGAGCTCTTTGCTGTTTAATTTGACCGATCCTATTTCAGGCCGTGTATTATCGCCGCACAGCTCCAAATGCCGGAATTCCTCTCTCTGCACCAGACCCAGTCATGCATGCATCTCCCTCTAACCGGCACTCACTTCCCCCTTGTGCTCTCTCTCTCCCTTCATCTCTCCCTTCATCTCTCCCTCTGACACTCTCCCAGCATCCAGCACGTGCTCTCTATCACCCCCCCACACACTCTCTCCCTCTGTGCACCCCCACCCCACTCTCGTCGCCAGCACACCGTGAGTCTAATTGCCCCAGCCCGGCCATATTAGGTATGCCTTCATAGTGTTCCAATAATATCAGCTCCGTTAAGCCAGCGAGAGGCACAGGCTTTGCCTGCAGCTCCCCTCCCGCCCCACCCCCGCCCCCTTCCCCAGCACAGCTCAGTGCCACTAAAATACCAGCCAGGCCCACTCAGCACTTTAGGCATACACAGGCCTCCTGCTGCTGCTGCAGCCACATGCAGCTCATGACACCGTGACCCATAGCCTCGCACTGAGCCACATCACCAGAACCATAGGCCTCACCGCCGACGATGTCTGAACCGCGACGGACACCATTACCCACACAATCAACACCTCTACCAACAACGCTGCCACCGCGACCCACACCACCAACACCATGACCCCAACCACTAACATATCACCTGAAATCGCACCACCATACCAAGACCCTGGAACCATGGGACCCAGGCCCTGAAATGCACCTGCACCACCAGGATCTCCAACACTCTGACTCACACTCACACTAGAAAATCCCTGATTCGCACCAACACCAGCAACACCCCACACACTACCGATGCCACCAACACTGACCCAGAGCGCCAATAATACAGCCCACATCACAAACATCGAACCCTAACCGTGACACTACAAACACTCCAGCGTAATGCAGCAACACCCCAAGCCACCAACTCCATAAACCACATCGCTCTAATGCACTCCCAGCCACAATCACTCAACCCCTCACCACAACCACCACCATTCACCATAATCCCAACCCCCACACTACAACCACCACCATTCACCTTAACCATAACCCACCACAACCATCAACATTCACCTGAACCCCCACACTACAAACACCACCATTAAATGTCACCCTAACTCCACACCACAACTACCTGGAGACCCGAGTTAGATTCCTGCTCAATGCCAAAATAGGCAACTAATATATGAACTGGTCCTGGGCTTCCCCTAGGTCGACCCAGCCACCAGTGAGTTCCTTAGTGCGATGTGTAAATATCGCTACTAGGGAGACAAATATGACTGGACGTGGTGCTGGCCACCTACTCTCTCGTGTGGCGTGCCAGCCTTCATAGGTGCTCGCCAACAGCACTTTCCCCATCATTTTGTTAGGCTTATAAGCGAGATCTTTGTCATGGGACATTAGCGCCATGCATATAAAGGAGGAAAGTAAGTGAGAAGTAACCAGGGAGAGAGGGACTGAAGAGACGAGGTCTTGATAAACCGGTGGTGGGGTTGTCAGCTGGTAACTAGAAGCCTCCAGTAATTTGCGAGTTCCTGAGAGGGCAGGGAGCTCCAGAGCCTGGGTGCAGTGCAGGCAGATGCCCGGCAGTGATCCCAGGGTTGGAGCCTGGACCACAGTCACACTTAGTAGGGCACGGTCGGTGGGATCTCAGAGAACTTGGTGGAGTGTGGCTCCATCAACTCCTGCATGTATGGTGGAGCAAGCCCAGTGCAGGAGACCCCTCCAAGCTTTCACAACCCACAACGAGCAGCGTAGTGACACTTGGTTTAACAAACCCACAGAGCGTGGTGAGGCCTTTATCCAGTAGTGGATTGAAAAATCCTAAAGACTAACTGGAACACACTCTATTTAGAGTCATGCCGGCGACCGTGATTTTTTTTACCATACTTCACCATGTTGGTTGTAATGGAGTGCATTCAGCTTTGTGCAACCTACGGCTTTGTTGATCCACCAGTGGACAAAGGTCTCTCCAAGCCTTGTCAGTCATGGTCTATGTATGACCATACTTCACCACGCCCATCAATGTGGGTTGGTGAAGGGTGGCAGGGTTGGAGCGGCGCTCCGCAATCGGTTCAGAAACAGCCTCACTCACCACTGCTGCTAGCCGGGAATCGAACCCAGGATGCCGAGTTCACAGCCCCAGTGCGTTCACCGCTGTGCCACCGCTCCCCCAACAGCACACTCTATAAACATGTAAAATATATTTTAAAAACCATTTGTTTACAATGCCCACAGCTGACAGAGGCACGTGTCCTCGCTTCCCTGTGCCCCATTAACACAGGCATGTGGTGCGAGCCCCAGCGGCTTCTCGAACACACAAGACAAAGGCCCCCTGTATAGACTTTAAGAGACTGCAGGGGCAAGTGCTGTTAGCGAGCATCTGCAAAGGCTGCCAAGGCATATGAGGGGGGTATGCCCGGACCATATTTGTCTCCCCAGTGCTGATGCTTTACAACACTACACTCGGTACTCATTTAAGGCTGAGTCGATCGAGGGGTGGCCCAGGACTGGTTAAAATAACCACCACCGTTCATGGTCATCAGCAGGGCTCGTCGTACAGCGAGTGAACCGTTACACTCCCACTTTCCAGCGCGTACACACACACACAGGTGCAGCGCGCGAACCGTTACTCTACCGCTTCCCACTGCGTACACAGACAGGTGCAGCCGCAGACTTGTCTGTAAACACAGTCACTAAGCACAGTGCCCAAAGGCCCACAACATCAAACAGTCAGCAACAAACAGCACTGTCAAAGTTGTAATAGACAAGAGTCAACACGTTTAATGAATTTAACCGGATGGCTATAGGATTGTTATTCTACTCCCAGAGTGCTTAAACGGGGTTGGGGCACCTCTGACTTCTCCCTGGTGAATGCCGCGGTAAGGCAGGGGTGAGGCAGGGGTGAGGCAGGGGTGAGGCAGGGGTGAGACCAGGGTGAAGCAGGGGTGAGGCAGGGGTGAGGCAGGGGTGAGGCAGGGGTGAGACCAGGGTGAGGCAGGGGTGAGGCAGGGATGAGGCAGGGGTGAGACCAGGGTGAGGCAGGTGTGAGGCAAGGGTGAGGCAGGGGTGAGGCAGGGGTGAGGCAGGAGTGAGGCAGGGGTTAGGCAGGAGTGAGGCAGGGGTGAGGCAGGAGTGAGGCAGGGGTGAGGCAGGGGTGAGGCAGGGGTGAGGCAGGTGTGAGGGAGGAGTGAGGCAGGTGTGAGGCAGGTGTGAGGCAGGGGTGAGGCAGGTGTGAGGCAGGAGTGAGGCAGGGGTGAGGCAGGGGTGAGGCAGGGGTGAGGCAGGAGTGAGTCAAGGGTGAGGCAGGTGTGAGGCAGGGGTGAGGCAGGTGTGAGGCAGGGGTGAGGCAAGGGTGAGGCAGGTGTGAGGCAGGTGTGAGGCAGGAGTGAGGCAGGGGTGAGGCAAGGGTGAGGCAGGAGTGAGGCAAGGGTGAGGCAGGAGTGAGGCAGGAGTGAGGCAGGAGTGAGGCAGGGGTGAGGCAAGGGTGAGGCAGGGGTGAGGCAAGGGTGAGGCAGGAGTGAGGCAAGGGTGAGGCAGGAGTGAGGCAAGGGTGAGGCAAGGGTGAGGCAAGGGTGAGGCAAGGGTGAGGCAAGGGTGAGGCAGGTGTGAGGCAAGATCGAGGCAGGTGGGAGGCAGCGGTGAGGCAGGGCTGCGTTTTGGCACCCTTCCTGTTCCACACCTGCATGCACTGGGTGTTGGGGTGAGTATCAGACCAGGGTCGTCATGGCGCATTTATTGGACAGTCCAGGTTGATGGACCTGGACTTTGCCGATGATGTTGCTGATTTTTGCTGGGTACCCTAAAGGAGGTCCTAGAGTAGATTTTAAGCTTTCGTGACTGCAAGGATTCATACTCTTAGGTTTTTTCGGTAAAGTCACGTAGGTAAAAAAATAATAAATTGTAAATTAATAAATTATTATAAAAACATTTTTTTATTACTTTTATTATTATTTTTTACCTACGTGACCGAAAAAAAACCTAAGAGTAAGAGGTCCTAGATGTTTGAAGCTTTCGTGACTAAAGGAATTACTCTGATTCTTTTGGTAAAATCTCGTAGAAAGAAAATAAATTGAATAGAATACGACATTTCGATTGCATCAACAAGCAATCGTCATCAGAAAGAACTAAATTTGAGAGAAAGACAAAACACAGACACGGAGACACACAGACAGACACACAAGTGTCTCCATGTCTGTGTTTTGTCTCTCTCAAATTTAGTTATACCTGATGACGATTGCTTGTGTTGCAATCAAAACGTTGTATTTTATTATTTAATTTATTTTCTTTCTACGTGACTTTACCGAAAGAACCAAAGAGTAGGTCCTAGAGGTGTTTGAATCGGAGGCAAAGCTTTTGGGATTGCAGGTCTCCTGGATGAAGAGCAAAATCCATGAATGTGGTGACCCTTCAGATGTTGCAATCCGGTCTGTCCATGCGCATGGCGAGCAGGTTGAAGCCGTCGTGAAGTTTGCCCTCCTCGGGAGCATCATCCACAGCGACTGGGGCTCCAACCTGGACATTGAAAGATGCCTGGGCCCGGCCCACAGCGCAATGGTGGCACTCGATGGCAGTGAGAGGCACTCCCGCTCAGGGCCATATTATCGAATGGGCCACAGTAGGCACTGTGCCTCGGGCCTACGAAAACAATGTGACTCCATTCAATAATATCGTCCACGTCCATACGATGTCGCTTTAAATGCATCAACAACCCAAGGCACCTAACATCACGTATCATCGCTGACGTTGGAAAGTCACCCCCCCTCCTCTTTTGGTAGCTGTCCCTGCGCAGCACAAGCCGACTCAGCACTGGCCTGCAAGCGGTCAGTGGGGGGGGGGCGATGGTTGGCCGTGCGCAATCCCCACGTCACCATCCCATCGGCGACGCTGGCAACAACGCAAGCACCACCTCAATCCCCTTCCTCCCTACCCCCACCTCACCCCGCTCTCGCGGGGAGAGGCGCAAGACGTTTGTGTAAATGAGAGCGATTACGCCAAGAGGCCTCCCCACGCCGAACACGGATCACTAAACGCAAAAAATGTATAATAGAGGTCGACGACGTGAGATGCATGATGTACGTGGAGTTGGCCAAATATCTCAGTGTAGGACCACAGAGCTGAGGCAGTCATTGGCTCCGGTTCTCGATGTCTTCCTGGCTGTTTGCGATGTTTCACACCTCCGAATCTCTTTCTCACGTAGGGAGGGGGGGGATGAAACTACTAAACTAAACAAAATTTCGTTTTTACCAGGTAAGGCCCACTGAACTATATAGTTCTTTTTCAGAAGCGACCTGGCTATCACAAATGGTAGCTCAACGAAGTGGCTTGTCACGTGGAAATTTATAGCAGTCAAATACTCTAAACGCATGTTTATAAACGTGGAGGGAAAAACCGGAGGACCCGGAGAAAATTCGACACGACAACGGGGAGAACATGTAAACTGCAAATATACAGCCATCAGGGTTCTTGATCGAACCCACGACCTGCTGCATATCAGGCGAGGGAGTTCACATTTCGACACCGCGGTGCCCCAAACTGTGCGCGTTACAAATTCTACGTAATTGTAATTTATTCACACAATTAATAACAATTGCAGCTACACAACTTTGGCACGTTTGTTAAGCGCACTGCACTCCGAATCCAGTGACCCGAGTCCCGAGTCTGAGTCACGACCACGGCTAACCTCAGCGGCGAGTGATATCCTATTTGGCGATGGATTTGAATGTTCATTTGACGACGACACCAGCGCGTGCATGACCGTGAGGGACTTTGCACTTCCGTTTGGGGAAACGAAATCCCCTTTGGCCTTGCGTGACGAAATAAAATCACGGTAGGATGTGTGACGGCTCCTTAGCTCTGCGGAGCCGCTGGGCAGCCCTGACGGCTACCTGACTGCGTATCGTGCGACGGCGAGTGCCAGCGGTGAATGCAGTAAAGAGTAAAATATAGGTGGAGTAAAGAGTAGGAGGAGTGTGCCTGGAGGAGTAGGAGGTTGATTATGACAGGAGGAGGAGGATGATCACTCGCCACTGATGTTGGCCGTGGCCAGAAATCAAACTCTGGTCACCATGTTCATAGCGGAATGCAATGCTAACCACTGCACCTGCCAAATAAATTGCACTGTCACAATAAGCAATGAAACATAATATTGGGAGTATGGTTGCCACCTTTACCACAGAAAAAAATCGTACATTTGAACCTTATGGCGGGACCCCGGGATCCCATAAGCCCCCGGCTTCCACATAAACTGAGTAGCGACGTCATTTTACGTCTGTTGAAGGCGAACGATACGGCAATCTATTCCTCTCGACATGGTGCACTAATCAAAGTTTTGTTTCTTCTGCGCATTCGTCCTCGCTGCGCTTGGACGACATGACAACAGATTGATCCGCGCCAGGTGGGTCGCGGCGTTTATGTGCGAGGTGGGACGGAGTTGCCAAAAATAATCAAATTAATTACGATTTTTACTTCCGTTTATTCGGGACCCCGGGGTCCCGCCATAAGATTCATATGTCTCAGTCAGCCTACGGCTATCAACACTGTGCAGTACACTACTTTTAAGGAGTTCAACACAAAACACATACCAGATCTCGTTACAAGTAAACTCCTGTCACTCAAACACAAACGCCAATTTCCAGAATGCGTGGGTCAAACTTGGACAGGTGACAGCCCTACATGGGAAACAACTAAAAGACTTGGCCGACCAAGTGCTGGGCAGGTAACAAGGGTAATGGTACACACACTGACCGTGCCAGTCTTTGTGGGAATCTATAGGTCTCTCTGTGAGTTTATGGGTATCTCTTTGAGTCTATGGGTCTCTCTGTGAGTCTATGGGTCTCTCTGTGAGTCTA
>CM025658.2:10793043-10813096 GCA_014621495.2 Entosphenus tridentatus
CTATGGGTCTCGCTGTGAGTCTATGGGCCTCTATGTGAGTCTATGGGCCTCTATGTGAGTCTAAGGGGTCTCTCTGCGAGTCTATGGGTCTCTCTGTGAGTCTTTGGGTCTCTCTGCGAGTCTATGGGTCTCTATATGAGTCTATGGGTCTCTTTGTGAGTATATGGGTCTCTTTGTGAAGCTATAGGTCTCTGTGGGAAACTATGGTCCAATGATTTCCGACTCAAGACACAATTGGAAGGGGGATCAGTGACTCAGTCCCAGATGTGGTTATCATCATCATCATCATCCCTGGCAGAGAGCCCAGGGATGCTCATTTCGACGGCCACCCCACCCCGCATCCTCTGTTGGGGCCACAGATTACACGGATCAGTCTGAGCCGGTACTGCCGACTATTTATCGGCACCTAAGCCGGCCAATCTCACGGAGACGCACCGTGCCTTTTATTTCTCCCGGGTGGACGTGCGCCGCGCCGCACCAAAACACGTTACACTCCGCCACATCATGCCGCACCAACACTGTGTCCCACTCTGTCACACCGCGCCGCACCACACCCAATCACACCACGCCCCACTGCACTGCATCACACCGCATCATAGCGCATCACATCGCACCACACTGCATGACACCATGACAGATCATGCCACACCCACACCGTGCCATGTCACGCCATGGCAGAACTGCAGTCTTCTTAGGTTGAGCAATGCTCCTACTCCATCATCGTCATCATTATTTATCATAAGCTATTATCAATCCACTGCTGGATGGAGGCCACACTTTCTTGTCTAAATTAATCAATCCGCACCCCCCTGGTTCTGATATCACTCACCACTGTTGAATTGAACCCAGGTCGCAGGGTTCGTAGCGCAGTAGGCTCACCAGAGCCAAAAGGCACAAGCAGAGACATATACACAAACATATAAGCACACGTACTAAATCACCACAGCATCACGTCGTGAGTAAATGTCTCTTCCAGAAGACAACTTCCAGGCAAATAACATCATCGCAT
Organism: Entosphenus tridentatus; assembly: GCA_014621495.2. Classification (NCBI taxonomy): domain Eukaryota; kingdom Metazoa; phylum Chordata; class Hyperoartia; order Petromyzontiformes; family Petromyzontidae; genus Entosphenus; species Entosphenus tridentatus. Next base: position 10,794,053 of record CM025658.2, read on the forward strand.
GGTACGGCACACCAAGTCACAGAGAAAGAGACAAACCCCCCTGTATAGTCCACACAGGCTTTTGGGGCAAGTGCTATTGGATCATGGCACACGAAGGGGCAGTGTGGCCAGCACCACACCCAGCCGCCTTTGTCTTCCCACCGCACCAGGTACTAATTTGAGGCTGAGTTGACCCAGGAGAGGTCCAGGACCGGTTCAGATAACCTTCACTGGTGTTGGCTGTGAGCGAGAATCGAATTCGGGTCGCTGGGTTCACAGCGCTGCGTGCTAACTGCTGCGCCACCAATCCTCACACACACACGCGCATGCCACAGCTCTAATGGTGTCTGTGCTCCGTCTCGCAGAGAGCACGGTGCATGGTAGACCCAGCGGTATAAATAGCTTGCGTTTCAAACAGCAGAGCATTGCGAGCACAGAGTACCGCTCGCTCGCGGAGTCACTGCCAACCCTCCCACCACCACCGCCACCACTGCTAGCAACCGCAAACATCGCCACGACTGGCAATACCACCACCGCCACCAGCAATACTGCCAAACACCAAAAAGGTCACTACAATCGGCAGCACCACCACCACCCACACTAAAGATCCCCCGTGTAGCCTTAACAGACTGTAGGGGCAAGTACTGTTAGCGAGCACCTATAAAGGCCAGCACGGCACACGAGAGGGTGGGTGTCCAACACCACACCGAGCCGCCTTTGTCTTCCTAGTGACGATGTTTACACATCGCACCAGGTACTCACTTGAGGTTGAGTCGACCTAGGGGAGGCCCAGGACCGCTTCAGATAATCGTCACTGGTGTTCGCCATGAGCGGAAATCGAACGCACGTCGCCGGGTTCGTAGCACGATGCGCTAACCACTGTGCCACCACTCCCCACGACCACCACCAAGACGACCGCAGTCACCACCACTAGCAAGCACTACCACCACCTCAAGAGACTGTCTCTCCTAGCATGGAAAAGCAAAGCCTGAAGCCACCTGACCCCGTCCAGAATATCCATCTCCACTGCTGGACAGATCACAAGACAAATATATATGTGCCCAGCACACCTCTTTTTTCTCTATGTGCCATGCCCTTTCTCAAATACGTCAGCGATTATGGCCTTTCATTTAGCTCTGTCTAAAATGTTACTCAACAACCATAAATACACTCCTCTCAGTTGCATCCTGTTGTTTAAATTGCTCATGCAACTGAATTCTCTATCTGTCCCTGCTTCTCGTACATAGAACATTCCCAGTCAAAAACACGTTCATATTCAGTATCTTTTTTCTCGTTACATGTCCAGGAAACCTAACTTTGCCTTTCTCTAATTATTCTCGCGAATGTTCTTGTTGTGGACCCTGCAATCCGTAACACCCGTATGTTATTCATCTTGTCTGTCCATTAAATGTTTTGAACATCTTTCTATATAAAACACATTAATGTTTCTTCTAGTTCACTGCAGGGTCTGTGCAATTATTCAGCTTTCACACCCATACAGATCTGCACGTGTAACACTGTAGTCATACAATTCTCGCTTTTCATTTTTCATTTCTTATTTTTCAATCAAGATCCAATTTTCTGTCATACATCTTTTTGCCAGCGATATTTCTCCGTTCATCTTTGCGATGCGCCTCAGTATAGGACACGCATCGCGGGAGAGAGGAGGCCAACGCTGGGTCAACGTTGCTCCGATGGTCTCGACCACATGCCAATGTTGGCATGCTTACTGGGCGCATTCATTGTACTCAAATTTATTTATGCGTGGACGCGCGTGCCATTTCTCGAGCCTTCTGGCGATCATAACACTGGTGGCGTGCGTGTGTGTGTGTTTACAAAAATACAAATAAAAATTATCGTGAACTGGCGAGGAACAAAGCCCAGGTATCATAATATTTAGCAGACTCTTTATTTAGACTTAAGGAGGAATCCGATGAGCTATGAAGCTCTTTTTCACAGATGTCCAGTAGGGGTGGGTCTAGCAAGTTACAACAATAAACGCAGATAGGAATGCAAAAGAGAAAAATAAGCCACTAAAATATGTAGTTAAATATTAAGGATATAAGTAAAAATAGCCTAAGTACATACATATCTGCCGATGTATCAACACTAAATGCAAGCTTGGACAAGGCAAAACAACAACAAAAACAACAGTCCCAGGCCACACTAAGACATAATGCAGTAGTCCCTCAATTAAATTGCACATTAAAATTGAACTTTCAATACATGGGTAAGAATTAACGTTACAAATAACATTGTAAAATGTGTTTGTATCCAGCACTAATTCTGCTTCAGGATATTTTTTAAAGGAAGAATTACGATGTTATGGGAGGTAGACAAGGTTGTTCCAAAAGTTGGTGGTGCTGCAACGTCAAAGGCTTTGTTACCTATTTCAATTCTTGTTCTTAGGGATAGTTAAAAGGCAAATAAATGGACGTCTCAGGTTTGTTGGGTTTGACAATGAGAAATCATCGCAGTGCTGCCTCAGTGCAGCGAGCACGGACGCCGCGACCAACGACGCACAGAGCAATGGTGGCAACACGAGAGGGGCTTTGCCATCGAGTGCCAGGGTAGATGCAGGGCGACATCCAGACTCGTACAGAGAGTCGTAGACTCACGTACAGGCCCAGAGACTTACGCAGGGCATCAGACTCGCAAACAGACTGACAAAACTCACAGAAAGACGCATAGAGCCTCATACAGTCACTCCTCGCTGAACGTCGGGGTAGCGTTCCCAAAAGAAGCAATGTAAATAGGGGAGGTTGTGTTCCTGGGAAATTTCCAATCACACTTGGGAACATAATAAACTTTCTTAACATACATATTTAAAAGAAAAAAATGAATAACACTGGTGATTAACAGTAGCTGTAAGTAGAGAAAAGTTTCGTTTAGGTTAACACTCACCAGTATGTGCTGTGAAGGGCCATTGCCTGAAACGTAATTGATTATTTAGTTTTCTTTTCAGGCCACACACAGTGCTTATCATTGACGAATGTATTGAGTTGAATTTTTTGAGAATTAATCTCAGGTCGGCCAGGCTCGTAGCGCAGTGCGCTAACCACTGCACCAAAGACAAAGATCACCCTGTAGCCTTTAATAGACTAGGGGCAAGTGCTGTTAGCGAGTAGGACCTATGAAGACCGGCACGGCATACAAGGGGGTGGTAGGTGCCCAGCACCACACATGCCCGGCTGCCTTTGTCTCCTAAGTGCTGATGTGTACACACTGCACCAGGTACTCATTTGGGGCTGAGTCGACCTAGGGGAGGCCCAGGACCTGTTTCAGATAATCGCTGAAACTGTTGTTGGTAGTGGTGGCTGTGAGCAGGAATCAAACTCGGGTTTCTGCTGGGTTCGTCGCGCAGTGCACTGACCACTGCGCCACCTTTCCCCAGTCACTCTCACGCACAACAATAAACAACAATTGCCGTTCACGATCAAGCGACGGTGACGTCACCACAATGGACTGAGATGAGTGTACGCCGCCGTGGACTGTATCACACCGCTCACCCACGCAGGCGGAGAAAGTGAGGACTTGCCTACAGTATAGCCCCATAGGGATACGCTGGGCCGGTAAGGGGCATTACCCGCCGGCAGTGATGTGAGAGCGATACTACGCGACATGAAATGGATAAATAGGGATGCGATTCATCGGCGATGTCCCAGGGAAACAACGGTGAAAGGGGGCCGATGTTAAGCGAGCAGTGACTGCATAGAGAACCACGGGTCCCCCCCCCCATCCATGTTCCACCACCACCCAGCTTCGTAGCCTAGCCCCTAAGCCCTACCAGGTGCAGTTGCACAGCCTGCAAACTCGACAGTCACGACCACCGTGGCCGTACAACACAATCACCCAGGACCCAGGGATAATGAGAGAAGCTTCCTCCGTGGAAAACAAAGAGCAGGTTTACGGAGAATTGATATCGTAGGGGCCTCGTCACCTGTAATGGATCCACCTCTGCGGGAGGCTCCCCGGTTACGGACAGATGTTAGAACCCAGGGGCTCGGCAGCCCTCTCGGGGGTTAGTAGCAGCTCACCCTGGTCCAACCCAGTGGCGACACAACTTATCGCGGAAGTATCCGCTCCATATTTGACCAACTTTGCACGACATATGGATGTTAGAAAACCCGACCGGTTGGGCTGGCGCACGCACCTGGAGATGGCGATCTCGGCCTTCTGTTTGGCGACGGCGGCGCCCCGCTGCGCCGCCTCGACGGCACGCTCCACCTTGGCCCGCGTCTTGCTGGCCCTGAGCGGCACGAGGCTGCGCCGCTTACCCCGCGTCAACGTGCCCTGCCGGTACTTGCCCTCCTCGGAGCGGCCGTCCGGGTAGCTCGTGCGGCCGTAGCCGTTGCGGCGGTTGGCGAGCCACTCGCCCTCGTAGCGCAGGCCATCTGACCTCTGGCTCACGCCGAAGCCGCTGCGCTTGTCGCCTTTCCACTCGCCCGTGTATGTCTCCGTGGTGTTGGCCTCCACCTGCCGGCGCCGGCAAACAAAACAGAAAATGGTGATGTGTGGTCATCATCATTATTAGCATTAATGATCGTTATTTTATTGATCTGTGTTTACCAGGGAAAGTTTCACCAAGTTTCAGGAATCGTTTTCAGGAGGGTCCTGCCAAGTTTTCTCAGTCAGGTTGGGTAATCCAAATTGAGTGATTTTCAACATTGAGACATTTCTGGGACCCTTTTTTGCTGGTATTGAATTCATGAAAAAAGAATCGCCATTACTCTTTATTGCAAGAAAGGGTAAAGTAAATTTGTTTTCATTATTTTTTCCTTAATTTTTCTTCTGCATCATTGGGATGTTTGGCCAATACGAGTTACACTGTATGGCAGGAAACTGGATGACCCTGAAGGAAACCCATACATAACAGGGGGAGGAGAAGATAGAAAATCCACACTTCAAACTAAACGATTTCTTTTTAATTTAAAAGCTAAGGCCCACTGAGCTATGTAGCTCTTTTGCAGAAGCAACCTGGCCACAAAAGATAGCCCAATGAAGTGACTTATCGTGTGCAAATTTATAGCAGCCAAATACTCTAAATGCATGTTGATTCTAAATGTGGAGGGAAAAACCGGAGGACCTGGAGAAAAGTCGACGCAACCCACGAGCTCTTGTATACCAGGTGAGGTAGTTAACATCTCGCCACCGTGGCACCCACATCAAGGCACCTGAGTCAGGAATGTAACCCAGGCCCTTCTTTCAGTGAAGTATGGGTGTCACCACTGCACTGCTGCCTGGCCGCCCACACGATGGTCTAACGTCATCAAAATTATTGTTGGCGGAAACTCTGTCATCACCGTCACCACTGGTGTTCTTGTTACTGTCACCAACATCATCATCACTGCCAGCAACACTACCAGCGGGGGATGACCGCACATGGATTGTGTATGGTACCACACATCACCATGGTTACTCCTCTCCATACGTGAGCTGCTCAGACTCTGGGGGTCACTACGATGGTCCACGAGGACTGGCATGTGGGAATCACTGTCCTGACACGATGGGCGCGTTTCCGACACCGCTGCTGCTGCGTGAGCGGCACTCGAGCCTCGGAGACGAAGCGCAATGAATGCAGCCAGCATCGAACCACCTGTGTGTTTGTTACTTCAACACGTTCCACCGAACATGACCGCCATGGAGATGGAGCAATGAAATTGGCTCGTACGTACGCTCTAGATGGATTGTCACATCGTGGGACCATGAGAGATGGCGGCAGTTTGAGGAGGTCTTCACTCAAGAGTGGATTGATTGTGGCTGATGATGATGCTGATGCTGATGATGATTCATTTACGTGGCGTCTTATAGTTCAAATCTGTCTCACAGTCGTGCACCGAGGCAACGCAGTCCTGAGATCCAAGCCGAGAGTTAGCTGGCCACCTCTCACACGAATGCATTTTTTGACCACGTGACGAGGCCTCTAGGCTCACGGTGACCTCACACCCACACACGACGCACAAACTAGCAAGGGGCATTCGCAAGATCCGAACCGCCTATGCTTAGTACAGTCAATCACTGACAACAGACCCATAATTATGCACTCTATCTGGGACGTGTTTCTTAGTCAGCCTGGTTCAAAACTGTGCAGTGTACTGCATCGCCAAATCTCAGTACAAACCAACTCTTGCCACCCCAAACACAAATGCCACTTTCCTGAACTGTAATATGCCACTCATTGACTCTTAATGCAGCTAAGACACTAGTCCACGCAGTCATCACCAATAGTGTGGACTATTGTAACAGCGTTTTCAGCTGCACCAGCGCCATCCATTTACGTCCGCTGCAGTCTCTTCTGAACTCAGCCACGTATCTGACAGTGCAGAAAGGAAAATATGATCACATTACACCGACCATTTGCAATAACCTGCAATGACCTGCACTGGCTGACAATTAACCAAAATATTGATTACAAGCTGTGCACATTCATATAAACATGTGTCTACACCAATGTGCTCAACACGACCTGATGGCCATTTGTGTGCCGGTACACCCACCCCCACTCACTCATCAAAAGTCAAAGTTCCCCTGTATAGCCTTAACAGACTGTTGAGGAAAGTACTGTTAGCAAGCACCTATGAAGGCCGGCACGGCAAAGAGGGTGTATGGCCAGTACTATGCTTGGCGTCCTTTGTCCCAACATGTCAATGTTTTCACATTGCACCAGGTACTCATTTGAGGCTGAATAGACCTAGGAGAGGCTTCGTACACTCGAACAGCGGGATTCGGACCTCGCAGCTTCGCAGTCAGCAGTCCATCGGCCTAGAACACACCTAACCCACTCATTCACTTACCCACCCACTCACTCTCCTACTCAGCAGTCCATCAACATGGAACTCACCTACTCACTCACTCAAATACGCACCCACCCACTCACATACTCAGCAATCCATCTGCCTGGAACTTACTGGCGCTGCACAATGTTTGAGACTCTTTACAGACATTTAACCAGTTCAGCAGAAAATGAATGTTGCACACTCGTGATAACCTAGGTTATAAGTGTCGGGCATCTATAAATGTACTTACTTACTATTCGGGTCAAACCTGGACAGGTGGCAACCGTATCCCCACGTGACATCATCATGTGTGGTCATCAAGCATCATCTGTCTCTTGTGAGCAGGCGCAGAATGGCTTTGTTACTAATCTGATTAAGGAGGCATCGAAAAAGCTATTTTTTTCCATGCCAAAGCTTTGTTAATTCTGAACGATTATTACTGCTGCTGTACGCTGTATAGATTCGTCCGAAGTTAGAATCCTGATGTCATATCTGGAGTGTAGCATCCGTTTCTTACTTCGCTGCACTTGACATAATTCAGTGTAAAGCCAGTTAGGGTGATTGATGATCCAGCACTCATTAATCGAGTCCAGTCACTCACTCACTTACTCGCCTATTGCTACTATAATGTATACTGTTCCCGCGAACCTCACTCATCGATTCCTCCAAATATGTTGAGGATTTGGTCTACCAGACTGACTGTTTCGTCTCATCCACTCTGCATTCAACAGCCAACATAATACAGGTCAAAACAATGCACTCACTCACCCACCCATCCACTCACCCACTCACCCACTCACTTACCCAACCACCACACTGGAGGTCACAACACTTCTCACACATTGACAAGAGGTGAGATTTTTAAAAACTTGTCTACTTGGCAATTGCCGTGCCGGGGAGATCAAATTGAACCGGTGACCGCTGCATCGCAAGGCCAGCGTATGACCTAAACGCGCGTAGTAGAGCTAATCCCGACTGCAGGCGGGAATCGTCTGTCCTGTCTCTCCTCCGCCTCTCCATCCTTGTGAATATCCGTCAGTGCGTCCGATTGTCCGTCCCTCCGATTCTCTGACTGTCCGATTGTCCGACCATCCTTCTGTCCCGTCCATCCTTCCCTCTGTCCGTGCACTAATCCGCCTTTCGCGCCGAACCCACCTCCGAGTCGAAGAGCTCCGTCTCAGGCTCGCCGAGGCTCACGGCAAGCGACGTGCCGTCGCTGGCAGCCGAGCTGATGGCGCTCATCCCGGCCTCGCTGCGGAATGAGCTGCGCTTGCTCCGCTCGCTCGACAGCGAGGCCTTCGAGTCGCTCCGGCGGAACTTGAGGCTGCCAAGCAGCGAGCCGCGTCTGAAGAGGCCTCCGCCACCACGCTTGCCACCGGCCTTGCCCCCCTGCTGCTCGCTATCGCTGTGGTGGACGCCAGTGAGCACGAAGCCACCCCGTGAGCCCACGGCCGAGCCGGCATCATCCCCGCTGCGCATAGAGCCGCCAGCTCCCCCGCCGACCGGGCCCACGACGGAGCCGTTTGTCTGCTCACTGCGCAGGGAGGAGAGCGAGGTGCGCAGCGGAGAACGCACCACCGAGGCCAGCCCATACGGCACACTGTTGCGCACGCCATAGCCGTGCCGCATGCCGCCCGCCCACTGGCCCTGGTAGGTGCCTGCCGAGACGGGGAGCGGGAGGAGAGATTGGGCATGAAGACAGCAGGGAAAAGGTGGACAAGAAAAGGAGAGGTTGAGAGCATTCACCACCCGTGCAGTACCTCTCACTTCACGCCACAGCAGTCTAGCCAAGGGTACCCCCAGCGGCAGCTGTCTCTGTGTGGCACTGAGTGAATGCACCGCTGGTCTGCGGGTGGGCACAAGTATGCCAGTAGTTAATTTGCGAGTAATTTACTAAATTGTAACCGTGACGCCGATATGCATGGCCTACTTTGTTTTTTTCAAAAGACTGTGAAGTAGACGACACAAAGTAGTATTTATGGCCAATACACACCTGCAATATTAACCTGGGTGGCAGCTCGGCTCAAACCTGTAAACTTCTGCAACAAGCGTGGCATAACAAGGAATCCGATCGGGGTGGCTTTACGATAAACGCTGAAGCGCTGATTCTGGGCAATCGATTCGGGACGGCCCGCATCCCTGCACGCTGGCCCCATCGGCCATGACTGCACGGCCGGTGCAGGTCCCCACAACCCCCCCCCCCACACCATCTACACCTGGGCTCATGATAATAAAGGAAACGTGAACCAGGACAAACCTCAGCCGAGCGTCTTGCCGCTTCGCGCTCTGTCGTGAAATTAAGTAATTGTAACAAAACAATTCTGCTCAACAAGTGAAACCCGCGGGAATCCTCTCACACAGTTCCTCCACCGGGCACCTTCGCAGGTTCTCCCTTGCACGATTAGGCACCACGTGATGCACTGCAGAAAGAACACATTATGGAATCATAACGCAAGCTAGAGTCATCATGTTGACCGTGAAGAAAAGGAAGCGGCCTTGGGCAGGCCACGTCATGGCTAGAAGGGACCGTGGTCCGCGGTCGAGATTGAAAAGAGTCAAAGCCAAAAGATGGAATGGCCACCATGGGGATGGAGTTTTGAAATTGGCCAGTGTCTAGCAACTAGATATACTGCTGCATCGCGAGACAATGAGAGAAGGTGACAGCTTGGGGAGACCTTCATCCAGAAGTGGATAAGTCATACCTGATGATGAACACATTTACAGTCCTACCCACCCAAGGATCATTTCTCACACTTCCTAGGTCAGACCACACAGATGCAAGGGGGGGCAGTGGGGGGGGGGCAGCATGAGATGTGTGCCCCTCAACGTGCTGTCAACAGAGCTAATTACCACACGTCTTAGACTTTATTATTTTGGCACGAGCACGCGGTGCGTCTTGGGGTTAATTAAATTCATTAGTGTCCTCATTGAGTGGCGGCAAGAGTGGAGAAATGAAAGCGCCGCGTAGACGCTGTGTGAGATGCGTTTCTCACTCGAACCAGGCCGGCGGATGACGAGAGAGCCCACGAGAGGGCCCAGTAAAGACATATGTGGTCTTACTGGGCTCTTACTGGGGCTTGAAGGAAATTGGCGGGGAATTGAATTGGCTAAGAAATAAAACCCAGGCGCGGTGACGCAAAGTGAAGAAGATGGATACCCCGTTTGGTAACGCGTTCCTAAATGCGGCATTCGATTCGCGATGGGAACAAGACCCATCCGCGGAGCCACTTTGCGTCTGCTCTGGCGTTAGTGCTGAGGCTTTGGGTTATGGCGAGTTGTTATGCCCATGGGTCAGTGCAGAAATGGGTCCCGCCTAAGGAAGCACAACATTCGTAATGCCCATTTATTTATACAGTGTATTAGGAATTAATGACTTGATTCCCCACTCGCTTCAAATCGTTCTCATGATTCACTGTTTTTGGCCACATAAAGAAATTGAAACTATTGAAGTTCTGCCATCTCAGGTGGTACTGACAAGACAGATATCAGGGCTCATGGATTATGTAGTGAGAAACACAGTCCGACTTTATGTCAGTGTTAGAGGCAAAGTTATGGCAATGGTAAGGGTTAGCACTTAGATTAATTTTGACATGTGTGGCTCATTTGTCAATCCACTGCTGGATGAGGGCCTCCCTATGCTGTGTGAGTCGTGGAGGTTGTTCGACCATACTTCACCGCGCTGGTCAGTAAGGGTTTCAATCTATCACGGGCAACCTCTCCGTAGATCAATTTAGTTATCACGGGGTTATTTTTGGCCTTTCGCACATATACACTAAAGTATCACTCGAGAAGCCTCTAGAGTGATGGTGTTGTGTGGCCGGTATCGTGGTGCGGGGTGGGTGAGGGACGCGAGGCAGTCAGTCGCACCTCAAACCTTTGCCATGCAAGTGTCACGCGGTCAAACACCCCCTGTGTAGCCGGAACAGATTGTTGGGGTAAGCGCTATTAACGAGCACTTATGAAGGCCGACACGACACACGAGGGGGTGGGTGGTCAAAACCACGCCTAGCCACCTTTATCTCCCCAGCAGCAATGTTTACACAATGCACCTGGGACTTATTTGAAGCCGAGTCGACCTACGGGAGGCCCATGACCGATTCAGATAATCATCTCTGGCGTTGGGCAGGAGTCAACCTTGGGACACCGGGTTCGTAGCGCAGTGCGCTCACCTTTGCATTACCGCTCTCCACACGCGGACAAACACACACCTGCTTTGGATCATGAGTACAGGAGTTATTGAGTATTTACTTATTTATTACTATTTATTGTCTAGGAATGTTTTTTAAAACAATGTTTTTTCATGTTTATTTAAAAAAATATATTTGGCACATGGTACAGTACTTATTTCAATTATGATGTGTCTATGTCTGTGGTTGCCATGTACCTTCTAACCCCATTATTTAGGTAAGGCTTAAGTATCGAATATCGTGGTTTTGGCCTTGGCGGCACTTTACAAGAACGTAACCTCCGCGTTATTAAAGAGTCTCCTGCACCACGACCCGATGCGCATCGCCCCAACCCACACTCACGACGCTGACGGCATCGTCCGCCCCCTCTCGTATCCATCGCCTCCATCGACCCTGGACACCAACTCACTTCGTGTCGCGCATTGAGAAGTGCACTCTAGAGTACACTATATCATTCGTGTACAGTATTTCGGTGATTTTATAGTGTAATGTCTTACTGTACCCTGTGTTACGTGTGACAGTTTACTGCTGTACACCAGCGTTGAGTACAGTATTGTTAGTGTTGTAATGTAACGTTGTGGTTACGTGGCCCTTGAGCATCATGCCTCGCAATTGAGTTTTAAGTGACGCGGATATATCTGTGGCTAAGAGGCAGCGTTAAAGTGTATGTACCTCCCTACAAGTGAAATGAGATGCGATTCGGTGCCGACGCTGAGACACGAGGCGTCGGCTACTGTGAGTGTGTGGATTTGTAGGTTTGCGAGTGAGTGTTTGCGTGCAGATCTGTGGATTCGTGTGCAGATCTGTGTGAGCGTTTGTGTGCAGATCCGTGTGTCCAGATCTATGTATTTGTGTGCAGATGTGTGTGTGAGCGTTTGTGTATAGATGTGGGTGCGGATCTGTGAGGGAGTGTTCGTGTGTGTGTGCAGATCTGAGAAAGTGTGCGAGTATTTATTCCTTGTTTGAATCTATGAGCGAGTGTTTGCGTGTGGGTGCGGATCTGTGAGTGTGCAGACTTCTGTGTGTGTGCCGATATATGAGTGAATGTGTTGACGTGTTTGTGCGTGTATGCTGATGATCTGATCATTTCTGTTCACTCAGAGGAGTGGGAGGCGCTGCTGCTGAACCTGGAGCATACCACTAAGAGGTGGAGCCTTACCATCATCCCTACCAAAACTCAGCACCGGCCTGGGTATTTTGTGCCATCAAACACCCCACCTCCTCAACTCCCCATTGGTGATAGGGCAGTTGTGGAGAGAGTGGAGAGAGTTTTCCATACCTGGGCAGTGTGCTTATGACCAGCCCCGGCTTGACAGCAGATTTCACTCTGAATCAGGCGGGCGGCATTCTCTTTTCATCGGCTGCGTAACGCTGTTTGGAAGCTACCTGATCTGTCGTTCCACACGAAGTTTCGGGTCTTCTCGGCCACAGTCATGCCCTCCCCTCCCCTATGCTTACGAAAATTTTACCCCCTGAATGGGAACATCTACGCTGATTAGAAACATTCAGGCTGGCCTGCCTACAATCGATCCTGGGTTTAACGTAGCTGGATTGTGTGAGGACCTCACAAATCCTTGAAAAATCGGGAAACCGTCTCATCAGTGAGGCTGCATTGCCTGGGGCATGGAGCAAACACGCCCAGCCACCGCATGCCCAAACAGCTTTTGTTTGACCGTGCAGCGCCCATTTAGCCCCCTCTATTCCCGGACAAAAAAAATCTGTTTGGGTATGTAGTGGCTGGGCATGGGGGTTAGAGAAAAGATGGACTGATATGGTACACAAGAGAATATGGCGCTGAATGGAGTTGTTAATGACTGGTACCAATGGTGTTAAGATCGGCTTCTGTGGAGAAAGCTCGTGAAGGACGCTAATGGGCAGAGGATGGACGCTCACAATGAGGTGAGCGACGCGTGGCTAAAACACAGCAAGTTGGCACAGTCGGGGGGGGTGGGGGGGCACAGGTGGTGCAACTGCCAGTCATCTCAGTCAACTCATGGCACCTGGGTCTATCCCGTGACCTGCCAGCGAGTCATCGACACTTCACGTGGCCTTAAAGTGCACATAGCCTGACACAAGCGCCGTGGTGAAGTTACCACCACTTAGTGGTGAATAGCGGTTGTTTTTGTGTGTGTTGATCAGTGAGTGTGTGTATCTTTGTGTGGGGAGTGGTAGTATAACGGTTAGCGCGCTGCGCTACAAACCTGGCGACTGGGCCCAATTCCGGCTCACGGCCAACACCAGTGACGATTATCTGAACTGGTCCTGGGCCTCCCCTAGGTCGACTTAGCCTCAAATGATTACCCGGTGCAGTGTATAAACATCGCGAGTAGGGAGACAAATGCGGCCGGGCATGGTGTTGGCCACCTACCCCTCGTGTGCTGTGCCGGCCTTCATAGGTGCTCGCTAACCGTCACTTGCCCCAAAAGGCTATGCGGGGGATCTTTGTCTTTCTGCCTTCACCTCACCACCTTCTACCCAGCAAGCAAAACCAGCCCAGTACCAAAGGTAATAAAACATCTAACTGTAAAATGTTCTTTATTTTTATTTAAATACGCCTGGCAATTTGAATATATTTATTATTTATATGGTCCAAACCGAAATATAAGTGAAGTGGTGACATTAGGAACGTATCCCCCCTTGATTTGAAGCTTTTGTAACTGCAGGAATCCATACTCTTTGGCTCTGTCGGTAAAGTCACGTAGGTAGAAATTAAATCAAACAAATCACGACGTTTCGATCGCAACACAAGCAATCTTCGTCAGTTGGAACCACAGCAAGAAAATGCCGAAGTAGGCGAGAGAGCTGCCGTGGCAAGAGGTTATATAGGTAAGAAAGGGGGGAGGCAAGGGGGAAGAGAGAGAGGGGGGGCTGCGTGAGCGCAAGGGGAAGAGGACGTGAAGCTGGGGGGAAATGGGGCGGGGCTAGAAGTGGGAAGATGAATGTGGGACGACACGAACACGGTCCAAGACATGTCGTTTCGTTTCCCCAATGTAACTGCTACCGCAGGTACAATTCAGTTTGTAGACTCCAGGGTATTGCATGTCAGGAATGACCTCCTTCACAGATGGAATTAGATCATGGACTTTGTGTACTGTATTGAATCGGATCTGGATCTTGTGTTTGTTTAAGATTTTGGAAAGATTTTGGTAACACCTGCTATGTATGGTAAATTAATGGTTTTGATTGGCTTATCAGGAGATTGTTTCTCCATGGTTGGAGAAACAGCTTTGCGAATAATCCGATCCGAGTACCCATTCATCTTGAGGGCTTGGTGTACGTGTTCCAGTTCACTGGCTAGGTGGTGTTGGTTGGCGATGCAGTGGGCTCTATGGTGTAGTGTTTTGGTGAGGGAAACAATCTCCTGAGAAGCCAATCAAAACCATCACTGAAACACGGCAGAACCAATACCTCTGCCGTAGCTGACCATTGTTACAGTGAGGGAAAAAAGTATTTGATCCCCTGCTGATTTTGTACGTTTGCCCACTGACAAAGAAATTATCAGTCTATAATTTTAATGGTAGGTTCATTTGAACAGTGAGAGACAGAATAACAACAAAATGCAGAAAAACGCATGTCAAAAATGTTATAAATTGATTTGCATTTTAATGAGGGAAATAAGTATTTGACCCCTCTGCAAAACATGACTTAGTACTTGGTGGCAAAACCCTTGTTGGCAATCACAGAGGTCAGACGTTTCTTGTAGTTGGCCACCAGGTTGGCACACATCTCAGGAGGGATTTTGTCACACTCCTCTTTGCAGATCTTCTCCAAGTCATTAAGGTTTCGAGGCTGACGTTTGGCAACTTGAACCTTCATCTCCCTCCACAGATTTTCTATGGGATTAAGGTCTGGAGACTGGCTAGGCCACTCCAGGACCTTAATGTGCTTCTTCTTGAGCCACTCTTTTGTTGCCTTGGCCGTGTGTTTTGGGTCATTATCACGCTGGAATACCCATCCACGACCCATTTTCAATGCCCTGGCTGGTGGAAGGAGGTTCTCACCCAAGATTTGACGGTACATGGCCCCGTCCATCGTCCCTTTGATGCGGTGAAGTTGTCCTGTCCCCTTAGCAGAAAAACACCCCCAAAGCATAATATTTCCACCTCCATGTTTGACGGTGGGGATGGTGTTCTTGGGGTCATAGGCAGCATTCCTCCTCCTCCAAACACGGCGAGTTGAGTTGATGCCATTTTGGTCTCATCTGACCACAACACTTTCACCCAGTTGTCCTCTGAATCATTCAGATGTTCATTGGTAAACTTCAAACGAGCATGTATATATGCTTTCTTGAGCAGGGGGACCTTTCGGGTGCTGCAGGATTTCAGTCCTTCATTGCGTAGTGTGTTACCAACTGTTTTCTTGGTGACTATGGTCCCAGCTGCCTTGAGATCATTTACAAGATCCTCACGTGCAGTTCTGAGCTGATTCCTCACCGTTCTCATGATCATTGCAACTCCACGAGGTGAGATCTTACATGGAGCCCCAGGCCGAGGGAGATTGACAGTTCTTTTGTGTTTCTTCCATTTGCGAATAATTGCACCAACCGTTGTCACCTTCTCACCAAGCTGCTTGGCGATGGTCTTGAAGCCCATTCCAGCCTTGTGTAGGTCTACAATCTTGTTCCTGACATCCTTGGAGAGCTCTTTGGTCTTGGCCATGGTGGAGAGTTTGGAATCTGATTGATTGATTGCTTCTGTGAACAGGTGTCTTATACAGGTAACAAGCTGAGATTAGGGGTACTCCCTTTAAGAGTGTGCTCCTAATCTCAGCTCGTTACCTGTATAAAAGACACCTGGGAGCCAGAAATCTTTCTGATTGAGAGGGGGTCAAATACTTTTTTCCCTCATTAAAATGCAAATAAATTTCTAAAATTTTTGACATGCGTTTTTCTGGATTTTGTTGTTGTTATTCTGTCTCTCACTGTTCATATAAACCTACCATTAAAATTATAGACTGATAATTTCTTCTGTCAGTGGGCAAACGCTGTGGGCTCGCATGATATTGTTTTTTCCGAGACCAAGGTACTCTGCAAACCTTCGGGCAACTATCAAAGGTTTGTTCATGAAGCCATCCAGATATATAAACAGACATAACTTCAACCAAGAAAATGGATGCAAATTTAACAATCATTGGAAGGATGTTATTAAACAGGTAATGCCTTAACTGTTGTGGTTGTTTCCATCGTACCTGCCGATTATTAGTACATTTTTATTTTTTTCCCTCCGTGTCGCACACTCAGCTTCCCACTTCCAGCCCCGCCCACTTCCCCTCACCCCCAGCCTCACGTCCTCTTCCCCTAGCGCTCACGCAGCCCCCTTCCCCCCCTCTCTCTCTCCCCCCTTGCCTCCCCCTTTCTTACCTATATAACCTCTTGCCATGACAGCTCTCTCGCCTACTTCAGCATTTTCTTGCTGTGGTTGTTCCACCTGATGAAGATTGCTTGTGTTGCGATCGAAACGTCGTGATTTGTTTTATTTTATTTTATTGCTACCTACGTGACTTTACCGAAAGAACCAAAAAGTATGTATCCCTCCTTATTTCATAAATGCTTATGACAAAAATTGCTTTGTTTCACGTTGTTTCGATAATCGTCGTTGCACCTTTCAGGAAAGCATCCCCGGACGTAAACCGGGGTATCACAGATTTTACTGCACCTGGCCTTTGCTGTCTGCAACATATACCCGGACTTTATAACACCTGTTATTCATGTTGTTCACCCATCCAAACACTATCCAGGCTCAAATTTGCTGAGCTTGCCATGTCTTTTTAAAACTGGCCATATTCCAGGCGATTTGGTCAGATGTTAAGGCTTCTGAAGAGGGCCAATGTTTTTATTGTCGCTGGTGTCAGCTGGATTTTACTTACACTGAGGGTCAGCATGGAGGTTAACGTACTAGGTCAGCATTAGCGTTAACCCTCTAATAACAAGATGTTGGTTAAGCGAGTCAATGAGGTTGACACTACAGAATAGCCACTAGTTGAGTCTTAACCCAGCGGCACGGTTTGGTTATCGCTCACGTTGAACTGCAGACCAGGTCTAAGGTCACGCTTACATTAACACGAGTGTCCTTTAATTTGTGGGGCCATTGTTCAGAGTGAAGGTCAACCTTAGGGGAACCACTTGGCGAGCGCCAAGGTCAAGTGGTCATGAACGCGAGTTTCAGGGTTAACCACTTTGCACTGGGGTGAAGTTTTTAAGTTACCTCTGAGATTAAATCCTCAGTCAGCCTACTAGGCTACGTCTCTATTAATATTGGTGCCTTACAAGTGGTTTTGTGGATTTAAGAATGTGGCTGAGGCTCATTCCCAAGTTAATTTTACAATTAGGTCTGAAGTCATCACACGCCAGAGTCACTCGAAAGGGTGTCTTTTGAGATAGCCCTAGAAGGAGTCGATGGGGGAAGTTACCTCCGAGAGTTATCTCTGAGTTTACATATCTATTAATACCGGGTTCCTTGAGGTGGGGTAAAAATGTACTTAGGTCTTAGGTCAACACCAATTTTCAGTCTTCTTTAACAGGAGGTGGTGGGAGTCCGGGTCTCTCGCCGCCGCTGTCCGTGGTGCTGAACGCCGCGACCATGTCCCCAGGACCACAAACCATGCCACTTTCATCTCCGCCTCCCTAATCCGAGCTCATGGGGTGAGCGGCTAAGCCAGGGAGACGATGTTACTTAACGAGGGCAGGGGCAGGTGGAAGAGGTTGGAACAAGCCATTACATTCCGGCCTTAATGCAGCTTCGTAACCTGTATCCCTCAAAAGTAAAAAAAACGAATTAAAACTACCTGACAATAAAACCGCATCTAGGAGTAATTGAACAATAAAAACAATGAATCGATAAACATGAAAGGATCAGTCAATTCAGGCATAAACATATATTCTTACGATTCACTATCCTTTAATGGAACCGTGCATGTAAGAATCGGTTATACATATGCAAATTATGCATCATATTGATGATTAAGAAAGTGGAATGGGTAGGACACATCGCTGGGAGTGATGGTGCCATTGGATGACACTGGTGACGGAATAGCGGCCAGAGCAGAGAACACATCCAAGATGAAGACCTATGTGGAAAATGGGAATTCAGCTCATATGCAGGAAGCAGTGAGATGGATGATAGTAGCACTGGACCATGGGGCATGGCGACAGTGCGGGTAGATCTTAATCCAGCAGTGGATAGACAATGGCTCATGATAACGATAATGACCATATGAAAATTCAACATTTACACGAATTGAGCGCGCGAAACGATCCAACCGAGACGGGAGATAGCAGTTAAATAACAATGGCACAAACGAGAGAACGATTCGCATCGGTTGTTGAATCGAAACAATAACAGAGGAAGCGCGATAATTCACGGAATTCATGGGGGGTGGGGTCAGGAAAGGGGACTCGTGTAACGTCAAGGAAAACCTAAATATTAAAACTATAGTTTTTAAGAAACTGCAGTCAAACACAACTCCCGTGTGGCAACCTAGAGGACTGGCTTCTCAGGTGGAAGAGGAGTGGGAGGGCGGAGAGTGGTTAAATGGTTACATAAAGGGCGCCGCATTATCTGGGTAAATGCAGTACAGTGCGCAGACCTGACACAAGAGCAGGAGTTGTAATGTCCCAGGAAGACTTACAGATTTCCTAAGAAAGCAGTAAGTAGCTGCCTCCTCCTCAACAAGAGGCTGATGCTGGGAAAACCATGACAGGTGGCCACCCCAAAAGGCGCTGACAGCCAAGTAAGGGTTCAAACATCAGGGAAAGTGATGTGAATTCAGTGAGCCAGGCAAGATGAATGTGAAGTCAAATTACTTGGGGATACTGTCACAAATCACTAACGACTCAATACGTTCGTCAATAACGCTGCCTTAGGAGGACACATGTAATAAGCAACTTTTTGGGGCAATCGCCATTTGGACAATATAGGACAGATGTGCTATGAAGAAGGACCATTGCTTGACACATGGGATATATATAGATACTAGCTTATATACCCCAGCGTTGCCCAGACCAACAAAATATTTCAAAACTACACAGCAGTGCGTATTGACTGTGGTCGTACCTTAATAATAGTAGGTTTTTACCCTTTTAACTGGTACAAAACTGACACCTT
>CM025658.2:10813496-10826407 GCA_014621495.2 Entosphenus tridentatus
AAGGTGTCAGTTTTGTACCAGTTAAAAGGGTAAAAACCTACTATTATATTTTGCCACTGGTAAAAGAGATCTCATAGTGTGGTCGTACCTGCTATGATTACAGCAGTGCATACCGACTGTCGTGGTACCTGCTATCACTACAGTAGTGCATTCCGACTCTATTGCACAAAGTAGTCACCTGACAGAGTGGCGTGGTGAGGCCTAGTTCCATGCAGAGCCTCCGGACTCGCCTAGATTGTCCATCCGGCTGAGGTGGGACCTTGACAGGCTGGGCTGTTACCCCTGACCCCCCCCCCCCAGCCACGATCTTTCCCGGATGCTCTGCAGTAATATCTATGGCGTATAGTGGTAGCATCTAGCGACTGTATATATTAGTAACTGCACGTATGGTAGGGGGGGGACATCACACGGTGAAGATTTAAGCTCAGCATTTAGTGTATTTTTAAAGCATTTTTAACGCGAGAGAAAATGTCCGCCTCACTCCCACCGAAGGCGTGCGACTTGGCATGGGACGTCACCCCCACCAAAGGCGCGTGAGTTGGTATGGTCTTGCATGCGTCATAAATAAATAAATAATTAGAGCGCAAAATAATCGCTAATTTTACTTATTAAAAGTTGACGGATGTGAAAAAGGAATAGCGCTTGCTCACGGCGGGACTTACGGCGTGGCACCTGGCTATTTATAATTAACATAAACCCCACCGTTGGAGAGCCAAATCCTTCGTAAGCGCGCGAACACACACAAAGCCAAAAACCGACAGATAATGTTTTACTTTTATATAAAGAAGATTATTTGTAAGGCAGTGTTCTAGAGGAATGTGTTTAGTTTCTGAATATAAAGTTGTTGAGCCAAGGTGGGATGGACTTTTATTCAAGTGAAGGGCAGGTGAAAGGCAGAGAAAAGCCAGGTGAGAGACAGGCGAGAGTGACGAGATGAGAACGACACAGATGAGGACAGCTTCTATAGATAGATGAGATGGACAAGGTGAGAGAGACAGATGAGAGAAAAAGGTAAAAGAGATAGGTGCGAGGGACAAGGTGAAAGGAAGGGACAAGGTTAGAAGGAGAGCGACAGGTGATCACGACAAGTGAGAGAGAGGCAGGTGAGAGGGACAAGGTGAGAGGAAGGGACAATGTGAGATGAAGAGAGACACGTGAGAGCGACAGGTGAGAGAGAGAGGTAGGTGAGAGGGAGAGCCTGCCGAGGGGTGCGCTCGCCTCCCGCGGGAGCCTCTGAGCTCTGCGCTTTCCGCTCCCCGTGCTGACGCAGTCGCTCTCTATATTTACCGCTGGTTTACGAAACTGCAAGCAAGACGCTCGCGTTCAGGGTGTGTGGGCGTGCGATACACGAGTCGTCGAGTGACCTGTGCATCAGAGATGGGAGACAGAGATTTTTGCAGCCAGGCTCTACGATTGTGGAATTGGTATTCCCTGGCCTATTAAGGAATCTGAGTCTGTTAAACTTTTGAAATTGCATCTTACACCTGCTTTTACAGGCTTTCTCTATCACTTAAGCTACATGTAAAGGAATTTGAGGTCTTGTGGGAATTGCGCTATACAGAACCGAGTTTATTATTATAAGACAAAGATCCTCCATGTAGTCTTCAACAGACCATTGCTATGAAAGCTATGAAGGCCGGCACACCACACGAGGGGGTGGGTGGCCAAAACCACGATCGGCGGCCGCCTTTATCTCTCCAGTGGCGATGTTTACAGTGTCGGGTACTAATTTGTACACGTACACACACGTATGTACACCCCTATGCCTCACGTCTATGCAGCGGTCATAAATCACCGCTGCGTAATCCCACATCAACGGCCTATGACTAAATCATCCGAGGGATTCACCCGATCTCGTCAGATCTCAGGAGCTAAAAAGGGGTTGAGTCTCGATAAGCGCTTGCACGGACGACCACCACTTGCAGAAGAGGTGTCTCGTAGATTGGCTAACATTGTCACAGTGATGAAAAAAAATGGACTGTACGTCCATGCTCACAGTCGCCTTCACCAACCCGCAGTGATCGGCGTGGCGTGAAGCGTGGCCATGTAAACCACAACGGAAACTTGAGCCATAAGTGTGGGCGATGGTGATACATGAAGCGGCGTTAAGAGCATGCGGCACAACCCCTCTGTCAATGCTCCGCGTGATGAGCGCAATGCGCTACGAACCCGGCAACCCGAGTTCGACTCTCGCTCATAACAGACGACGGTGACATCAGCACTGTGGGGAGACAGAAGGCGTTCTGGGTTGGCCATCCCATCACCTCGTGGTGTCATGATGGCCTTAATTGGTGATCGCGAACATCACTTGCCGCAACAGTCTGTTAAGGATATACGGGGTATCTTTTTGTTTGTGTGACAAAGTCAACAACAACGGGTCCTTGCGTCCCGACGTCACAAACATCAACCTTGGCCGTATGTATTGGGTCAGTGGTTCTTAACCTGGGGTGTACGCACACCCGGGGTGTACGCACACCCTGGGTGTGCGAGATGCCCTTTCTGGGGGTGGAAGACATGCCAGAATTTTCATTGAAAACACAAATTAAGCACGGGCGCGTAAGTACAACGACTTTGTTATTAACATTATACATTTGTTTAATGATTGTGAACCAAATGGGTGCAGGCTGCCGTCAGCCAGGTTTGAAGCGTTCTTAATGCAAATACTCCAGAGAGAAATCGTGATGCATTCGAGTGATGTCCCTGCACGTGAAAATGAATAACATCCCTTTGTCAATGCACTACTAGATGAAGGCCCTTTGACCGTATACGGGGGAACGGGGGAGGGGGGGTGTTTTACCACACAGCACAGAGATCACTCGCTGTTAATCGTGGCCGGGAATTGAACTCGGGTTTTGCCCGGTTCGTAGTCGCACAGTGTGCTAACCGCTGCGCCACCACTCTTCCAGATAGATATACACACTCCTTGCCGCTTTTCCTGTGCATTCAAACTGTTGATAAATAGTCACAACGACGTCACTAGTGTCATAAGGGGCCATCCATTTAGTACGTACGCAAAAATCTGTCAAAACTTGAGCCCTCCCCCCCTCCATGTACGCACGCATACTTTTTACACCACCCCCTCCCACCTGCATGCGTGCGTGCGTACGTACGTACGCTTGACGCACCCCCCCCCCCCCCGAATCCTATAAAACGGCCGATATTTAATCCACGCAGAAACAATCAAGGATTAATAATAACGTGTTTAAGCAAAAAGATCGTCAACCGCCGGACTATCTAACTCATTTGAAGGCCAATGTAGACAAATTATTATTATCGAGGCTTCACACCCCACCCCGTTTCCGATGCGTACGCACATTGTCAGTAGACCTCCCATACGCAAGCATACGCATTTGGGTCAACCCCCCCTCCCCCTCCATGCGTACCTACTAAATGGATGGTACCTATCGACGCTCCTGCCCGTAACTTAAAGGTTTCCGTCTCATTAACAAAGCTTAGAACTCGCGTTGGGCAGCCGTGACACGGACGCCAACGATAAGAACTAATTTAACATGTAGCGGGCTTTCGTGACCAATATTATCCATAAGGTTTTTTTCTTGGGTTAGATCGCGTAAATACAGGGTGGTTAAAAATTTTTCACGATGGCAACATGTTACAATTACACAAAAAGTTACAAACGGTTTAATGAGCTATGAAGTTTTACTAACCATTTTATAAATGATCTATGTGCCCTCCACCTGCTGTACGGACAACATCGAGGCGATAGTTGAATTCGTCCCAAACGCCTCTCAAAGTGTCTTCCACTGAAGTCACCGCTGCCGTGATTCTGTTTTGAGGTCATCCAGATTAGACGCTAATGGTGGCACAAAAGCAGGGTCTTTGACGTATCCCCACAATAAAAAGTCGCAGGGTGCGATGTCTGGGGAACTTGGGGGCCAAGAGTGTAGCGCCAAGTCTTGGGGTCCCGTGCGACCTATCGAACGTTGAGGCAGTGTGTCTTGCGAATGACTGAGGCTAGGGGCTGTTTGTGTGCTGGGAGAGGCATCTCGCGGTAATCATTTGAAACTCTATGCCCCGCCCTTTCAAGTGGTAAGAGTTTCATTCATGGGCGGTTCGTGGTTGCAGAGATATAGCGATTTTTAATCGGGTCCATATTTTTAAAATACCCTGTATACATGTCGTTAAACACTCTAATTAAGACCGAAACAGGAGGAGGATTTCTGCACAACTCTGGCCGTCCCCTGATGGGACTGGTTGTTGCTGTAATTACCGGCGAAACGTCACGGTACTCGAATTGTAAATGTTGTAGTGGGTTTACTCTCCAAGACACAATCGGTGTGCTGAACCAGTAACTAATTGGCACGTTTTGTTTACGTGACAAACCTTACCGATTGGCTGTGTCGGGTGGTGGCGGGTTTAACGACATATTTATATTTACGATCTAACCCAAAATAATGCATCTATTATGGAAGATAAACATCGCTTGATTTTAAAGAGGGGTGGGAGGGGGTATGAAATTAATCGCGAGTGGTGGGGGGCACCCTGAACATGGCTCCCTATCCTTCTATGTGCCGCTTTTGTTTTCAAACGGAGTAGCTGAGCACAGAGTACAATGGCACGAAACGTCAATCGGTCAGCAACACACAAACAGCTCAGCCGAAGTTACAATAAGAGTTGACGTGTCTCCTGAATTTAGCAAGGATATTGTCAGGGTATGGAGACAGAGACGATGGGAATTCCGAAGTGGACATCTGTGAAAAAAAGCTTGATAGCTCATCGGATTCCTCCAGTTAAAATACAAATATATAGAAGCGGAAAAAGGAGTGTTGCGACGTGCAGTGTCGGGGTTGAGCACAGTATGGATGATCCAGTTGGTGAATTCGTGGTTGTATGGGGAGTGGTAGCGCAGTGGTAATCTCACTGCGCTCCGAACCTGCCAACCCAAGTTTGATTCCCACTCACAGCCAACATCGATGACGGATATCTAAACCGGTCCCGGGCCTCCCCGAGGTCACTCAGCCCCAAATGAGTGCCCGGTGCGGTGTTTAAACGTCATCACTGGGGAGACAAAGGCGGCAGAGCGTGGTGCTGGCCACTCCACCACTCCTTCGTGTGCCGTGCCGGCCTTCAGAGGTGTTCGCTAACAGCACTTGCCCCAACAATTTGTTAATGCTATACAGGGGATCTTTGTCCTTGTTTTTGTTGGGTGGGTGGTTGGCCGAGTCGGTAAGTGGGTAGGCGACTGGTTGAACAGGTGGGTGAGTGAGTAGGTGAATGGTTGAACAGGTGGGTGAGTGAGTCGGTGAATGGTTGAGTAGATGAATGGTTGAACAGGTGGGTGAGTGAGTGGGTAGGAGGATGAGACGAATAAGTGTGGCAGACCGAGTCCTCGACACGGGCGGAGGCGTCAACGAGTGACGTTCCAACCAACTTCCCTGCACACGACCACGTGTAACCCCCACAAAACGAGGCGTTGCCACGGTTCTCCTGTTCGTGCTGCAACTCTCGCCACGCTCTATTCAACGGGAACGATTTGGTAAACGTGACAAGGGGAGGGTTGCGATATCTATTTCGCAGTCACGCGAATAGTCCGGCGGTTCAAAAAAACTTTCAAGTCACGTTAACGAGCGCTCTTTCGACGTGACTAAAAGCTGTTATCTGGTCGTGTGAGGAGCGGTGGCGCAGTGGATAGCGCACCATCGCGTGATGAACGCAACGTGAGTTTGTTTCTCGCCCGACGGCGAACCAAGTGATATCTGAACTGATCCTGTACTCCCCGCTCCTCCCACTCACCAACCCGGCCTGACCAATATGAATGGTCGTCTGAAGCGGTGTACCGTGCATTCAGTACGGGACTCTTGATGATCACACAGCTGAATCCGTTGACCTGGATGGGTTTAGCTTCGTACTGGGCAGTGGGGGACGAGCTCTTGACTTTTTATAACTGCAGTTACTGAACATAGGCCCGAAGGTGAATGACACAAAGCGGCTCACAACAGCACTAATGATTGCAAAAGCAGAGGAGAGCTAACGCGTTTATTGCTTTGCGCAAGGTTATTGAACTTTGAAGAAGAGATGATTGGAGAGAGCTCAAAGACAGACTGGCGCGATGAACCAATGGTTAAAGTAAATATTGTATCCTGCGGTATGGTGGCTGAACACAGGATGGATGAGACGAGACAATCAATCTAGCAGCAGCGGTACGTGAATGACAAGGGAGCGACTGGACGCGCAGCGAGAGTAGCGAGTGAACAATCGAGAAAACCGAACTGTGCTTTGCGTCAGTCGAGCCCACATATAAACTCGGAACGAGACGAGTAACTGGAGTCAATCACCAATCAATAGAATCATCACTCAATTGCTCGAACCTGGGACTGAGCTCTCCTCCACTAAACTGGGCCGTGCCGATGGGGGCCGTTGTGTACGCGTCTCGCTGGCATCTTTGGGTGGTCAAATATGGGTGTCGTGTGTAGTAGGTAATGTGTGGTCGGGTGAGGGTGGTCGCTCACCTCCATCCGTGTACGTCTCGATGCCATATCCGTCCTGTAGGCCGTTACTCCAGATGCCTTCGTAGCGGGCCACGCTGCTCTGGCTCATGCGCACGCCGTAGCGGCCCTTTACTCCGTGCGTCCACTCGCCGCGGTAAATCCAGCGGCCCTTGCTCTCCACGCCGAGGCCGTGGCGCTTGCCATCGGCCCAGTGGCCCGCGTACGTGTTGCCGCTGGGCCACGTGTACACGCCCGCCACCTCGAAGCCGTGGCTCCACGAGCCGGCGTAGCGGCCCTGGCCCTGCGGCCCCGTGCACACGCCGTGGCCGTGAGCTTTGCCGCTCTCCCAGCCACCACAGAACGCCCCGCCATCGTCAAAATCGAAGCGTCCTCCGCTCATGCATGCGACGCGCTAAGACCCGCGGGGCGCACAACGCTCCTCTGGTTGTGGGGGGGGGCGGGGGGTAGGGGTGAGTGGGGGGGTCCTGCGCGGTCAGGCGTATTGAGGGGGGCCCTCTCTAGGACCCGATTGTGCAGCGAGACGACGAGAAGAGCCACGAGAGGACGAGGGGCACACGACCCAGCACGGAGATTCTTGCAGGACGCGTGCCTCGTGGAGATGGATTCGAGTTCCGCGTTAAGATCCCGGACTGTGAACGCGTGCTGCCGCTGCTCCTGATGGTGATGCTGCTGCTTGTTGGATCGGAGCGCACAAGCAAGCGAGCCACCGGGAGAGTGGACGAGTGCGCGGAGCACAGGAAAAGCAAGTGCGCACTTGTTGCCAATTTATTCCGGGAAAGGGACGGTCGGCGGCGGAGCGAGGCGATCGACTGCCCTCACCGACCCAAAATAAACCGCGCCGGCGGGGAGGGAGGCCCGCGCCGGGTCCCGCTGTGCGCCTGCGCAGCGGCGAAGGCAACGTCGATTCCCCCCCCCCCCCCGCTTGCTGCGCGCACCGCACAGATGGATTCGCACCCCCGTGCACGCGCCCGGGCCGCATCAGCGCGGCGCGCCGGGCGGCGGAGGGCGAGAAGCAGCAGATGGTGGCGGAGGTGTGATGATGGTGGTGGTGCTGATGGTGTGATGTTGTTGACGTGCGGCAGTGACGATGGTAGATTGGTGGCGGGTGACGACGATGATGATGGTGGTTGTGATTACGGTGGTGTGGGTTGTGATGATTCTGGCGATGGGAGGAATTAGCAGCGCTGCTGGATTTCAGTCACCGCGTGTGCTGCGCGCGAGATCCCACGCACAGCATCCACCACTCCTCATCCCCGACTCCTCGTCCCCCACTCCTCGTCACCCACGAGCTGGTACGGAGAGGGGAGAAGGGGGCGCAGGCGGGGGGGGTGCACAGGTTGCTCGGTGGAAGCGCGACGCGAGGGCGCCGTGTGCTGCTCTCTGATCGGAATGAAGATGGGGGTTGGGGGGGTTGGGGGGGCGTGATGACCTGAGAGGCACGCAGCGCCCTCTGCCGGAAGAAACCTCCCCTTGCTGACATCGTCTGCAGAAGGACTCCGCCTCATTTCCCAAATACTGTATGTCCCTCCGTAAAAAATTTTTAAATGCCGACATCTCATCAGCCACGACTTTTTGGAGTGCATTTTTTCAGCAGTATTGGTGCAAGCAAAACTCTGCAACCCGGCAGTCAGAGTTAAACCAATTCTGGTGAACTGACAGATCTTTGTAGGCAATGACCCCCTTCGTTATGGATAGGAGGCTCTCGGCCTGACTAAATATTTAGCCAGGAGAGTCTCAAGACTCATTCTCAGGAGGGTCCTACATCGGAGCCAAATTGCCAGCAGAGGTCAGTGGAGTAACATCCATTACCGTACTGTAGTTTATGCTTCCACATTTCAGCTTCCCGCATTATCCAATCTGTGGCGTTCAGCTCGGGGAAGTATGGATAACGCTCACAATCCACAAAGCATGGGGTGAGGCCCTCATCAGAGGATGGACCCTCGGGCTGTGTATACATGGATCTGGATTGCGACGACAGGCCAATGTCATTCATGTATTGGCTTCACGTGGGAGAAAATCGGACAACCAATAATGTAAAAACATTTGCACAGATCTATTCGAGAGACGTAAAAGACGGCCCGTCTATACAACAGCCGGCCCACTGAACGAGGAAACCAGAACTAAAAAATTAACCCGTAAAAACAAAGTTTTTCACTATATATCCTTTATATGCGTGGCGGCTAGAGTCCTCTCGTCCTCTGGCTTGAGATGGCTGCCACCTATGGGTCAGATGATTGCCTGCCACCATTAAGCAATTCGTAATTAAATATAAAAAAAATTGCCTAAAAAGTGTAAAATTTTGGAAAAAAAATTTCACGAAAATAAATTGTCACGCACAACGAGTCTGTGTGCAAAATGTCAGCTCGATTGGATCACGGGAAGTGGGTTAAAAAACGACCGAAAGATGTGCACGGTCGTAAGCGCGCAAGCAAGCAAGTGAACTTAATATAAAGGATTTAAAAAAAAGAATGCCTGTGCTGCCATCCCCTGGCTACCTACATCGGTTGGTTGAGTGCAACAGTGTTGGTCGAACTGTGACAAAGTTAGGACTACACTTCCGTGGTTATGAACCGACGAACATTTGCAACGCTTTTAAGAGATACATCGTCTTGAATGCAAATGGCTGAGTCAAGCCATGGGGTTTAAAAAAATATGTAAATTATATTTTCATCAGATGTTATACAGCTGTGTCCTCAATATACTTACCACACCAGGTGCAAGGTTAGGGTAAAGATCTCGCGTATAGCCTTACCAGCCTGTTGGGGAAAGTGCTGTTAGCAAGCACCTAATGAAGGCCGGCACGGTACACGAGGGAGTGGGTGGCCAGCACCAAGTCCGGCTACCTGTCTTCCAAGTGGCAATGTTTAACAACACCGCACCGGGAACTCATTTGAGGCTGAGTCTACCTAGGGGAGGCTCAGGGCCGGTTCAAATAAGTCACTAGTGTTGGCCGTGAGCGAAAATCGGGTCGCCGGGTTCGTAGCGCAGTGTTTAGGCGCTGCGCCACCGCTCGCCACTGGAGACCACCCACTCAATATATCCACTCTCCCACCTCCACTCACTCATTTACCCATCCATCCACGTACCCATCTATTTAACCCCCCCCCCCATCCGCTCCAACCACCTTCTCCCATTCATTCAACGACTCACACTCTCACCTCAACAGCCGCCATTCGCCACTAAGTGGCGGTGACGTCGCCACGGCGTTTGTGCCAGGCCAGGTGCACTCCGAGGCCACGTGAAGTGTCGAATACTCGCTGACAGATGATGAGACAGACCCATGTACCATGCATGGGTTGACTGAGATGATGGGCAGATGCACCAACTGTGCCCCCTACTGTGCAAACGTGCTGTATTTGTCGCCCAGCGCTCCGCTCGTTGTTGTGGGGGCGACTGCCCCCAATTGCCCAGGAGCGTCCTTCATGAGCCTCCTCCATAGAGGCCGCTCTTGACTCCACTGGTACCAGTCTTCGGCAAGTCGACTCAGCTCCACATCCTCCTAAACTCGGCCATTTCCTCTCCAGCCCATGTAGCACCCGTTTAGCCCTTTCTATTCGGCTTAACAAGCTGCAGGGCATGCGATGGCTGGGCATGCGGGCTCCATGACCCAGCCAACGCAGCCTTGCCCTGCGGAGATCACTGATGGGAATATATCCTATTTCAATGATGTGTTAAATCATCACAATCCATCCTGGCCCAGGATGGATCATAGATTAAACCCTGCCTGAACGTTTTAATCCGGCGCAGATATTACATTTGGGGAGTCCACGTTTTGCAAGCATGAGAAGGGCATGACTGACCAAGAAGACCAGAAGTTCGTGTGGAGCGACAGACCAGGTAGCTGACGAAATGATGGCGCTCACCCACTTTCAGCTCCGACACCTTACCCACTCACTTCACACACCCACCCTCACAGGCGACGTTTGAGTCTCGTAATGCTCTACAGCAGTGGCCATGCGGTGGTTCATAGCAGCAGGAACATTGGAAGCAGAATGTTACAGCAGTAGTATTTGAAAGTTGTAATAGCACCAGTTAGTATCTGCAGCGGCGTACCAACTACATCAGTAGCAGCATCTGTACTAAGCATTAATAGCAGCCAGAGCCGATTTGCACTGCAGAGACTTTAATATATTGGATGTATTGGTTTATGTGTGTACATTCTCATGTAAGTTATTTTTGTTATAGTTGCGGTTTACTTAATTGCTGTACATTAATTTGTTTCTGCTATAGTCACGTTTGGTGACTCAGGTCACTTTTGAAAAATGCGATTGTCCTGGTCGGAGCAGCAAGAAGTACCAGCATTGCAAGAGCAGTGGCACCATCACCCGTGGCTGCAGGATCAGCAATCTCTGCAGCCGTGTTACTGTGCACTCCACCCGCCAACCACCCCCAACTTTCAATCGCTCCCCCCCTGTGAAGCACCTCGAGCCACAGCGAGTCGACACGGAGCAGCAACCAACACGTGATCCATCGAGCTAAGCAGACGGTCTCTACTACCCCTTGGGTCAGAGTTCTTAGCCACCGCCCCCACAATCTCACGGACCACCATTAACCCCATTGTGCATCCGCCCTGTCCACTGCGGTGGACCGCGCTGTGTTGTCATTTCATCCATGGTGATACATTCCCCAAAACTCCTGGTGCATGGCGGTTCTCTCTCGAAAGGGCTGCCATCTACTCAGTGTGACGACCTGGCAGTGGACAATTTGGCTCCTGGGTGAAGCAGAGTCCAGTCCCAACCAAATCTTTACTGGGTTGATGCCACTTGAGATGGCCAAACGCCAGTGGTTCCAAGACCATTTGACACTCTTGCAAACGATATTTCCTGCCTGCATTGCATTTTCAAGTGAAATATTTAAATTACGAAACAATCTTTAAATCAGCAAAAATAGTAAAGTCATACAATAACTTTATCTAATAAGCACTCATATGAGCCACTTTCGGAACTGGCATCGCTAAATATTTAGCACCTCGAGTGGCAGCCACGGATGCCCTGGCCCTACCGATTATTCAGCTGACGGCCAGTGGGAAGCTCCGTGTCGACTGTAATGGACGTCATCAGAATTTTTTGAATTATATATAAATCACAAATAAACAAACAAACATCACTTGATTTTAATCACAGACGAGAGGGTTAAAGTGACAACTGTGAAGCTGCTTAGGTGCAGATTCAGCTGGAAATGCCTCAACACTTTGTTGCCCCCTCTGAGGCCCCTACCTTGATGTAGACCCCCACCTCCTTCTCACCCCAAGGATGCCCCAGGACCCCTGAGGCAGAGGTCGCAATCGGGTACCCAATACCCGTACCCTACCCGATACCCGGCTACCCGTACCCGAATGGGTACAGGTACGGGTACCCGTTTGCGACCGGGTACGGGTACAGGTAGGCGCACGTGACTCACCCCAACCAATGAGTGACTCACTGGTGAGTAACCGTTGGTCAATCATTTTCCAACGTCTTGTTTCTTCTCACAATTCAAGTTCCTAGAATCAACCCACCCGCGCCTGCAACATGGCTTTATCCCAGAGGTCGCAATCGGGTACCCGATACCCGTACCCTACCCAATACCCAGCTACCCGTACCCGGCCGCGTATCGGGTAGGGTACGGTTACCCGTTTGCGACCCTGGTGCAGCCGGGTACGGGTAAGGAGTCAAAACCCGTTTGCGACCTCTGCCCTGAGGGGACCAATGAACCCCCCGGGTAAGAAGCCCTTCTTCTCAAAAGCCAGTGCCATGGGACAAAGAGCACGCGTCACATTCAATCTGATCAAAGGTAGTCACCAAGCTGCGCTCCAACAAATACATTATTGCAGATACAACTTTAACGTCAACACGTTATACTTAGATTTTGTGCACATTCATACATTTACAACTTTATATTTGAAAGTGCCTTGTATATTTAGTCACTTAGGCAAGTGAGATTTTATGTACAATTGTTGATATATGTACCAAACTTTGCGAGTGGAGCGTCGGCACTTTGGTCAATGTACCACGATGCGGAGCCGGCGATCTGAACTTGATTTCCGGCCACGGCCAAAATCAGTGGTGGGTGATATCTGAACCAGACCTGCGCCTTCCACTTCAACAAACCACACTGACCAGCATGATGAAGTATGGTCACACAACTGCAACGTTGTACCAGTTGTGGAGAGGCCTTCATCAGCAATAGAATGAATTCACAAAAGGGCTCAACGTGTTATTATTGTCAAAAACTCCAAGGCTGTGCACGTGAAGTGCAGAACACACATTCGCCATATCTCCTCACATAGATTATCTTCTTGGTTCTTTCGGTAAAGTCACGTAGAATGGAAATAATAAAATAATAAAAATAAAACATAATAAAATATTTTATATTTTATAAAACATAATAAAATATTTTATTATGTTTTATTTTATTATTATTATTTCCATTCTACGTGACTTTACCGAAAGAACCAAGAAGATG
>CM025658.2:10826507-10864347 GCA_014621495.2 Entosphenus tridentatus
TTATTATTTCCATTCTACGTGACTTTACCGAAAGAACCAAGAAGATGAATCCCTGCAGTCACAAAAGCATTAAATCGAAATAGATTAATTAATCATCGACCAGCATCAACATCCATAAATCTCCCATCACCGCCTCTCTCACCATCTCCTCTCCTGCCGTCTCCTCTCCCACCTCCTCTGCCACCCTCTCATCTTCCACTATTGCCTTTTGCACCATCTCGTCTGCCGCCATCATCAGGCAGCAAGCACCAGCACTCTGGCCCGGTCACCTCGTAGTTAACGCTGCGGTACGCAAGCAGGTCGAGTGAACGCCGCTTCGCCACGTCGTCGTAGATCTCACGCACGCAAGGCGCCACGTGGGGGGCGCCGGCTAACCGCGCCAGCTCCGCCACGTACCCCCACTGCCGCTCCCCCAGCACGAGCTCGCGCCGCTCGGGGACCCCCGCCGCACGGCGTTGCTCTCGTTCACGCCGTGCCTCCTCCTCCATCTCGCCGCGTGACGGGAGGGACGCGCGGCCCACCAGCGTCGCCAGCGAGAAACGCACCTGTGGGGTCGCCGCAGCACCGCTCGTGGTGACAATGCGACGCTAGGCTTCATGGTGTGACAATCGTTGCGATATCATCAGTTTGTGTTTGGTATTTTTATTGCATTGCTTGATGTATGGTGGCAAGTAGTGGTGGGTGATGGTGAGTGATGGTTGAGTGATGGTGAGTGATGCTGGGTGATGTTGGGTAGTGGTCAGTGATCATGAGGAATATTTGGTGGTGATGGTAAGTGATGTTGAGTGATTATGGGTGTTGGTGAGTGATGGTGAGTGATGGTGAGTGATGTTGGTGAAAGTGATTGATCAATGGTGAGTGTTGTTGGGTGATGGTGATGTCGGGTGCTAGTGGGCGATGGTGAGCGATTCTTAGCGATGGTGAGCGCGGGTGAGCAGCGTTGCTCGGTGACGGTGAATGACGCCACACTGCGCCGACCCCACCCACCTGGCAGTCGAACAGTGGGAAGGGGACGACCACCTTGCACAACCCGATGAAGAACATTGTCGGCATGGCCACGTGGACAAGGTGTCGGTAGAGCGGTACCACCGTTCGCTCGTCGTCGCCCGTGCAGACCCCCGCCTCCTCCGCCAGGAAGGGGAAGGAGTAGCGATAGCCCGTGCAGAACACGAACGCGTCAACCGCGCGCTCCGTGCCGTCGGCCAACGCCACGCCGCTCTCCGTCAGCGCCAGCACGGCGGGTGCCTGCTGAACGTTGGGCGGCAGCGCGGAGGGGAGCGGCTTGGCGCCGCGGTGGCAGAGCAGAACATGGCTCGCCACGCCGGACAGCTCTACGGCAATGTCCTGGCCAGAGGCACCGGCGCCGAGCAGCGCCACACGCCGACCCGCAAAGCGCTCGGCGCTGCGGTAGTCGTGGCTGTGGAGGATCTCACCACGGAAGAGACTGACGCCGGGAATATCTGGCACGTGCGGTTCAGAATAATGGCTAGGGAAACGGGGAAGTAAATCGGTGAGACAGTTGCCAATGTAAATCTTGGCCATCAATCCCCATTGGGGAAAGCAAGTGCAGTCTCCAACTCTTATCATCCACTTGGTCTTTCTGGCCGAAATACATTATTTGGTGATGCTAGGATGGCAGTGGTGCAGAAGCACAGTTAACAAACAAAAACTAAACACATTCGTCAAAAACACTGTGGCCTTAAAATTAAAATAATATAAGAGGCGACATTTCCAGCAATGGACCATAGCACATGAATATAGACGCCAGAAGGATAGAGTGGATATAACACGGGTTTGAGACTGCACTTTACCCCATGGGGCATCATCAAAACAGTAAGTTTAAAAATGTACATGCATAGTTACCTAACAGTGAATACTGGGTAACAGAAGAACCCCTTAATAATCAACTTCTCTTTCTTGATTCTCTGATTAGGTAGGTATACAAATTAATGATTTATACATCCATTGTCAATCCACTGCGGGATGAAGGCCTCCCCACACCATATCAATCAAGGGGGTGAGGGGGTGATTGGCCATACTTGCGGGTTGGTTAAGGGGCAAGCGCCTCTGACCGGATCAAATATCACTCACCACTGACATTAGCAGTGGCCGGTAATGGAACTCAGATTGCCAAGTTCGCAGGGCAGATCGCTGACCACTGCGCCACCGCTCCAGCCCTATCACTTAATTTATACGAGCATTTAATTTTCAAGGATCAAGTGCGACATATAATAGGCGGCATTGTGTCAGGCTTCACACGCTCCAGTTTTTATTCTCTTAAGACATGCACGCACACGCGTGCGCCCTTTATAGCTTATTACATAGGCCGTGACGGACAAGTTTAATAATGCCCGTGCCAAGGTTACCCGACAAAACGTCTGCAAGCGCACGTGAAGGTGACACAAGCGGGTGGTGCGGGAGGTGAGGCTGGTGATCAGTGTTAATTTAGCATTGAAAAACTATTATTTAGAGTCTCAATCCAGTCAAACCTGTATAATTATCTCTTATTAGATATATATGAGTTGGTAACAATAAGAATACTTTACAGGCTTTTTTTATTTAGCCATTCTATTAATCTGGTGAACTAAAGCAGTCAAACGTCTCGTTACACTCTCTATGTTACTAAATCTGAATTTTTCATAATATTTATTTAGACTGAAGGAGGAATCCAATGAGCTATGAAGCCCTTTTTCACAGATGTCGAGTAGGGGTGGGTCAGCAAGTTACAACAAACTATGAAAAATAAATTGCAGTGAGGGGATGCAAAAATCCCCCCTCCCCAGTATTATAACAGATCAGCCAATCAGAAGTAAGCTAAGTAAACCTTAACTTAAAGCTTTCGTGACTGCAGGAATTCATATTGTTTGGGTCTTTCGGTAAAATCACGTAAATAGGTTCAAAGTAATTAATAAAAACTACGACGTTTCGATCACAACACAAGCGATCGTCATCAGGAGAAAAACATGACGATCGCTTGTGTTGTGATTGAAACGTCGTAGTTTTTATTAATTTTATTTTTATTAATTTGAACCTATTTACATGACTTTACCGAAAGACCCAAAGAATACTCAGTAAACCTGTTTATAATACATACAAAGCTAATTACCTGTTTGGTCTTCCTCAGTAAACTGCAGTCTCGAATGACGCTACTAAATGATGCCTTTCCGCGTCTTCATTTAGACGCGTTCACTTCGTCTCGTCAAAGTCACGCTTTCGCGTTGGTGGGTATTTGTAATCGATGATTTCTGTCCAATTG
Source organism: Entosphenus tridentatus (assembly GCA_014621495.2). Lineage (NCBI taxonomy): Eukaryota > Metazoa > Chordata > Hyperoartia > Petromyzontiformes > Petromyzontidae > Entosphenus > Entosphenus tridentatus. The sequence goes on from CM025658.2 coordinate 10,829,764, forward strand.
TAATCATCTTGAATGAGATCAGATTTTATTTTCTGTAATATTTTTGTAACCGATTTATTTATGATATTAATGTCAACCCGTAAAACACCACAGCACAGTATTTGCTCACTCTTAAAGAGAAAGAACGACTCAGAGGTATGATAAACCACAGATAAGCAGGAAGGCAGCCATGCAGTAAACTGACCGTAACTATTTCCCAAGCTCTGAGCTGCTCCATATATGAATATGTTATCGGCCAATTATTAAGTGTTTACAAGTGGGAGGAAACCGGAGCATGCGTGGGAGGGAACAAGACTTTCATACAGGTGGAAAGGTGGAGTCCATATTTACTGTACCGCCTTCTCCTGGCTAACCAGGGTATGGCACCTCGACGTCCACGGGAAGGGAGTTTCACATGTGTCATCCACCAGCTCTAATGAATTAATGAAGTGTGGCAGCGCGGCGTTACACGCACCCGTTGCACACCATGACTGCGTCGTAGCGCTGCGTGGTGCGGTGCCCATCGGTCAGGCTGCAGGCCGTCACGTCCCAGGCCACGCGGTCCTCTGTGCCAGCTGGTCCCGGCACCGGCTGCACCAGCTCCACCCGCCACTGGAACTGCTCATATAGACAAAGATCCCCCATGTAGCCTTAATATATTTTTGGGTAAGTACTGTTAGTGAGCACCTATGAAGGCCGGAACGGCACATAAGGGGGTGGGTGGCCAGCACCCTACCTGGCCGCTTTTGTCTCCTCAGTGGCGATGATTACCCATCATACCAGGTACTTATTTGAGGCTGAGTCCACCGAGAGGAGGCATAGGACCGGCTCAGATAATCGTTACTGTTGTTAGCCGTGAGTGGGAATTGAACTTGGGTCGCCAGGTTCGTAGTGCAGCACGCTAACCGCCGCATTACTGCTCCCCATGCACGCTCATGCACGCACAAAGAAAAACCAATCCCCTATCCACTCAAATACTCCCACATACACTTGTACAGAGAAACTGGCTCATACACATACATACACAAAGACCCCTGTATAGCCTTTAACAGACCGTTGGGGCAAGTGCTATTAGCCAGCACATATGAAGGCTGGCATGGCACATGAGGGGGTGGGTGGCCAACACCATGCCTGACAGCCTTTGTCTCTCTATGTATCTATGTTGAACTTTTTTACACCGTACATAGCCAACCGTGCTAATCGAAGGTGCGGGGGAAGGACGAAAAATGTAACACAAAAACCAAGTGCAAAGAAATACATTTTCAATCTAAATGATTTAAAAGTGCATAGATCCAGTAGCTTCATAAAATCGGAAGAGCGTTCCAGACGGCAGCAGAAGTGCATCTGAAAGTGCGCGATGCAGTGACCATCTTTGTTCAATGGTTCGCCAAAAACCTCTATGAGGATGGCAAGTTTGCATGATGGTTTATGCTCCTTGACAAGATCAAGGTATTCTGATTAATTTGTACCAAGCACTTTGTGTGTAATGAGTGTGACTTGATAATGTATTTGTTCAGCAACCGGAAGCCAATGCAGCTCAGCAAGCATCAGACGGACATGGTCGGATCGTGCAGTACCTGTTACTCGTGTTGGGCATGAGCAGGAATGAATCTCGGGTCGCCAGGTTCGCAGCGCAATGCACTAACCGATGCTCCACCGCTCCCCATGGTACTGTATTCACACCCGAATATAGCCATTAACAAGTCGCTGTGAGCAAACACCTATTAAAGCTGGCACGGCGCACGAGGGGGTGGTGTGGCCAACACCACGGTCGCTCGACCTTTGTTTCCCTATCGCTGATGTTCACACATCGCACAAGGTACATAATGCATAACGATATATCAGCCACGCTTAAGATAATCATGCCAAAGGGTGTGGCATGCTTTCGTTTTATTTATTTTTGTTAAAACATACTTGTGTATCACCTGCCCTCAATCAAACCTTGTTAATCATCCCTGAGCGATGCCGCACTCACAGACGAAAGGGAGCAAAGAACAGAGGATGGCTCAGAGCCAGATAGAGAGACGGTGAGGAAAGATATCGAGAAGAATGAGTGAGATTGAATGAAGCATTGACACTGGCTAGGAAGTGTTTTTCTAATCAAATTAGCATTGAGGCATTGGTGCTCAGCTCCAATTTACATCCCTGAGCCAGCAAGGGAAAACCCACATTTTTATGGCAGGAGTGAATTGATCCATAAAATGATTAACAGTTGACTTCCCCACAATTTGGTATTCATTTTATCATGCCCAGTGGTAACTCAAAACCACCATCCGATTGCAATATGCTGGCTCTACTGCTGAGCCACTGGGCTGTAGATACACGAAGGAATTTAATTGGGCCCCATTATGGCTGCTGAGCTAATGGTATGGACATAGACAAGGAATCTCTAAGGCGAGGCCCTGTAAAACCCACGGCAGCATAGCTCACAGCCCGCTGTCACCAGAGCCATAACTACACAACACAGTCATTTAACTCATTCATCAATAACACGGCCTTTAAAAAAATATTACAGGCAATGCTTTGGGCAATGGCCCTTCTGCACAGCACAGAGGCCAAAACTAGAGCCGTAGGTATTTTTATGCCATCCTCCTGCTGTATTGTCACCCTGCCCCTCCTTCCACACACTCCTGCTGCTGCTATGCCGGCACCACTGCACTGTTCAGCTGCCGCTACTCCCCCACCATGGCACTGTGAGGGCACCTTCACGTGTGGCTGAATGCTGAAGTGGTCGGCGTACTGATCCAGGTAGGCTCGCATGTCGCTGTGGTGTATAAAGGACGGCAGATTCTTGTCAAATGGGAAGTCGGGAAAGGCCATCACCTCCTTGGGCAGATTTGTCCTGAAAATCACAGAGATCAGTGACTGGTTTAACGAGATATTGTGCGATTTTCCCTTAGTTTACATCATAAACAATAATAAGTGCTTGTACATCTGATAATTTAATTTGTTTGTCTGGACCTCCCGGCTGACTGACGAGATGGCGTGATTGTCTCACTTTATAAAGGAAAAGATTCACCAATTGACTGTAGTAGCTACTGTCCTATCACCCTTCCAACATGCTACTAGCTAACTTGTCCTCACTTTTGCACCAGAACCGGCACCCCACCAATCAGGCTTCACAGTGGGGTCGGTCCACAGCAGATGCTGTACTTCCATTCTATTTGCTCTCTGATCTACACCGAGAGTTCAACTGACCCCTGTACATCCCCTACATTGGTGGACCGGACAGCGATCTGGAATTCTCCCTGAGGAGGTGGTACACCAGAGCCATTAATACGCTTGAGAACCAACCTGTATGGCGATACATCCACACAGGTGAGGGTTGGACAAGAAATGTCTAAACCGTTTCATAACAGGTCTACAGCCTGGCAAGGATGCATGTTCTCGCCATCATTATTCTGGCTGGCTATCGACCGGTTAATGGGCAGAGTTGCAGTCCACTATGGACTTGTCCGTTGGCAGCGGACAATGTTAAACAACTCGTCAGTGACCCAGTGCACCTCCATCCTGCTATCGATAACTACGAAGGTGCGGAACCTGTCATTGTGTCCGACAGTCACCACATTCAAGCACAATGGGCGGCAGAACATGGAGGGGTCAACAAAGTAATTGAACTCGGTAGTACGCCATGCTCCTCCGGTCAACCCAAAGTGGAAATCCGGTGAAGAATCGGCATGGCCCTCATCTGGCAACGGGGAGATTCGGCCTCAAAACAAATCTACGCATCTACAATGCTTCCATCCTGCCAGTTGTGCTCTATTGCTCAAATACCTGGACACTGCTCACGTTAAACATAGAGCGTCTGGATGCTCTCCATGTGCTGTGAACAGCGCATTCTTGGAATCAGGTGATCTGACATGATCACAAACATCACCATCACATCCCGCACTGGTCTCCCCAACATAGAGGACCTCATTCGACACCAGTCTAGGCCTATCCGGGGCATGTAGCTCATCTTCGACCAGATGTCCCGGCTTGCCTTGACCTGTTGTTGAGTGTCAAGATCAGATATGGAACAAACCCAACCAAATGTGGACTCATGCGTGGGAATGCTCACGCTCAAACTGGTGCTCACAGATTGTGCTTGATGCGGACAAGCTTATTCAGGGGGACTGGCTTGGGGCTACACCTGGAGGAACATTTGAAACAGCCAATTGATGGCTTAGTACAGGGGTGGGCAAACTTTTTCACTCGCGGGCCACAATGGGTTCTAAAATTTGACAGAGGGGCCGGGCCAGGAACAGATGGATGGAGTGTTTGTGTGAACTAATATAAATGACATGTAAAAATCATTACATGAAATAATTTGGCCTTTAACAGGTAGCAAAGAATTTATTTGCAAGGAAATTTAACAAATTGCACGAACATGAACAATACAAAAACATGTAACGTGACTGATGAAGCATCATGAAAATATCTGAAGCCTGCGCCCAAACCAATTACCTCACTTGAACTTATTTATTATCTACATTAACTGGTTAGAGCAGCCACGCAGGCTGTGTGATGGAGATTTGGCTCCAACCTCGCTGCAGCAACAGATCATCACTTTCAGTTTCAGTGGGAACAGTGTTGTTGATCTCCCATTTTTGCCAGTGCATCCAAGTCTGGAGTTATTTTGGTTGTGGCAATTCTCAGGATAGATCTGAGGTGCTGATCCGTTAACTTTGATCTGTGACGGGCTTTGTTGGCGTTCATGACGCTGAATGTCTGCTCACACACATAAGTCGAGCCAAATAAAGTCAGTATCTTCTGTGCAGTCCTCCGGAGGTTTGGAAACGTGGCTTTGTTAAGTGAAGCATAAAAGTCAATCAGTTTAACAGAGTTGAACTTCTCCTTTAGGACGGAGTCAGACTGAAGATCTATCAGTTCCAACCGCAGCTCCTGTGGTGCTGTTTCAGGGTCTTGTGACAGGGGACAGGACACCAGCTGAAGTGACTGTTCAATGTTTTCTAAATCAAAGAACCTACGGTAGAATTCTCCGTGCAGGTCCTCAAGCGATTTGCTGTATTTTTGTGTTTCGCGGTGCCTCTTCCTGCATGGCAAGTGTGGGGAAATGAGCGAAAGATTTGTTCGCAATTTGTCCGGAGAACAAAGTGAGCTTGAATTTGAAGGCTTTCACATATTTGTACATGTCGTGAACAAACTGATCTTTCCCCTGCAGTTTCACATTCAGCTCATTCATGTGTGAAAATATGTCCACAGCAAACACAAAGTCACTAAGCCAGTTCTTGTCGCTTAGCTCGAGGAATTCGTCAGATTTCTCCATCAACTCCAAAAATGCGATGATGTCCTCTTTCAGCTCCCACACTCGTTGTAACACTTTCCCCAAACTTAACCAGTGGACACGAGAGTGGTACAACAAGTCCTGATGATCCGCATCAGTTTCCTCCAGGAACGTAATAAACTGACGGTGCTGAAGTCCCCTTGCTCGTATAAAGTTCACAAGTTTTACGACTTGATTCACGACATGATTAAGCTGCAATACAGACTTACACAGGGATTCCTGATGGATGATGCAGTGAAGGAAAATAAGATCCAGGACAGGGTTTTCCTCTTTCACTTTATTCTGGATTCTTTTCAGCAGCCCAACATTTTTTCCAGTTAAATTTGGCGATCCATCCGTTGTGACATTGACAAGTTTACTCCGAGGTAGCGTCATTCTTTCGATGACAGCAGATACCTGGTATACAAGTCCTCTCCCCGCGTTGTTCCTTTCAGGGACTCCATGGTCAAAAACTCCTTTGTTATTGCAAAACTGTCGTCAATGCCTCGGATAAAAATGAGCTGAGCAGTATATTTTACATCCGTACTTTCATCCAGTGCTAGTGAATGTAATTCAAAGGAATCAGACTTTTTGTTTAATTGACTGGCTATATTTTATCAATCAGTTCCACACGGCAAGTCACAGTCCTGCGTGATAAACTGACTTTTTCAAATTTGCTTTTGATCTCCGGACACAAGATGTCTGCTGTCTGTACCATGTATTCTTTTACAAACTTGCCTTCGGAGAAAGTGGTAATGAGTGGTAATGTTGGTGAGAAGAAGTTTTTAAAGAAAATTGAAATCGAAGTGAAGAAGGAAATTATTGAAAAGTTTGTATAATTAATGATTTTTCAAACTTTAATTATGTTTTCTGTGCTTACAACTCTTTAAAAAACTGTGGGGTCTAGAACGGACTCGTGAAATTCGGAGAGAAATCGGAGTTACGTTTTATTTTGTTGAATTACACAAAGTGCGCCATCTAATGGAGAAATAGGGGCATTACAGGAGGAAGGTAACATTTCATTTAATAATAATATTTGGACAAGTTCGGCGGGCTGGATTAAAAAGCCCAACGGGCCGTACTTTGCCCATGTCTGGCTTAGTAAGTACTAATACTCCTGGATGGGCTTCATGGAACAGGGCACCACGGAAGAGATAGCACAAACTGACCATGAGCGACTCCTCCCTCTCCCTAACATACGCCCCACCCCCAACCTACCCCCTGCGTTCTGGAACCGTCTCTCCTCACTCACGCAGATTCTCACCTCTTGACCAATCCGTGGCCTCTAGGTCCCCAACACCATAGAGAGACAATGGGAGGCTATGTATTTCTCAATGTTGTGTGTACGCTAGCCGGGACTTTCATAATTCGTTAACTAGGGTTGCCCTTCAGCATCCTCTACCCATAACTCAAAGTAATCATTTGCGTCATTGTGGAGATTATAAATAACTTGACTAAATCATTAAAATTCACGCTTTTTTTTATCATTAAAGCAATATATTTATATCAGCACAACTGTATTCTGTGTCTGCACATATTGATACAAATGTATAGTCCATGGAATTATTGGCTTTCCAGTATAATACTTTTCGAACACTTAAGCACATTTTTTTTTATTACATTTGTCGTGACCGTGCTTGTCACTGTATGGTGCCGGGGCTTGCAAAGCTACGGTGGGTAATGTGTTGTCATTATGGGCAGCCTGGGTTACGGGATGTAGTACCAGCCCTAGCGGGGCTTGGGTGAGCGTTGGTTAGCGTGGAGGCACCGCGAGCAGTGTGCGGTGCGGGCTCCCGGTGAGGGATCTAGAGGGAGCGTCAGCCAGCCAGGGTTACCTTGGGGAATGATACGCTGGTTGACCTGCTGACACGTGACCGGATGATATTGGAGGGGGGCCACCGGTGGACGGGGGCCACGGGGCGGTCACGTGGTCCAAAAGAGCTCTCGGGAACCTTCGAGAAGGAGCTCGAGAGACCTGGAAGGTGGCGGGGTGAAGGGCGGAGCCAGTCCGAGCCCGGTGGCATATAACGAGGGCCCCGTGAGGAGCTCGAGGTTCTTCGTGTCTTGGTGTTACGAAGATCCACGTCGGGGAGAAGAAGCCCCTAGCCACGCGGTCCGGGACCCAGCATGTGGTCCGGACCGGGATAGCGAACCATGTCTAGTTCTGCCGTAGCGTGGTTAGATGGGCATTCGAGACCCGAGTGTAGATTGTGTTATGTTACGTACCGTTGTGTAAATAAATAGTGTTGCTCCTAAGATAACGTCTGCGACTCAGTTGAACTCACTCCACATCTATACACGGCACAGATCAAGATCAACCTGTGACCAAATCACTCGATGTGTGCCCGATCTCGTCAGATCTCGGAAGCTATGGTACCGCTGCTATGGCAGCAATGGGCAGTGCATCAACTTCCATAATTTTACTGTATGCTCCCTGCCTTTATCAACCCGCACTGGCCAGCATGATGACATATAGTGAAATAACCCCAAATAATATTTTATCCCCTTGCCTATATGAGTACAGGTGGGTGAATAATCCATGCACAGTGCCTGACACAGGTCCACATGCTTTTTTGTTTCTATCACGGTCGCCAAACACAGTCCCAAAGGCCAAAAGCCTCAATCAGTCAGCAACAAATAGCACCAGACCGTCCACAGTCGGGCACCTGAGGTCACGGTAGAGGCTCGAGAAGACAGGGCAACTCGCGCCAGATTCAGGCGGCAGCTCCTTGTAAACCCAGGTCCCTCCCACCACAGAGTCCATCTCAAACACAACCGGCGCCACAAAGTCAGCAGGGCTATCCAAGATGTGGCGAGCGGTGCACAAGCCCGCCGCACCGGCTCCCACCACGGCCACACGCAGCCGCTGTGGTGGTGTCGTCATCGTGACTTCACCGTCAATCACGGGCACAGTCCTGGGCACACGGAGACATGACGGGCACAGACACAGCACATGGGGGGTACTGTGGTGGCGCACGTGATCTGTAATCCAGCACTGTGCAGGCGAGGGTTGCTGGATCGTGCAAATGTTGTGAAACTCCCTTCCTGTGGGAGTTGAGGTACCATATACTCTTGCTCGCCAGGAGGCGGTACAGCAAAAATGTTGACTCCACCCATTCTATCTGTATGGGATAGTGTTTCTCCCTACGTGGGGTTTTTAAATGTTCTGGTTCCCCCCTCATGTAAACACTTATTAATCGACCGATAACACCTTAATATATAGAGGACAGTAGAGCTTTGGCAACTGTTGGTGCCAGCTCACCACAGGGCTGCGTTCCCGCTTGTCTTTGGTTCCTCGCACCTCCGAGTCATTCTCTCGCGAGAAGAGTGAGCGGATACTGTGCGGAGCATTACAAGTTGAATCATATTATTACTGTGAACACCAGCACTGCAAAGAGAATAAAATATGACAAGTGGACCTAGGGAGTCACTGGAGGTTGGAGTTAGGGTTACTACTGGTGGCTGCTATTATAGTTGCTTATGATTAGGGGCGAGTTGTTTAGGGTTAAGGATGAGGCCAGCTGCTGAGTAATTACTTGTTTATGGACTGGTGATCCAGTTAGTGGGCTCAGCGCTACTTGGTTACAGTTGTGTTGTACCTTGTATTAAGTGGCTGCCCTGTAAATGTCAACGTTGGGCCAACGTTGGCCCAATGTTCCATGTTTACTGGGTAGCTGGCTAGCTGTTTATGTTTCGTGCATAATCAGAACATTGTTTACGGCTCTGGGGTAGTTGGAAAATGGTTGCAAATCGGGGAGAGTTTGTGAGTTAATTGGGCTATGGAAAGCACTCGTGGACACAGGGCTAGTTGGTTATGGTTGGAACCTCACTAGTGTGCAAGCTAAACAAATGCTAAACCACCCACTTGCCCGACCTCCCCATTGCAACTCGACTTTTCAGTTTTCGGCTCATTATCGTTTTTGATGCAGCCACCAACAACAGGGGCGGGGGGGTGTACGAAAGATGTGATATTAAAACCTCGCCTTGCCTGCCCTCTGCCATCCTCTGCCCACCAAACCTCAGCCAGCGCTGATTACACAAGTGCGTATGTGAGCTGGCTGGGTGAAACAACACCTCCCTTCTGCGAGTGCTGCCAGACTTAGGTGGCCTGGCCTGACCTGGCTTTGGAACGGCGGCGCTGAAACCAGGTTTCTCGGGATGGGATTGCCATATATGTACCGCCGTGCGAATAGCAAATGTCCAGCGATGAGCGTGTCTCCTGCGAACCTATACCCTTACCTGATGTGGTTAGTGGTCCCCCTGCCTGCCCCCCATACCCCCGCCGGGGCCTCTCGTAGGTGCTAAAGTCCACTGCCACTTCCCCTTGCAGAGTGTGGGTCAAGTTTGCGTCACCAGCCACTGGCATATTGCTATATCACCCCACCTTCCCGTCGCGTGGACGGAAAGGTGGGATGCATGCAACATAAAGAACCAACACCTCATCACTGATCCAACGGCTGTGATCTCCCTCAAAGGCAGTGGACAGCTCTCAATCGAATTCGCACAGGACACAGGCGATGCGCCTACAACCCTTATAGTGGTGATTCGTTTACAGCAGTTTCCCAAACTCTAAGGCCTCTCCTAGATCGACTCAGCCTCAAATGAGTACCCGGTGCAATGTGTAAACATCTTCACTGGGGAGACAAAGGCGGTTGGACGTCGTGTTGGCCACAAACTCCATCGTACGACATTCTGGCCTTCATATGTGCTCGCTAACAGCACTTGCCCCAACAGCCTAAACGGGGGATCTTTGACTGCTTAAAGAAACAATATCTCAAATATATTACATAATTTGGTGATACTTCGTTGGCAGTAGTGCACAAATAACAAAACTCCAAAACATTCGTCAATAACACTGCCTTAAAAGGGCAGTGTTAGTGACGTGCCTTAAAGAGGGTTCTTGCCTATCACGTCAGGCAGTTAAAACTCGGCTTCGGCAAGGTAAGGTAATTTAACATTTTTACCGGGTAAAAGGTAAAGGTGTCGGCATGCCCAGGGGTAAGGTAAAGGGTAGGGTAAAGGTAGCTCGGAATAATTACCCGGTAGGGTAAAGGTAGCGCGAAGTATTACCCGGTAAATACGGTACCTTATTTACCGCTAAAAGCTCGGTGGCGCAGTCCGTGGCCTCCATTTAATAAGTAATATTTTTAAAAACTTTTTTTTTTAAACACGCTTTTATTAAATGTACTAGTAATGGCAGAATTCCACGACTCCAGGAAGTGGCCCCGAAGCTTGCCATAACGTAAGGGACCGTGGCCAATTACAGCCAACGTCAAGTTGAGCGTGGACAATTAGACCCAAGTCGAAAAATAACATATAAAAAATAATGTTTAAAAATATTTTTTTTTATGATAGAATATATTGTCATCAGTATGACATAAGTATACCAAGTTTGCAGTCGATACCACATTGGGAAGTGGGTTAAAATTGAGTTACAAGATATGAGGATACGACAACAACAATAACGACAACAACAAGCGTGTAAAATTGGAATCATCGAGAGTATTCTATATGAATAAAGAGCTCTACCTAGCATTTACCTGTTATAAACCTTTTTCATGTGTAGTTCCCTAGTAATTACCCTGTAATCGGGTAATTTGTATGGGGTAAGGGTAAACGGTAGGATAAAGGTAGGCTCGTTGCTTTTTACCTTGTAACTTTTACCTTACCTTGCCCGAGGCCTCATTAAAACAGCAGTGAATCCAAGCAAACCTGGACTGCTCATGACAGTGGAAGTCCAAACCGGTCCAGCTTTCGCACGTATTTCATGGAGCAAGGCTGCCGACGTTATGCAGTCCCAGGAGGTTGTGTTGTTGACGGGAAGTGTACTTTTATATACACGTATATTTTTTTTATATGGACGTACATATGAAGGAGACAATGTCTGCAACTCAAGAAGCAAGACACAATAACGTCCACTTGTCAATCGGCCCCGCCCTTGACTCGTATCACGAGTCGAGCAAGAACCCAGGACCGTTTTAAACCAGGGCTAAAATACATCCCCGGTCTTTACAGGCCCTTCATGTAGGCAAGGAAACTACTTTCCCACTCGACCCGATTTCTATTTGTCTTTACATGTTTCGCTCATCAGTTTGGTAACCTTGGTCGCTATTTCGAATTAAGACTCTCCTGGTCTCTCGAGTTCTCACCTGGTTAAGCAACAACAAAATTGCAGCGTAAACTGGCCCGTTCATTGACTCACCCCTTCAGTCACTCGCTCATTCACACACCCACCACGGCACCCGCGACACCCTCGTCTCTAAACTTGAAACGTAACCACCACTCACCGCCAACAATCCCAGCGCCACCACGGCGCTAGTGCGAGGCGAGGTGCACTTTGAGGCGGCGACGAAAAGTGTCGAAGGCTCGCTGACAGGTCACAGGTACACAGACCCAGGTGACACGGGTTGACTGAGTCAGATGACTAGGAGATGAACCATCTGTGCCCCCTACTCTGCCAACTTCCTGTGTTTTAGCTGCCCAACGCTCCGCTCATTGATGCGAGCATCGCTCCTCTGCCTTTCACAAGGCCCCTCCCACAAGCCCAGCGCCAAAGATGCCCCGGGTAAGATCGTTTTACAGACTGTAGGGGCAAGTGCTGTTAGCGAGCACATCTGAAGGCCAGCACGGCACACGAGGGGGTTGGTGGCCAGCACAACGCCTTACCGCCTTTGTCTCCCCAGTGGCGATGTTTACACACCGCACCAAATACTTATTTGAGGCCGAGTCGACCTAGGGGAGGTCCAGGACCGGTTCAGATAATCGTCACTGGTGTTAGTCGTGAGCGGGAATCGAACGCATGTCCGTCCTTATGCAATTTTTACTGAAATACAGTACTTTATTTGAGTGACTTGCTTACCGTTTATATACTTTGCACTCCTATCGGGTTTCTTTTCTTTGGGGATTGTTTGTCGTTGCAACTAAACCGGAGATTTGTGTAAAAGAACTTCGCAGCTCATCGGATTCCTTGCCAGCATTGAAGATCGCGGTTGTGAAGTCGCCGACTTCGCGGAGTCACTCACCGCTGCGCCACCGCTCCCCCCGCCCTACGTCACGTCCCGCGCGTTTCGCTCCCCGGCGACGCCCCCTCGACCGTCTCCGTCAATCCGAGGCGAGCTCAGGCGCGCAGTCTTGTCCCTGATTGGCTGAGACGCTCAAATTGACCCCCCTTAACCCCCCCCCTTCCTCCCCACTCCACATACAAACGAGATGGCGGCAACGCGCTTGCTGCTTTTTTGACGAGCAGTGCGAGTGACTCGCAACGCTTTATAAGCGCTGCCGTGAGATACACGACGAATAACTCCTCATCATTGCCACAGCGGCGATCGACAGCGATTACGGTTGAAGATAAGGCAGTTGTGTGTAATCAAAAAGGTAAAATAAAGGTGTTTAGTCTGCAAGTCGGTTGGTCGCTCACGCCAAGGCCGGCGACAGGAGGCCTGTGTGCTCGCGTCCCACAGTTTAGCAGCCACGGAACTTGGTGTGTTGGCCAACTCTTCCACGCCGGCAATGGAGCCGTGGGTGCTTCTGCGCCACGCTATGTACCGCTTGAGGCAGGAGGAGTGCCTGTCTGTGCTGGAGGCCTGGGGCGTCTTCTCCGGGTCGCAGATGCAGGCGCTGGGCCGGGTGATGCGCGGCGGCAAGGGGAACCTCATCTCGGCGGCCGTGCGCTTCTGCAAGGTGCATCTGTACCCCCCCCCCGCCTGCACCAACAAGCATTGACAAAATGTCGTAATGTATTTTCAATTTAAAGCTTTCATGACTACAGGGATTCATCTTCTTGGTTCTTTCGGTAAAGTCACGTAGAAGGGAAGTAATAAAATAATACAAATAAAACATAATAAAATAATTCTCACGACGTTTCGGCCACAACGCAAGCAGCCGTCCTCAGGTGAAGAACAGGTCTGTCAGAAAGACAGCGTCTGAATGAAAACCACCAGGCTTGGCAGCGTATATTTAAGCTGGGTTGGAAGGGTGGTTTTAGTTACCGCAGCTACATACTATTAACACTCCTTCCCTTTATTAATGCTACCCCTATCCCCTCCCTTTGATGCTGCTTATCCTGCATAATGTACGGGCAAAAGTAGTACTAATCACATACCTGCATTTCACATATCCCCTCCCCTTGATGCTGCTAATCCTGCATAATGCACGGGCATAAGTAGTACTAATCACATACTTGCATTTCTCATACCCCCTCTCTTTGATGCTATTCCTGCATAATGCACGGGCATAAGTGGTACTGGTCGCATACCTGCATTTCCCATGGGCATGCTAGATTCCTCTTGATATGCGAATTCCTTTGTCGGGGCGCTCTTCCCCTTCCAACCCAGCTTAAATATACGCTACCAAGCCTGGTGGTTTTCATTCAGACGCTGTCTTTCTGACAGCGTCTTCACCTGAGGACGGCTGCTTGCGTTGTGGCCGAAACGTCGTGAGAATTATTTTATTATGTTTTATTTTTATTATTTTATTACTTCCCTTCTACGTGACTTTACCGAAAGAACCAAGAAGTCGTAATGTATGTTCAGATATTTATCCTCCCTCCGCATTGTCATCTAGTAGTTGATTGACAAAGGTGCTGCATATACACACGTATGAGGTGCAATGTCTGGGTTAGACAGAGAGGGTTAGTGTTTAAGGGTGAGTGTTGGTGTGAGAGTAGAGGGTTGGTTTAGATTGAGTGGCAGACCTGGGTAGAGTCTGGATTGAGCAAGATTTATGTTAGAAAATATTTATGTTAGGCAAGGTGAGAGGGGTACACGTGTGCTAGTTCTGAGTAGGGTTAGCGGAAAGGTTATGGGCACAGCTGGAATGTCTGTTGAGGCCATGGCTAGGGCGTCACGTAATGTGCAAGTTCTGGCTTTGGACCAAGTCAAGAGATAAGGGGCCGTCCATAAATGACGCAACGCGATTTTGGACGGTTTTTGACCCCCCCCCTTGTCACACGGCGTCACAAAAAGGTATACCTCCCCTCAAATATGACGTCACAAAGCTCTGCCCCCCCCAATCATATTTCCATTTTGAAAATAAAACACGCTTCAAATTATTGTCATTGTTGTGCGTATTTAATGTGGCGCTGCACTCTGATGTTGTAGGAGAAAACATTTATTTTAAAGTCTTTAATTAAGTAGAACGTTTAGTCTATGTTTATTTAAAGTTGCGAATTTTCATGTGACGTCATATTTCTCAAACTCCCCCCCCCCTCGTCACATATCGTCACAAATGTCTAACCCCCCTCCCCCCCAGGTGCGTGACGTCATTTATGGACGGCCCCTAACATTGATTAACAGCCCAAACATCTTCCATGTGGGGTCTTGTTTTCGGTCCTCCTCCACTCGTTCCGTTCGTTGGTCGTTACCTCCACACATACACTTCACCGTCTTTCATGTCCTGGTTCACACACTTAGAATCACCTCTTCCCAGGCCAACGTCTTGACTTGTGGCCTTAACAGCTGAAACCTTGTTCAGAATAAAGTTGTTAGTTTTTCCCACTCCCAAATTATATTGGGGTGATGCTCATATTTGCTAATAGCCCCAAGCCAGTGGTGAAAATTCCACATTCTTATAGTGGTGGGAAATATATCCATAGGACTGCAACTAAAGATCTCCCAAATGATGTCCCACTAATTTTATGCATCTCAGAAATGTGATGGGCTGAGATGACACCTGAGTGGAATTATCTGATGTTGTTTGTTTCCATCTTGCAGGAGAAGAATGTGGAGCTGAAGAAGGTGGCTGAGCTCAGCCTTCTCTGTAAGGCTCGTGTCAACTGCTTACAACACTGGACATGTCAAAATGTTTGGCTTAAAGTAGATTCTTACACTCGCCATACAGGCATCAAATGGTGTGCGTAAGAACCGATTATATTCTTACATGCTAAAGGTTTGATCGAATGAGATAGTATAGAGGAGACAGAACGAATGTTATAGATGAGAACAAACAATCGAGACAAACTACACGTGATTATTTTCAAAAGTAACAAACAGACAATAAACAAGACCATCAGAGAAAAATCAATACAGATACAACATGTGACATGGTACAGATAAGGCATAATGCTCATTTTTTTACTTGAATCACAACCACATCAAAATTAATTGTGGGGAGATGGGTGAAATCAGCACATGGCTACTGCTCACAGGCATCTGTCAGAAAAAAAGATGGTTATCTATCGGCTTAACTCTGCCATATTATTTTACAGCCATATCCATATTTCCAGTATTTTACTCCCAGCCTGATACACCACCATCACTAAGAAATTTTGATGTACAACAGTGTTTCAATAGCGCAAAAATTGTCCCCCCCCATCCCACTCTCCCCCGCCTTCCCCTCCCCTGTTCCCCCACCGCCACATTCGTCATACAGGCATCGTACTCATACTCACCCTCCCCTCCCCTGGTATCACAAAGAAAAAAGATGGTTATCTATCAGCTTAACTCATGCTAATCCCCTGCCCAACCTCCCGCGACGCCACACGATCTGCCACATGCTCCCCCCCCCCACCCCTTGGCTCCTTCCCCCCCCTAGTACCCTCTATAAACACGTGTCTCTAAATAGCTCTCGTCATAAGCTACAGTAATTTTGCTGGAGCAGTCACCCCTGATGACGGATGCTTGTGTTGCTTCCGAAACGTCGTGATTTAATTTAGTTGTTTTATTTGATTTTGTTTTCAGTTTAGACTTGCGATGTTTTTCAATGATCAACACTTCTATCTGTCATGTTTTGTTGCCTTGGCAGCTCTGCAGAAAACCCCCAATAAGAAACAGTGGACAGTCTTCCAGCTTCTAAACCCCCAGGGTAAATATCACACTTGCACTGCTGTCCAGTTGGACGAGATGAGAACAAAACTCCAGTGTAAATAGTAAAAAAGAATAGAGATAGGCATAATCTTAAACTCGATGTTATCTAAATATGGGTAGTTTCCGACTTACGAAGGGGTTTCGTTCCTAAGACCTGTTCTTAAGTCGAATGGTTTGTATCTTGGAACTCACTAATCTAATGTTTTTATCTTCTTGGTTCTTTCGGTAAAGTCACGTAGAAGGGAAATAATAAAGTAATAAAAATAAAACATAATAAAATAATTATCACGACGTTTCGGCCACAACGCAAGCAGCCGTCCTCAGGTGAAGAACAGGTCTGTCGGAAAGACAGCGTCTGAATGAAACACCACCAGGTTTGGAGCGTATATTTAAGCTGGGTTGGAGGGGGAAGAGCGCCTTGACAAAATGATTTGCATATCAAGAGGAATTTAGCATATTTATGGCAAATGCAGATATGGGATTAGTCATTACTTGTGGAATGCGTAGGAGGTGGGCGGGGGGTTTCAAAGTCATAATATGCCCGTGCATTATGCAGGATTAACAGCATCAAAGGGAGGGAGTAGGGTTAGCATTAATAAAGGGAAGGAATGTTAATAGTATGGAGCTGCAGCAACTAAACCACCACGTAAAAAAACGAAAGTATAAACTATTATCAGTATCATCAGTATACTAAATATACTCTCCAATAAGCTGAGCTACTAACTGTAAGTAATACATTACAATTCTATGTCGCAAAAAATAGAATATGCTTCCAGCTAAACTTTTTTCTCTTACATCACACGGGTCTACCCCGTACTATATACTGCCATAGACAAACCCAACATTGAATTATATACTGTATTACTATACACTACCCTATACCTTAGACTATACATTGTAATATTACACTATGTATTATTCTACCCACCCTACTGTATACCACACTGCTGTATATTCACTATACAGTTACGATACTATATATTACCTTATACATTGTATTAAACATTACACTTTGATACTATTTATCATTATACAATCTGCTATACACTATACCATTGACCGTCGCGTGAAAGGTACTAAGAGGAAGCAACGAAATATGTCAATGGGAGAGTGGTGGTAGGAGACTTGCAGCGGAGCAAAGAATCCATTCCCTGCGGAGAATAAAAGATATATTGTCAATGCCAGTGAGTGGACTGCGGTTTGAAAGTCACCGTAAACGTGAACACAATCAGTTAAGATCCGAAATGGTTTATTACCTCCTTCCAATGATTGCTGAGCCAGAATCCATCTTCTCGGTTGAAATTGTCTCTGTTTGTATATGTGGATCGCCTCATGAACGAATCTCTCATGGTAGCCAGATGGCTTGCAGAGAACCTCTGTCTTGGAGAAGTCAATGTGATGTGAGCCCACTGAATTGTAACAGTGATCTGCCAAGGCTGAGGTGTTTGTCCTACCGTGTTTCAGGTCTGCTTTATGTTCACGGATGCGGTCCGAGACATGTCGTTTAGTTTCTCCAATGTAACTGCTACCACAGTTACAATTCAGTGGGCTCACATGACATTGACTTCTCCAAGACAGAGGTTCTCTGCAAGCCATCTGGCTACCATGAGAGATTCATTCATGAGGCGATCCACATACAAACACAGAAACAATTTCAACCGAGAAGATGTATTCTGGCTCACTAATCATTGAAAGGACGTAATAAACCATTTTGGATCTTAACTGATTGTGTTCACGTTTACGGTGACTTTCAGACCGCAGTCCACTCATTGGCATTGACTATATATCTTTTATTCTCCGCAGGGAATGGATTCTTTGCTCTGCTGCAAGTCTCCTACCACCACTCGCCCATTCACATATTTCGTTGCTTCTTCTTAGTACCTTTCACGCGACGGTCAATGGTATAGTGTATAGCAGATTGTATAATAATAAATAGTATAAAAGTGTAATGTTTAATACAATGTATAAGGTAATATATAGTATTGTAATTGTATAGTGAATATACAGCAGTGTGGTATACAGTAAGGTGGGTAGAATAATACATAGTGTAATATTACAATGTATAGTCTAAGGTATAGGGTGGTGTATAGTAATACAGTATATAATTTAATGTTGGGTTTGTCTATGGCAGTATATAGTACGGGGTAGACCCGTGTGATGTAAGAGAAAACAGTTTTAGCTGGAAGAATATTATATTTTTTGCGACAAAGAATTGTAATGTATTACTTACTGTTAGTAGCTCAGCTTATTGGAGAGTATATTTAGTATACTGATGATACCGATGTAGTTTATACTTTAGTTTTTTACGTGGTGGTTTAGTTGCTGCAGCTCCATACTATTAACATTCCTTCCCTTTATTAATGCTAACCCTACTCCCTCCCTTTGATGCTGCTAATCCTGCATAATGCACGGGCATATTATGACCTTGAAACCCCACCCACCTCCTACGCATTCCACAAGTAATGACTAATCCCATATCTGCATTTCCCATAAATATGCTAAATTCATCTGCATATGCAAATTATTTTGTCATGGCGCTTTTCCCCCTCCAACCCAGCTTAAATATACGCTCCAAGCCTGGTGGTGTTTCATTCAGATGCTGTCTTTCCAACAGACCTGTTCTTCACCTGAGGACGGCTGCTTGCGTTGTGGCCGAAACGTCTTGAGAATTATTGTATTATGTTTTATTTTTATTGTTTTATTATTTTCCTTCTACGTGATTTTACCAAAAGAACCAAGAAGATGAATCTCTGCAGTCACGAAAGCTTTAAATCGAAATCTAATGTTTTTTATTGTACATACAGTCAGTGTTATAAAATCTGCTATGGTTCAACAAAAAGTTAAACTCAAATAAGAATAAATATTGTGCATTTGCATGTAATACTGTAATAAATACTGTACAGTAAATAAAATGTAAAGTAATATGAATCCTGATGCTGGCTTGCTTGTGTAACAAGAGAGATGCATAATTTTTTTTCCATTTCACTGATTACACCACTCCCTTTGCTTTGGAATTGTAGTCGACTTCATGGACACCGAGCCCTTGACATGTTCAATAATTAGAGCTTTGCCTTTTATTGTTCCTCCCGTCGACTGGTTCAGGCCTAATGAACATCCGATGTTCGTAGGAGTTTCACGTTTCTCAGACCGCTTTATTGTGTCCAGTTTCATCTCCAAATCAATGGTGTGGCAGTTCCTCGCTGCAGCAACATCACTTGCATCAATCAGTCTTTCGTTTCTCAGACATGATGAGGGTTACAATGATATCAAAACATAAGCAATAGTACAAACCACAGACGATGTTATGGACGAAACATGTTGCGACCAGTTCACTGCCGTGCATTATGCTTGATGCTGGGACTCATTACATCTCGTGGAGTATCGCTTCGCCGGATAAAATAGTTCCGTGGTTCGGTTTTGCAAGTACGAGCAAACGTTCGAAAATTGGATGGTTAAAAAATAATATCTTATCGGCGTTCATAAGTGCTGATGTTCGTACATCAGATATTTGTAAGTCGGGGACTGCCCGTATGTCATTTAAATATTAATTAGAAATAAGTATCCAAATTACACATCCCATAGTAATTGATAATGTGTATATAAATTGGTCACCTGTAGGTGTTGCTTTTCTCTCACAGAAGCAGACAAGTGTTTTGATGCTGGAGATTTAGAGTACGAGCTGCAAGAAAACATCTCCGCATATTTTGAAAACGTAAGCCCTTCCTGTGCTATCCGGTAAAAAAAACACACTTTTGGCTTGGCTTAATTTTACCTGGGTCTGTCTGGGTCAGAAACTCTGAAAATATTTCTGCAACCAGCACACCAACATCCAGTATACCTCTTGCTTTTAGTTGTTTTTAATAGTCCATGTGCCACTTACTCCAGTCTACCAGCCACCCATAAAATATGAAGTTAAAAATTAAGACCTCGTTCGGAATGTTATCAATAACAATGTGTCTGTATTGATTTATTGGTTAAGTGGTTTAGAAGAAGAGCGAGCTGCTCACAATATTGCAAGTTCAAATCCTAGTTGGGAGTTTTCTTTGCCCATTATCCCTCGGGTGGATTAAATAAGTACCATGTTGTGGCAAAGTCAACAGCAGAGTTTTCCTCTGGATAGACAATGCAAATTTGAGCAGGAAATCACTGCTTTTTGACATTGAGAGCTGTAACACGCGGTGTTGCATGCATGCGGATTGCCAGGTGGTGGCAGTGATCGTTCGGGAGGATGCCGTGTGGATACAAGTGATACTGATGGAGGGTGCACGGAGTACTGTCTCCATGGGCCAGATGGCCAACATCGTGTTTTACCCGCAGTGCCACCACATGTTCATTGCCGATCTGAAGGCCTCCTATAATGATTACATCATCCAGGTAATTGGGTTTTGGGACTCAACACTTTTGCGCATTGTACAACACAGTAGATGTTGAGGGTCCATATTGAGTTCCAGAATATCAATAAAAAAATACAAGCCTGGTGTAACGTTGCAGTTAGTGACAATGCACAGTATATTTCTAAAACCAGCTTGCTCATGTGATTGTTTGGCTTCTAAATTTTCCATTATTCGATTACCCAATGATTAATTTCATTTTTACATTTGATGAAGTCACCTGCCTTTTTCAGTATGGAAATTGGGAAAGCTCTCAGACTTAAGGACTTATTGGACATTATTGCATAAATCTGACCAAAAATGTAACCACTAAATTTGCAGACTTTTAATAGATGCTTACATGTGATTGAAACACCTCAATCATGAGTTGATGCCTCAATATTATTTTTGGAAAGGATTATAAAACAAAATAATTTCAGGCTCATAAGCTTGTTGACACACGTTTAAATTCAAAACGGTCCACTAACTATACTCTCTGGTTCTTTCGGTAAAGTCACGTTGATAGAAGAAAAACTGCAATGTGTTTAATATAGGAAATGATACTGTAAATTATAAAGGATGTGAACGTTAAAGGGGATAGTGTTACTTCTGTTTATATTTTGAAATTGTATCGATAATCCACCAAAATCCAGCTAAAATGTCAGACTGTATAGACACATGATGTTTATAACCAGGTAAAAACAAATGGAGATCAGAAGTCTACTTGTGATCGAGTTGAAGTCATGTGTGCACTCTACCAATGTCATAGCATTATTTTAAATGTGAGCCATTATTACTTGAAAACCTAACCTATAAATTTCATACTATAAATTTCACCAATGTTTTTGTCCCAGGCACTTCAGGCCACGTTGAACTATAGTGAAGCTCAAGTGGTGCCGCTGAAAGGCCGCAACCTTGAATCTCTTGCACAGATCATTCTCAGGAGGACTAACGAGGTATTGATTAAAATGACTGAGTTTAAATGCTTTTGGCTGCCTGAACTTGAGGCACTGTCAAATTCAAGAATGCCCATATTTTCAATGAACTGCAATTTTTTAAAAAGCACCATTTTATTTTTTAGGGTTACAGGCCCAACAAGCTGGCACAAGAGACAAGTGTCCAAGAAAAAGGTGAAACTCTACAAACAGGATTTTTTCAATACAAATTAAGAACATGTGTTTGCAAATGCAGTTGTCCACATTATGCAATGGTGTGATTAGTTTTTCTAATGCCGGGGTGGGGAATCTATGGCCCAGGGGGTGAATATGGCCCACGATCTCATTTCATGTGGCCTATGGCCACATGAAGCCTACCATTTCAAAACGGTCCACTAACTATACTCTCTGGTTCTTTCGGTAAAGTCACGTTGATAGAAGAAAAAATAATAAAAGAAACATGACTGTTTCGGTTGTAACACAAGCGTCCGTCATCAGGTGATGACGGATGCTTGTGTTGCAACAGGTGATGACTGATGCTTGTGTTGCAACCGAAATGTCGTGTTGCTTTTATTATTATTTTCTATCTACATGACTTTACCGAAAGAATCAGAGTATGGATTCCTGCAGTCACGAAAGCTGCACATCAAGACTGGTCCACTAACTATCTATCACTGTGAGAATCTTAGCCACTTTAATCGGGTATTATTATTAGAGGGGAATATTTTTGACCTGGCAATGCCATGTATAGTTTTAGCTCCGTGCTCGGTCACCAGTTTTTAAAGTAGGTCTGAGCAGTCAATACCTACATTTGTGTGATCAAAGTTTACTGTCAACTAATGTATGATTGCTGGCCAAAGGTACAGTAGAATCTCGGAGATCAAACGCAACAGGACTCGAAGAAATCGGTGGTCGAATTATATTTCCGAACATTTATCGCCCCGGAAACCGAACGAAATTCTGAGGTCGAACGGGCAATCGCGACTTGAAAGAACCTGTACGACTGAGACGCGTATGGCCAGCGTGCATGACGCTTATCCAAACAAAGGTTTTACCGTATGAGAGGCTCTTTAGATAAGTTTTTAGTCAGAAAGAGCTCAAGTGACTCACAGTTATTGGTACAAAAGAGGCACGAAAGAGAAATAACCCCAGAAGGGCAGTTACCCGACGTTATTATGGAAGGAGACTCCCCTTCCAAACAATAACACCACCACCTCCTCCTTACCACCTTCCACTCAAGCCATCAACTCTCGTTACTACAGGTAAAGTGAAGTTCAATGTTCATTTATTTCATTTCCATATATTTATTCCATTTATTTATTGTGTTTCTTTTTTTTTTTATGATTTTATGTATGTAATTACTGTAAGCTTCGTGTAAAAATGCTTTATAATGAGAGATTTCTTGTGTCTGGAACCAATTAATGTCATTTACATGAATTCTTATGGGGAAAATGAATACGGTGTTCTAACAAATCGGTGTTCGAATGTCCTTCTGGAACGAATTAAGTTCGATCTCCGGGGTACCACTGTATTTTAAAGTCCTATTCGGCCCTTGGTAAGGAAACGTTTCCCCACCCCTGATGTAAATTCTTGCCTGCCTGAGTTGGCGACTGAAATATATGTGCCCAGCAAAACCACGTTTGGTATAACTTTTGTCATGTGCCTAGAAATATAGCCCTGGCTATACCTGATTTGGTTGTGCTGATGGTGTGAGGCAGTGGCGCCGCTGGACCCTCGCACTTGCGACGAGAACCTGAGAGAGAAGCAACGGACGATGGCCCTGACGCGCCAGGCCTTCGGGGATGCCCCACAGCCCATGCTGGAAAGCCTCTCCTACGCGGTATCGGCGACACGCTTCACCACGAAGACCGCACACATTTTTAAAACGAGAAAATGTAACTCCTTGCAATGTTTCTAGCAAATATTGCTATCAAGTACTGAGTGGACGTACAGAGGCCCAACGTCCATGGAGAAAACCTAACGCCAAATGGTGGGACAGAAAAATCTGATCTTGCAAAAGCTGCAGAACTTAAAGGAATAATGGTAAAGGGTGATATCAGTGGTATTAGCTGTGTTTACCTGGACATAGATTTTTTTACCTTAATATATATAAAAGGGAAATTTGTGAATGTGTGTCTGTTTGAAATGTTTAGCATACTTTCCAACATGCAACAAACTTGAAATTTGGCATGTGGGTAGCTTCCAAACTGTACACAATGCTAAAAGTCTAACATTACACTTTTGTATTTTGGGGGGGGGGGCGCAATAATGGATATAATATATTGCACGGCAAGTGAGCGGTGACGTCACATCTGTGATGTCACCCGCATGCGGCAGCGTTGCGCAGTGTGCCTGCTGACGTCACGCATCCCCCACCCACCCTCCGCGTAGGCCGTGTATTAATCCAAGAAAAGAATCCAAGTCTCGGGCGAAACGGGTAGAAAAGCTAGTCATTTTTCTGACTGGCAGTGGGGAACAAGAACAGATTTAAATAACTTGTCACATCATTACCCCTGCCATATAATGGAAACATTCACCACGCTAACATTTTGGGAATAGGCCTTTCTGCAGGGCCTTTAAAGGCAGCCTTTTCAGAAGTTGTGCAAGCACTGCAGTGTATTTAGCAGAAACAGGACATTACCTTGGCTACTAAATAACCCTTCTTAAGATGTATATTTAACAAAAAAATGCAATAATTTGTGAATAACACTGCCTTAAAAGGCAGGTTACAAAATAGGCAACGTTTCGGGCAGTGATGCTTCTTTATAGCATAGCAGGGCCATTGCCTGAAACGGCACCTATTATATATTTTTTCGTTTAAGGCCAAACTGTTTTTGATCAATGTGCTTATGTTGTTAATTGTGCTTGTGCACCACTGCCAGTGCAGCATCGCCAAATAATGTGTTGACTTCTGTAGATGGACACGCGCTTCCGTGGATACAAGGTGGTGCCGCAGATGGAGGGGCACACTGAGCACTTCCGCATGAAGGTCAAACTGGAGAGCAAGAACGTACTCGAGGCTGTCAAGTCTCTGGCCCCTCTCGGTATTACGCAGCACTCGGTCAACAGGACCTTAACAATTACAGCAAACACATCTGCATAGGCAATGGTTCCCAAGCACAATTCAAATAATCTGGCCACACTCATCTTTAACACTGCCTCCTAACAGAACAGAACAGTCTTAATAACAGATGTCTTTAGAAAAAAATATTACATGCTGAAACATATATATTGTTCCGTGTGAAACTGCATAACTTGATGACCTGCGAGATGTCCAGTAGGTAGCAGTACAGCAAACAGTTGTGAGCGCAGCCTGTATGGATCTTTTAGTTATCACCTGAATGTTTTTTCAGGTATGTTCAGTTTGCCTCCTGTAGCAAAACATTATATTTAATTAGAACTTAAGAAACATTCCCATACAGGACTATCTCTAAAAAGACTCATGATACTCATTGAGCCTTTTCCAGACAATATAATATGTACCTTTTTATGTTTGAGACAGTTAAATTTCGATTTAAAGCTTTCGTGACTGCAGGAATTAATCTTCTTGGTTTTTTCGGTAAAGTCACGTAGAAGGGGAGTAATAAAATAATAAAAATAATAAAACATAATAAAATAATTCTCACGACGTTTCGGCCACAACGCAAGCAGCCGTCTTCAGGTGAAACCAGGTCTGTCGAGGCGACAGCGTCTGAATGAGGCAGCACACGTGCTTGGAGCATATATATAAGCTGTGCTGCCTCATTCAGACGCTGTCGCCTCGACAGACCTGGTTTCACCTGAAGACGGCTGCTTGCGTTGTGGCCGAAACGTCGTGAGAATTATTTTATTATGTTTTATTATTTTTATTATTTTATTACTCCCCTTCTACGTGACTTTACCGAAAAAACCAAGAAGATGTTTGAGACAATTTGCTTGAATGCCAATTTCCCCCAGAAATCTAATAGTTAGCAACCCAACATATATTTCCGCACCTGTTACACATCGCCATGGTGGTGGCTGCTCGTCTGTTCCACCTACTCCATTCTCCCAGCAATTCAGGAAATATTCAGTGAGACATGAAGCAATGCTAATAGTGAAATAGCAGTTTTAGTTGATGAATCTGACATGTGGCTCTTTGATCACAGGCTTGGCAGCTGCTCCCCTGCCTGGATTACTCACCATGGTGCCTCAACGTGGCCGCAACTTCTTCAAGGTCATGGAGAGGCAAGGGGCAAACTCATTCATGGTCAGCACAACAGGAAATTCCGTGGAGAACACGCCACAGTGACGTGCCGTCCCGCTACAAACCCATGTACTAAAATGTTATTCCTGACCCCATCATCATCTTTTTCGCTCACATCCTCTTTGCCAAAACTAACACAAAGGGAAACCAACGTGTCTGGCACCCTTTCCTGTCTATCAAGAGGGACCCAGGAGCAGGGAGCACATACAATTAAGATTTAATTGCTTTTTTAGTTAAGTAGTATTAATACAAATGGCAGTGATAATACGTTTTCTGTGGTAAAATGTTACCATTATGCAAACATGCTCTTTTTGATTTACTTAAATCAGCCATGCAAGCTATGCAGTGAATAACGGAAATTTTAAGAAATTAAGTCAACATGCATTTTCTGGAAATATGACATGAAAAATAGTTATTTGTTCATGCAAGTGTGTGAAATATGTCGAGTCAACTTATCCCATTGCAAAACAGCTTGTCACATCAGGAAATGAAAAATGACAATGCAGAGTCAAGTAGCATCCTAAATAACCTGACAAACAACTGGCCTTGCCCATTCTTTCCTGACAGCCCTGTCACACTACAGACAGGTAGGCTATCAGAGCCATAGCAATCAGAATATTTATCCTGGAGAAATCCGGGGCGGGTCAGAAAGTTACAACAACAAAAACATCTATATGAGTGCAAAGTATAGGAAAGGTAAGCAAATCACTAAAAATTAACTAAACCAATTTTTATTTTACCAGATAAAGCCCACTGAGCTATTAGTTATTTTTCAGACATGAGCAGGCCACAAATGAGAGCCCAACGAAAGTGCCTTGTGGAAATTTATAGCAGCTACATAATCTAAACGCATGTTTCTAAATGTAGAGGGAAAAACCAAAGGACCCTGAGAAAAAATTCACGCGACTACAGGGAAAACATACAAACTCCAAATATACACGTGTCAGGTTAGGGATTGAACCGATGACCTGTATACCAGGCGAGAAAGATAACATCATGCAATTACGATAGATTGCCATCAGTGAGTGGTGTGAAACCCTCAAGAGGGTGACAGTGACATAGTTTGTATTGTTGACGTTATTTGTTTAGAAAATGTCCTGAATTGGGTTTATTGATTGGCTCAAAAAAAAATTTTGGGGTACGGCAGGGGCACAATTGTTACCACACTGCGCTATGAACCCAGCTTCACGAGTTTGATTCCCGGCCATAGCTAATGAGTGGAGAATTATATCTTAACCAGTGCTGGGGTCTCCTCTTTCGCCAACCTGTTCAAGCTCTTCTTGTTAAGAAATATGTTCAAATATACCCAGACATGGCATGGGGAGGCCTTCAATAAAGGCAGTGGATTAACTGCTTTTTCCTCTCTGTATAATATCACTCTATTAAACTACTTTTTAAGACTCGTTTGTAATGGTGGGTTTCGTGAGCAAAGCTAAGCTTCTGGAGTGGGTGAAAGTGCTGGTAGTGGTTTGTATGGTGTGTGGGGAAGACCTCATCCAGTGGTGGATTTGCGCTCGTTATACATACAGTGAGGGAAAAAAGTATTTGATCCCCTACTGATTTTGTACGTTTGCGCACTGACAAAGAAATAATCAGTTTATAATTTTAATGGTAGGTTTATTTGAACAGTGAGAGACAGATTAACAACAACAAAATCCAGAAAAACGCATGTCACAAATGTTATAAATTGATTTGCATTTTAATGAGGGAAATAAGTATTTGATCCCCTCTCAATCAGAAAGATTTCTGGCTCCCAGGTGTCTTTTATACAGGTAACGAGCTGAGATTAGGAGCACACTCTTAAAGGGAGTGCTCCTAATCTCAGCTTGTTACCTGTGTAATAAACCTCTTGGAGACGGCTTGTGGAATTGGTCCTTTTATTTCACTTCTTCAGTTCACAAACACTCCCCGTTGCTGGCAGGCAACGGGAAGCGGGCAGACAGCCCACAAGAGACGCACCGCCACGTGGCACCCGGAGCCCCGCTCGCGCGTGGCCCCTCTCTCTCCGTTCCGTGTCTCCCTGTGTCTCTCATCTCTCCCCTTCTTTAACGCCTGGGTCACGTGGTACACTCCAGCCAATCCTTAATAGCCTGCGCCGAATGTTCCAGATTCCCCATCAACTCCCGGGACCATGCCCCTGACTTGTCTTCCCATTGGCTGAGGCCAAGACCAGCAGAACCAATGACCCTAGCTGACATCCCGTGATCACGCCGAGGCCATGCTCCCAGGCTCTCCCCCCATTGGCTGTAAAGCGGGACCGGCAGAGTCGATCACCACGTGAGCCGGACATAGGCTCTTATTACACCTGTATAAAAGACACCTGTTCACAGAAGCAATCAATCAATCAGATTCCAAACTCTCCACCATGGCCAAGACCAAAGAACTATCCAAGGATGTCAGGGACAAGATTGTAGATCTACACAAGGCTGGAATGGGCTACAAGACCATCGCCAAGCAGCTTGGTGAAAAGGTGGCAACAGTTGGTGCGATTTTTCGCAAATGGAAGAAACACAAAAGAACTGTCAATCTCCCTCGGCCTGGGGCTCCATGCAAGATCTCACCTCGTTGAGTTGCAATGATCATGAGAATGGTGAGGAATCAGCCCAGAACTACACGG
Source organism: Entosphenus tridentatus (assembly GCA_014621495.2). Classification (NCBI taxonomy): domain Eukaryota; kingdom Metazoa; phylum Chordata; class Hyperoartia; order Petromyzontiformes; family Petromyzontidae; genus Entosphenus; species Entosphenus tridentatus. Next base: position 10,857,958 of record CM025658.2, read on the forward strand.
GAGGATCTTGTCAATGATCTCAAGGCAGCTGGGACCATAGTCACCAAGAAAACAGTTGGTAACACACTACGCCGTGAAAGACTGAAATCTTGCAGCGCCCGCAAGGTCCCCCTTGTATCTATGCCCTTTAAAAAAAAAAAAATATTAAGAATAATTAGGACAAAATTTTTAAAAAAATGTTTTAATATCTATATATGTTTTGAATTAAATAATGAAAACAGCCCTACTCCTCACAAGCACACCAGGAATCTGTGAAACGGGGAGGGCCATTAAACGGTAAGACTTCGGAGCACAGAGAGGTCAGAGACATCCAGATGGACAAAAGGTCGATGGCCTAACCTTCCCAAGACGTCTGGAGATGCACGGATAACGTGCAGAGCAGAGAAAAACAACTGTTGCAACTCGCGTTTTCTTTAACGTTTTCCTTAACGAAAAGTATAAACTTAACAAAAGAATCAACCAACGGTATAAGAATGCAGCCTACAATAGGGGCTTTTTATATTAGTAATTCCCTTATTTTACTCGTATTCACCGCATATATATTATTTTGTATTGTATGTTTCTATCTACATGACCTTACCAAAAACTAAAGAATACGAATTCCAGAAAGCTTAAGTGGAAACTTAGTTACACTTTACCTCAGGACATTAAAATATAACTCAGAATAAAACACCAATCCCTGGAGACAAACGCATAACCAAACTTGGCAAAGCCCTCAAAATAATGATGTAACGAGGATCATTACGAATATTCATTAAACATAGACCGAATAATAACCACGATATACTAAGACCGAGGGAACTCATAAGAAATATCAAGAATAAATGTAACACACAGGACCACATAAATGTATTGCAAAAATCTCCTCGGCCACCTTTGTCTCCCCAAGATTTGGCGCGAAAACAGATGGCAGCCATAAACCCAGGGAGGGCGTCTGTTGTCTTGTTTGTTTTCCTCTCGCAAGAGACGCGCAGAGAGGAGAGGGTGTTCACGTTTTTGAGTTTAAGCACAAACGCGCAGAAGTCTGTGCAGTCTGGTTCGAGTCGCGCTCAGTCTCGGGACTCGGCTTGCGACGCAGCGTTGCGACGGGGCTCGCAAGGGGAGCTGGGGCGCATCGTGCCTCGAGGAGAGATGGAACGAGGAGGGGTCGTTGGAGTCGCAGAAGTCTGATACCGATGGCCGGTGTCGCTTCTCGCAGAACGAAGTGGCGAGGTGTGGTTAAGTGCGAGTGAAGCTGGCAGCTGCACGAACAAAGGAAAGCACGGAGAAATGAGAGAAAGAGAGTGACGAGTGACAAGCAATCAACCTGTAGGAAAGGGCGGAAATCGCCAAGCGTCGACCAAGCGAGTATCGCAAAGGACGAGCAGCAGCGGATGAGCAACGAGCCATCGTTCATCGCCAGAGCGCTCCAAGCCGGTGAGCGCGCACAGCCGCGTCGTCCAGAGCCTGAGCCAACACAACCCTGAAGTAAGGGCGGATGTCCGTGTGAAGTTGGCAGCGATCAAGGAGAGTGAGAGCGCACGAGCAGCACCACCTGGGCGTCACCGAGTGTCGTGCCGACTCGTCATCCAGCAGCGGATGAGCTGTGCACTATCCGACGACGAAATCATCGCGCACCGCCGAAGGCGAGCATCGTGCCGACTCAACAATCATCCAGCAGTGGAGAAGACTGGAGCTGCCACCAAGAGAGAGAGTGCCCTCGAAGGCGCCGTGTGTTTGATACACACACCGACCAACACCCAGTGAGAACAGACAAGACGTCCAGCAGCGACGACGGAATCATCGCGCACCACGACGGCGAGCGTCGTACCGACGCCACTCATCAAGCGGTGGAGAGAGAGAGTGCACGAGCAGCACACCCGGGCGTCGCCGAGTGTCGTGCCGACTCGTCATCCAGCCGCGAAGGAACGGCGCTATCCGACGGAATCATCGCGCGCCACGACGGCGAGCGTCGTGCCGACGCCGCTCAATATAGCAGTGGAGAGAGAAAGGACGGGCTCGCTGCGGCCACGCCCAAGCCAGAGAGAACCTCTCTGGCTGCTGTTTGTATATTCCCTCCCCCCACCCCACAAGCTAACGACACAACTCCCGGCTCTAAATGTTTTAAATTAATTTTACAAGGGGACAACGCACACACAACACGCACACGAATAAGACTTTCAAAAAGTTATCTTTGTGTTTCAAAAAGGGTTGCCATTTCAAGGTGGTGCGTTCAATATCAACTGATCGTGCAAAACAGTTGCTGCCGTCGAGTTACATGAATAAGAAATGTTTTAGTCATTTATATTCGTTAATTGCATAATCTAGCCAATGAATCTATTGACGTTTGCTTTTGCCTTTGCATATTAGAGTGTCATATGTTTGTTTAGAATTAAAATTGCTTAACACCAAGTGTTCGAGTGCTTCTTTCCCAGTCCATGCAAAACTGTCTTATTCATAAGAACTGTAACCTGCGATGAGATATGAATTTGGAGACCTAACATAACACAAAAATACTAAGATAATTAATAAATGTTTAAGCAAAGATAATCGTTTTATCCTGATTGATACAACTCTGGATAACGAAGCTAAGCCTAATTATCATAACTGCACACATTAACATAATCACACGCATTTGCATAAATTAAGACGGTTATATCAATGATTATCATAATTTATGCATATAATTACAACATTAACATAATTCATGCGAATTACGCATTTTTCTATTTCTTTTTTAATCAAAATTTCATAATCCGGTATATACAACACCCTGCTCAAGAAAGCACATACATGCCCGTCTGAAGTTTGCCAATGAACATCTGAATGATTCAGAGGACAACTGGGTGAAAGTGTTGTGGTCAGATGAGACCAAAATGGAGCTCTTTGTCATCAACTCAACTCGCCGTGTTTGGAGGAGGAATGCTGCCTGTGACCCCAAGAACACCATCCCCACCGTCAAACATGGAGGTGGAAACATGCTTTGGGTGTGTTTTTCTGCTAAGGGGACAGGACAACTTCACCGCATCAAAGGGACGATGGACGGGGCCATGTACCATCAAATCTTGGGTGAGAACCTTCTTCCCTCAGCCAGGACATTGAAAATGGGTCGTGGATGGGTATTCCAGCATGACAATGACCCAAAAACACACGGCCAAGGCAACAAAGGAGTGGCTCAAGAAGAAGCACATTAAGGTCCTGGAGTGGCCTAGCCAGTCTCCAGACCTTAATCCCATAGAAAATCTGTGGAGGGAGCTGAAGGTTCGAATTGCCAAACGTCAGCCTCGAAAACCTTAATGACTTGGAGAAGATCTGCAAAGAGGAGTGGGACAAAATCCCTCTTGAGATGTGTGCAAACCTAGTGGCAACTACAAGAAACGTCTGACCTCTGTGATTGCCAACAACTGTTTTGCCACCAAGTACTAAGTCATGTTTTTCAGAGGGGTCAAATACTTATTTCCCTCATTAAAATGCAAATAAATTTATAACATTTTTGACATGCGTTTTTCTGGATTTTGTTGTTATTCTGTCTCTCACTTAAAATAAACCTACCATTAAAATTATAGACTGATCATTTCTTTGTCAGTGGACAAACGTACAAAACCAGCAGGGGATCAAATACTTTTTTCCCTCACTGTATGTAGTGACTAACTCGGAGACAGTAAGACTTGGAGGCACTTTTATTTAACGAGCACCATCGGGACAATACACACCATACGTGGGTACACAATATTACTGGTGCTAGCCTATACAAAACACTAACCGTCTAACACTGATGGCGCTGAACGGAGACGGCCAACAACTATCTAGCAGCGAAATATCGAGTGAAGACGGCAGCGACGATGGTAATGAGATGCTAATGACGGCTATCTTGAACAGCACGACGAGGATCCCACTTCCAGCAACAGCCATGAGTTCCCTCACAGGTGCCCTTCTTATACTCTCAGCGTGGCCTCACTCCACCCCGTCCATGCCCCCTCTCTGGAACCTACTAGCGGGTTCCCAAGGCATAGTGGATAGTCCTACCATGAAAAAATTTAACGAGTTATGACGTCACACGTAAAATATTTTTGGGATAGCCCGCACCTCCATATACCCTGCAGGGTCTTGTTTTGTTTGCAAAAAGTGGTATACCCCGTGGGTTATATGCGGGAAAATACGGTAATTGTAATTTAATTGAAAGTTCAAAAAGCTGGGATCTAACGGCCTTGATGGCGCTCAAGCTATGGAAGCGATTTCTTCTCACCTCTACTTAATGGATTATTTTAGCATTAAACTGGTAAAATTTGGTGGCTTCCAATCACAGGTGTTAGACCCATAATTAAATGGGTGAGCGGCGGCGTCGATTGTAAACAACAGCCGCTCCCGGGCTCTATAACTCCTACCTGTCCCCCTGTTCCATACCCTTAACGCATCAAACTACTTTAAAAATATATATAATAACAGTTTAAATACATCTCCTTTTGGTCTTCCGGTGACGTCATGGCGGAGTGAGCAGCGCTGAATAGACCCGTCCAAGGCAGTATACATGTTACCCTACTTTTCTTATTTTTCATAGATGACCCATTTGTCGTTTTTAACGCCAGGAACCCAGAGGGAGTTTTAATTGGTTTTTGTAATTTTTTTCCTATGATTAACTTGTTTACGCATTGTTGGGACCTAAGGTGTTCTGTATGTAACCCGAGCCTAGTCCTGTAGTCAGCCGAGGGGGATATATTCCGCACTGCCTCATGCATAAGGGGGACAGCCCCTGGCAAAAGTCGAAGGCCTCGTATCCGCTGGCCTCTCGGTTCCAGTGAGTAACACGGGAGTTACTCAAAACTGTCCTGGAAAAAAAATAGAGCAGTTCACTCGTCAGACGAAGGAAAACATTGCCCAACTTCCAGTCCACAACGATAAGCGAGAGGGTAGAAAAACAGGAAGCAGTCATGATGACTCCAAACTACTCTAGAGCAACAAGGTGACTTAGTCAAGATTAACGAAGCTAGGCTACTCGAACCTGAAGAGGCATATAACCAGCTGGACGCTAAGGGGTGGGAGTCAACTGCACGCCTGTGGCCTCCTGGAGGGAGTTGTGGGCCATTCTTCCCAAGCGGCCCTCTCTTATATTAAAAATCATCTACCCGCAGCTCGAAAAAACATGGAATTCCCTAACCTACAACCCGCCAAGATGGAATGGATGATACGTACAGGCTTACCGGGTGGGAAGGAGGGGTGGAAGGGACTCGATGGAGACAGACAACCCGAGACGACCCCTGCTGATCTCGTTTGCTGCTCGCTGGCTGTTCAGGAACATGCTGCTCGCTGATTGTCCTGGATTGTCCGCCCGTCAGGCTTGGTCCACAGCTGGAGTGCGCTCACAACTCTCAAACCAGCACCCTGCCACTTAGTTGTCAGCTACTCTGCCACACGTTTGCAGGTTGTCTGTGCACCAGGCTCGATCTGCAACTTGGTTGCACGTCGCAACACTTGACCCAGCACACTGGGAGTTGGTCACCAGCAGCTTTGGAAGTGGCCTGGTGTGCAAGTACCCGTTGCTCACGCTCGGAGATCAGCGGCAAGAGGCAGCCTGCACGTGACAATGCCAACCAACTCCCAGCCTCTTCACACCTCATACATGTATAGTGACTTAACTCGGAGACGATAAGAAATGGAGGCACCTCTTTTATTTAATGAGCATCAGCGGTATAATACACCCTACGTGGGTACACACTCTACAGTCGCTCGCCTATACACAACTCTACGTGGTTACACACTATTACTGTTGCTAGCCTATACATAACACTAACCGTCTAACACTGACGGCGCTGAACCGAGACAGCCAACAACTATCTAACAGCGCAATATCGAGTGAAGACGACAGCGACGATGGCGACGATCTTGAACAGCACGACGGGGATCCCACTCCAACAACAGCCACGAGGTCCCTCACAGGGGCCCCTCATACTCTCAGCGTGGCCTCGCTCTGCCCCGGCCACGCCCCCTCTCTGGAACCTACTAGCGGGTTCCCGAGGCTTCCCGATGGGCCCGCCTCTGTAACCTTTCCTCTAGATGCCCCCCTCTCGTGTCTATCCTGGCCTGCTGACTTCAATACTGCAGTACACCACAGTTCCCCTTTTTCGCCAGCAGCCAGCACGATGCCACTACACATGTGTAACTCATGGACGTTTTGCCAACAATTCCTTGACACCTCTTAGCTTAGTACATTATTGTTGCACACTCGAAATGAAGGACGTGGGCAGGTGCTCCAAATCGAGGACAAGCACATTTATTTATTGTGGTTAATATTAATCTTGTGGAGAACAGCACCGTCACTCTGTAAAATGCAACAACACGTGTGTTACAACCAACCTTGCTCCCGAGCCGCCATTAACCATGTGACTGGTATATCCGCGTGGTCATTCAATAACC
>CM025658.2:10879347-10898979 GCA_014621495.2 Entosphenus tridentatus
GGAACTTTGGTGAATAAGGAAACCACATCAAAACTGACAAGCAGGTCATCTGGGGACAGGGAAATCCCCTTGATTGTCGATACCAGATCGGTAGAGTTTAGTACCGCAGAGGTGGGTTTTCCAGTGAAAGGCCGCTGGATTTCAGACATAAAACGAGCCAGTTTGTAGGTGGGGGAGTTGATAGTAGAGACGATGGGACGAGGGGTGTATCTTCTTTATGTATCTTTGGTAAGCCATATAATCTTGGTGGCCTGGCAGCAGAAGGTTTCAACGAGAACTGTTTGTCTTCTTGGTTCTTTCGGTAAAGTCACGTAGAAGGGAAGTAATAAAATAATAAAAATAAAACATAATAAAATAATTCTCACGACGTTTCGGCCACAACGCAAGCAGCCGTTCTCAGGTGAAGAACAGGTCTGTCAGAAAGACAGCATCTGAATGAAAACCACCAGGCTTGGCAGCGTATATTTAAGCTGGGTTGGAAGGGGGAAGAGCGCACCGACAAAGGAATTCGCATATCAAGAGGAATCTAGCATACCCATGGGAAATGCAGGTATGCGACCAGTACCACTTATGCCCGTGCATTATGCAGGAATAGCAGCACCAAAGGGAGGGGATATTGGAAATGCAGGTATGTGATTAGTACTACTTATGCCCGTGCATTATGCAGGATTAGCAGCATCAAGGGGAGGGGATATGCGAAATGCAGGTATGTGATTAGTACTACTTTTGCCTGTACATTATGCAGGATAAGCAGCATCAAAGGGAGGGGATAGGGGTAGCATTAATAAAGGGAAGGAGTGTTAATAGTATGTAGCTGCAGTAACTAAAACCACCAAGTAAACAACTATAGTATAAACTACATAGTATCGTCAATATACTAAATATACTCTACAATAAGCTGAGTTACTAACAGTAAGTAATACATTACAATTCTACGTCGTAAAAAAATATATATAATATGCTTCCATCTAAACTTTATTCTCTTACATCACACGAGTCTACACCGTACTATATACTGCCATAGACAAACCCAACATTAAATTATATACTGTATTGCTATATGACTCCACAGGAACAACGAATGAGAATTAAAGCAATGTATCATATTGGCTGTGCAAACCTACTTGCTAAATACAGAAATCTCTCGCCAACCCAGGGGGGTTAGGTTCCTGGAAAATGCCATGGTCAGCAAATTCGCAGTTGGTAAAGTCCAGGGCCTATGGGAAATAGGTGGTTAGAGGAACCATGGCCACGGTCAGACTCATCATAGCTTAACTAAGCTCCCTGCTTATTATCTAACCACCGAATAAAATACAGTACATGACACAATAACATAATAAACCTTAAATAAACGTGAAATTAACTTTACATGTCTTTAATGTTGACGACGATGACAATGAGATGGGGGAAGGGCTGGTTAGAAGGAGGAGGGGCAGAGGCTCAACCTACCCTCCCCTTCCTCAAAGCCACAGACGCAACTCTCTCTCAACTTCACCGCTCGCAACCACGCTCCGGGTCCATGATTAAGGGCAAAATAAACACTTTCCCGGACTCGAAAAAAAATATGAATAAAAAAAACCCTCTCGATACACAGTACGTCCTTAATGGATTTATGCAATACCATGATGTCATGCTGTGATGCAATGACGTAATACACACGTCATATGACTTGCTTAACACCTTACCCGTGGATTTCTCAAATTTCGAAAGCCGCTGTTGGTAAGCAGGTGTAGCATTGACAAAGTAGGCAGATACTTCCCTTTGTAGGCAACACCGTTTATTCGCTCTAACGACTAAGAGCGTACCTAACACGGAGAGGTAACGGCCTCTCCCACCCGATAGCCTAGAGGATACGTCCTCACACTTGGTGTGCCCTCACACTATACTCTGCTATCGGGAATTCCTCCGCTAAGGGACCTAGGGGAGCCTATTCTCACCCGACCTTGCCAGAGTAACGGGTGCCGTCACTGGGCCATTCAGACCTGACCCTGATAAGGGCCGGGGGTCGGAATTCCCAGGGCGCTATCTAGATGTCTTCGGGTCTTGAGGTGAGTGCAGACTGACTCACGCTGGGAGAGCTGCCCTTTTGATACTCCTCTCTCCCAAACCGCCTTCTCTCGAGAGGGTCTGGGTCTGACTGTTGGCCCCCCCCAGCCCCCTCCCTCAGTGGGCTCTGGCCCCCTCACCCCTGCTCAACGGTTATTGTAGTCGTGGGTCGTACACCCGTCACTCAACAGCCCCCTTGGCTGTTCTGCGCCCCCTACACACTGAGGGCGCCACTAGAGGTGAGTGTACGTGACCCATACAATACTGCTACGCTGGTAAGTATACATGTTGCGCGTAACAATGCCGCTACACAGGTATACAGAAATAAATCCGCGTATACTCAAACTTCCCAGTTGCTATATTCACGATTTTACGGTTGGCCAGGGATTGCTGCAATCACTCGTGGTTGTTTTTTTTGATACGTATTTGGCTTTCACAGAGCACTGTTTACTCTGAGCATCTCAGAGCACTTGGCATGCAATGACTTTCACCGCATCTATTGTCAAGCAGCTGATTGGGCACACCCAGAGGCAGCAGTTCCTGTGTGGCACAATACGAGCCAAAAGTTAGCCTACAAATGGGCGTCAGCCTGCCAGTATAAAGCAATGATTGCTGCGGCTGCAGCTGTGTAACCACAGTTTATTAATTTGCGAGTAACTTGGCGAATTTGGGCTGTGACGCGGGACCACAATCGCTGACTAATTTCCAGTGACATCATCGGGTCTCCAACCCGTGCTGTGAATGAAGTAGATAGTGCAGAGTATTTTACGGTTAATAATACAAATCCTAGAATTATCCAGGACACCTACCAGATTAGAACCGCTAAAACTCGTGGCGAATGGCCTGAGGTCGGACCGTGCCATTAACGCTGCTTGTGCCTAATACGTGGGGAATGGTAGCGTAGTGGTCACTGCACGACCCAAGTTCCATTTCCACTATCAACGTCAGTTACGATTATCTAAACCAGTCCTGGGTCTCCCCAAGATTGGCGCAGCCTGAAATGAGTACCTAATGTGGTGATTGCTAATAGTAATTTCTGCAAAAATCTGTTAAGGCTTTATGGGGGACATTTGTCTTTGTCTGCCTCGTGTGTAAGTCCTGGGGTGCCTCCTGGGTTTGTGTGGGATACTGCTCCCTGCAAGGATCAATACTTTGGTGAGTTGCAGCGAAGGGTGATAGCTGATCATGTTTGTGTCCTTAGGACCATCTGCCACCCGAAAAGCCAAAACAAATTCAATGGCCACATGCACAAGCTTTGAAACGACACACCAATTATGGTCGTTTAAACTCAACCACTGGGACACGTTAAAGAGAAATCCTCACAACAACCAAATTTGCAAACGAGATAATGACGCTTCGCTCGACACTGCATCAAACATATTCAGAAGACGAGGTCATAAGTCTGAACAGAATCCAGGAAGTCGCCATCAAACGCTTATACAACACGTCATGACCATTTGTTTTGTTTGGCTGCGTTGGATGGTGGAGGGTATTACGACACAAAATTGGACAGATCTTGGCCCGACGAAAAAAATATTAATAAATAATTATTTCTTTCCGACCACCCATGCCTTATGATATATAATGTACCATTGTGATTCACGTTGGCTGTCGGGGCTATAGGTTTCAAACGGTAAAAATATGAATTGTGAATTAAAATAAAATTAAAGTTAATAAAACCCATGTATTGATCCTATAGGGTTTAATATAATAGTTAATACAAATGTAGCGTATTTAGTATGTGCATTCTTCTGAAAGTTTACGGCTATATATGTACGTTTAGTTTATTTCGCACCATACAAAACCAACAGTGCTAATCGGAGGTTTGGGAAATCACAGACGAAGTCCGAAGTAATTGCACGTCAGGGTTAATGTCGCCATGTTTCATCCCATTTAAGTCATTGGCAGTGTAAATGTTCTAATTCGGACCATGACGTTGGCACACAACGGTCTACTCCTTTGGAATGATGTTACAGGGGTATTTAACTGGCACTTGCACATGAAACTGCTCAAAATATTTCACGGTAAAAATTCATACCGCAGTCAAAACCCAGGGTGGTGTGGCGGATCCCAACCCCACGCCGAGTCATCATGCAAAGTTTTTTGCATTTCTGCACTGGCGGCTGTGCGAGGCCGACGTGGTTTGTGACAGTGTTCGTCCTGCATCTCGTCATTCCCACAGGCAGCTCGGGGATGCCTTGGAATGAGAGAATTTTCTCAGGGAGCTACTCGCTCCACGAGGCGATCGCCACTCACGACCCCACCTTGGTAGACTTCGTCTCTAGCTGCCTACGGTAAGAACTCCCCTGCTCTTGTCACTCTCCTCCAAGAGACACCCATAGAGTCACCTAAATTTACATAGAGATCCATAGTCACAACAATAACAACAACCGCCATTCACCACTGTGGTGGTGACGTCACCACGACGCTTGTGCCAGGCCATGTGCACCTTGAGGCTACGTGAAGTGTCGAACGCCCACTGGCAGGTCACGGGGCAGACCCAGGTGCCACGGGTCGACTGACTGAGATGACCGAGATGACTGGCTGATGCACCACCTGTGCCCCCTACTGTGCCAACTTGCTGTGCTTTAGCCACCCGGCACTCCGCTCGTTGTTGTGAGCGTCGCTCCTCCGCCCTCCGTTGTTGCTGGAGGGCGACTGCCTCCAACTGCCCAGTAGCGTCCTTCACGAGCCTCCTCCACAGAGGCCGATCTTGACACCGCCGGTACCGGTCTTCAGCAAGTCCACTCAGCTCCACATCCTCCAGTCCTGCATCAGTCCATCTCTACTCCAGCCCAATTCTTGCCCTTTTAGCCCTCTAACTAGACAAACAGAAGCAGCTTGGGCATGCGGTGGTGGGGTATGAGGGCTACATGACCCAGCGAATGCAGCGTTCCCTGTTGGAGGAGCTAATTGATGGGACTGTGTCCAGATCATTCAAGGATTTGTGAGCCCCTCACACAATCCAGCCTGGTTAAACCAAGGATGGATTGTAGAGAGGCCAGCCTAAATGTTTCTAACCAGCGCAAATGTTCCATGACAGGGGTCCACATTTCACAAGTATAGACAGCCGATTAATAGATAATGCTGCCTGACTGATTCAGAGCGCACCTATGAAGAACGGCACTGCACACAAGGGAGGTGGTGTGACCAGAGCCATGGCCGGCCGCCTTCGTCTCCCCCGTGCTGACGTTCACTACATGTCACACCAGGTTCTCGTATTCATCTGAATCTAAGAAAGTTGGTACATTTGTAAATGCGCAACTATTATAAGCCAGGTGATCACGAGAAGCGCACAGGAAGATGGGAAATCGGTTCTGATGTTTGCTGTTGCCCTTCTTAACCGCGAGATTGACTCGAACTCGGCTCGCCAGGTCTGGAACGTGGTGCGATATCCGCTATGTGAGCGCCAATGCCTCATAAGTTTTTTCTGTCGCAGTTGTTGCCGCTGCTGCTCGCACCCGTCGCCCTCATCATCGTCCTCCCTGTCGTCATTGTTGCCGCGCAGCAACCCGGCGTCCCGTCTGGCGGCCACCTGCAGCGGACATCCCCATACTTCCAGACCCTCGCCGTGGCCGACTTGCAGCGCCAGCGCCCCGAGCTGGCCTCCCTGAGCTCGCGGGAGGATCTCAACCACTGGTAAAATGGTCATGACCGGCCCAAGTTCGAGTGCGCGTCCTCCCTTCTTACAGTTGGCCCAACTCGGAATTGGAGCTGGAGCAAACATCCCCAAGTCAGCAGCCTCTTACCACTGGTGTGACAGTTCAGAACTGGTTTCTACTGCATTGTACACAATACCCGCTTGACGACTCGATGTGCGATCACGGCCACGATGCTCCACTCCGCTACTCCTTACGCAATTATCTGGCTCGATCACCTCTATCCAATCAGAGCAGTGTACATCGGCCGCTTGTACTGCCATCCACGTGCTCACCACTCGCTCTGCCTGTCGATTGCCTTCAACCCAATGGCTTTGAATACACCACACAATCTCATTGGCTCTGGGAGAGTAAGCAGGCCTGGGCTTAGTGCTTAGATGGGAGATTCCCTGGGAATACAGGGTGTTGTGGGCTTAGGCCACAAGATGACTAGTCGAAGACGTGCATCGATGGATTCTTGATTCTATCTATACGTATCATTGAGGTGCAGCCTTGTCATATGAATGGCGTTCTACTTGGTACCGTTTCCTCCCACACGCACCACTCCATGCAATTGGCCAAACATTCCAATATAGCAGGAGCCTCCTGATAATACCTTAAGACTCAGTAAGGCTCTCCTGGGTAAACAGAAGGCAGCTTTCACATTTTGTTATTATCAGTCACCCTTTAACCCTTGTCTCTACACACCAACCTGCAACATGTTCAGAACTCATCCAGCTGACCATTCATCAATCCACCCTGGCCACCTGCTTCCCATCAGCTGTTCCCTCACTTGGCCATTCGTCCGAATGGAGGCAAGGGTTGGTCACTGGGGAGACAGAGTGAGCTGGGCCTAGTTCTGGCCACCCACTCCATGCTGGCCACTTCACCCCCTCATGTGCCGTCCCGGCCTTAGCAGATGTTCGCTCACAACATTTGCCCCGGCGGTCTCTTGAGGCGATGGGAGGGATCTCTGTCCTCTTGAGTTGGTGACCGAGCAATCGTTTGAGTGACGCGGCTCTCTGCCCACATGTCGCCACCACAGAGCGCAGGTCGCATGGCCCAGGACTCGGGCGAGCTCAGCCTCGTGGTCGCGCATGGGGAGCCAGAAGGAAACCCAAATGAGGACGTGGAACGTATCGGCGACGTCCTCTTTGGTAACAAATGCCCTCCACCTCCACTCTACTCCCATCACTTCTTAGTTTACTCATTCCAAGTGTGGCAATATCTGACAACCCCTGTGTTTTCACTGTCCTCGATTAGACTGTCAAGAAACTCTCGGCATCCTCTTGAGCGAGTGGAAGCAGCCCATGAGGTGTGGTCTTGATCGTGAAGTCTGTTGCGCTGACGCTGCCGACGGCAGTATCGCGCTTTTATTCTGCCCTCGGCTTCTTGTGGTGTTCCACCCCACTCCCTCCCCAGCAACTCAACTACTCTCATTGCGAGGCCACTATTCGATTCCAGATCAGATCATTTGTATGGTCTTGTTATCATTCGTAGTTTCTCAATTATTCTCCATTTAACGATGAAATGTAATAACTTATTAAGTTTTGTGTGCTCTGTTAGCCGCGGTCTCGTGTGGTAGGGGTGGCTCGCAAACCAACCTGCCGCACCGGTGTCACATTGACCATCACCACCATGGGCCTAAATGTCAAATATATTGAACGATTGGAAATAATAACTTCTCACGCATGCAACTCGGCGCTTTTATCAGGTGCGTATCGCGTGGCGTGATTAACAATCGTGCAGTTAGGGTCGAAGCTAGTTTTGTTTTGTTTATTAAAGTCGAGGCCATGGTCCGGTCGGCTCAAGTGCGTGTCGAGTCCGGGCTCTGCTCGGTTCGGGGTACTGCTGGTGCCACCACGCTTGTGATGCCGGCACTGGTGTCTCTCCGCAGCTTGAGCGAGCGCTACGAGGAGGAGATGGCAGTGCGAGCCGAGGCTCTAGTCAACTCCGGCAGGCGGCTGGTACAGAGGTACGAGCAGGAGAAGAGCCGTCTCGCCGACGGGCTGCTCCACCCCCGCTTGCACGGATGGCCGGATGACGTCGCGGCCACCGAACGGCCAAACCACCAACCCGACGGACGATCCACACCCGACCGCCAGCCCACGGGTACCCCCACCGAGTAAATGACCCAACACGCATCATCCTGACACACTGACCAAATAACTTAGACCGATAACTCGCCACCCCATCCTATGACCCAATAAACTACTTTCGCAACAATATATATGAACCCGACACCCGACTTGCCCACCCTCTGACTCTATAAGAAACCGAGGCCAATACAATACACCGACTTGGTGAAACTCTGACCCATCAATCGACCCATTTGACTTCGAGCCAATCCACCGGATCACCAGCTGACCTACTGATCCAATAAACACTTCAACCTGGTAACTTACTGCCAAAATATTGATCCACCAAATGATCCTATAACCTTGCCAGCTAGGCTCAGACTCACGACCAGCTGATCTAATAATCCAAAAACCCACTGTCCCACCAGGCTATCCCCGCTATGAAGGAGGGGCCTGTATTATCAATGAATGTTGTGTTTTTGTTCCGCGTTTAGGCACCACTGCCATTACTTTGCCATAAACGTGTTTAAGCCCAGGAGTGTCTGTGCACTCATCTTTCCCAAATGGAAGCTGCTCGTGGTGGAGGCAAAATGTCACATCTGGCAACGCAAAACTAGTTTAGTACCAATGGATTTGACTAAAACCACTCGTACACAAGACCAGTTGAAAATTATCCTGACATTTTAATAAATTAATACACACCGTGAGGAGGGCAGTTCCTTAAACAGCATGCTCGAAGTGGTCGAGTGACACGGACGTATGTTCTCCTGTACGTGTGTTGAGGTGCAATTTATGACTCCGAGGCAGGTTGCTGTTAGGGGCTCACGCCACGTTTATTTAGGGGCTTCGCCAAGTTGTTCAGGGCTTACCGCAGGTGGACAAGGCTTACGCCGAACCAGCACCCCCCCCCCTAGCCAATAACTCCCCAGGGGACCGGATACTGGGATTCCCTACACCCCGACAAACTCGCCTCTCCACCCTGCCCTGGCCCGGGACCACCCCCAACCTCGGCCGGTCGGGCGGAGTAGGCTCCCCTAGCCTCGTGTGAGGATCAACTCCCCGAGTCCCCACTCCTACCCCCGACCAACCCCGGTTCCATCCCGGGTCCCCCTTTAAATACCCCCATGGAGCATGACGTCATCGTCCTCCACGGCCCGCCTGATGTCACGTCCCGCGACGCCACTCTCTCCGAGGGCGCGCGTGACGTGATGTCACCCACTACACCTCTACACGTGCATTACACGTAGTTATGTTTTCCTGTAAATGAGGGCTACTCCTTGTAAAATGTGCACAGCGCATGCTGCGCTCCCACGATTTTATCTTTACAATGAACTGCGCTTTCCATGTCACAGCGATCTGCAGGTTCTGCGCTTGTTTAGCTTGAGGCTGTAGTCATCGCCGCGATGCCGCGAGGGAGTCTGCTGAGTGAGCTCCTACGCCCCATTATCAATCGAAGGCTCGCGTTGCCGAGCCGCGTGTCGCCAGGCTCGATCGGAACACGACGGTGGCAAGGAGGGCTCGGCGGGTTGTTTAAAAGTTCTTGGGAGACGCCGCCGTGTTTACATAACCAATGGGGGAGCAACGTAGGCTCGGAATGAACTTAGCAAAATTATATCACTTGAGAGACAAGGCTGCAGATGTGTGTGTCGTTATCTCGTTACCAGCTTTTGTTGAACACTTGGGTGTCACGTGGTGCATTTTATCATTCTCGTGACAGACTGCAAAGGCTGAAGTGGAATTTCCTCACACATCCGACACGACACAATATACGCACAGACACACGTAAACTTTACCCCCTGTATTTACAATATTCCTATAACCGTGCTCGATTCAAGACACTTATTATCTCTTTATCGGTGACACATTTAATAGTCATGTTTTTTGCTGGCTGTTTTGTGTGTGTGGGTCTTTGAGGCTGTCTGAACAAAATAAAATTAGTTCCTTGAGTGTTATCCCCTCCATATGTAGGCTTTGTTCAGGCACTCCAGTTTCCTGCCACACACGACGACCGATTCAGCTCCTGCCCTCAGGACCCTCTTGGAAATGCAGCTTGAGACCACCAATCACTGCACCGCCACTCCCCAAATGCAGGATACTGCAGCATGCGTCAAAAATAAAATCCATTCCAGTCATTCTCAGCACAACAACGGATGAAGGCCCCTCCCATACGTCGCGTTAATAATGGGGGTCATTTGATCATATTTCACCACGCTGGTGAGTGCGAGTGCAAAATTATTCCCGGTGTAGCGATCCGGAGCGTTCCGAGTAAAAGTAAACATTGAGCGTCGCGATGAAGAGAAAGAGCAGTCTAATCATGAGAGAAGAAGGCGCAATGAAGGGACCGCTCCTACCCCTTGTAGCAAGCCACCCTCCCTTATCACGCCTCTTGATACTTCTCCACTGTCTATCAATGCTCACAACATGCCCGATTTTTTCCTTGTTTTTCTTTTATTCTCGTCGATTCTATTGCAAAGAAGCCCCCGTTTCAGCGAGGCCGGTGCTCTCCTCCATCCCGGAGGCATTCAGACGTGACTCACCTCCCCTCGTGGAACGTCTGACCTCCATCCCCCTCCCTGCGCTCCTCTCCTACAATGCTCCATCTCCTCACAAGTTCCCAAGTTCTCCATTCGGTGGCCACACTTCCCCTACAAGGTGATCCTGGCAGCGCGGACCCGGGAAGCTGCGATCCTCCGTGAACACTGTTGTATCAATGCCCCTTTTTCCAAAAATTAATATTAAGAATAATTAGGCAAAAAACCGCGTTTATTAATTAAATAATTAATTGCCCCGCTAACCCTCGCATGCCACACCAAAAAAAAAACGTGGAAGGCCATTAAATGGCAAGACTTCGGAGCACAGAGAGGTCAGAGATATCCAGATGGACGAAAGGTCGATGGCCTAACCTTCCCAAGACGTCTGGAGATGCACGGATAACGTGCAGAGCAGAGAAAAATAACTTTTGCAACTCGCGTTTTCTTTAACGTTTTCCTTAACGAAAAGTAGAAACTTAACAAAAAGAATCAACCAACGGTATAAGACTGCAGCCTACAATAGGGGCTTTGTATTAGTAATTCCCTTATATTACTCGTACTCACCGCATATATATTATTTTGTATTGTATGTTTCTCTCTACATGACCTTACCAAAAACTAAAGAATACGAATTCCAGCAGTCAAGAAAGCTTAAGTGGAAACTTAGTTACACTTAACCTCAGGACATTAAAATATAACTCGAGTAAAACAGTGCAATCCCTGTATACAGATAGACAACAAACGTGAGGACCTCCCCGCCACCTTTGTCTTCCAACGGTTTGGCACAAACATACGCGTGCCATGAAATACGTATGGTGGGGTCTGGCCTCGGGATGACCCACTCAGAGGGAGTGGGGGGTCAGGGCGGTCGCGAGGAGGGGTCGGGAGGGTGTCTGTTTTTTTCGGTTTTGTTGTTTCTCTCGCAAGAGATGCGTAAGGAGGGGGTAAAAGGGTCGCGAGGGGGGGGGTCTGTGCCTGGCATTCCTAGCGTCTATTTTTTTTCACGTTCTTGGTTTTTAAGCACAACGCACATCACGCAGTGCAGTCTGGTTCGAGTCGCGCTCAGTCTTGCTCTCGGCTTGCCACGCGTCGTTGCGATGGAGACTCGCAAGGGAGTTGGGGCGGGTCGTGCCTCGAGGAGAGATGGAACGAGGAGGGGTCGTTAGAGTCGCTGAAGTCTGAGTTCAGCCTGGGTCGAGGCTGGGTTTCAGCCGTGCTCCGGCTGGTGGTGCCGTAGTGAGGGAGCAAACACCGATACCGATGGCCAGTGTCGCTTCTCACAGAATGAAGTGGCGAAGTGTGGTTAAGTGCGAGTGAAGCTTGCGAAATTCCAGCTATCATTCTCGTGAGAGAACCTGAACCAGCGAAGCCCTGAAGTGAGGGCGGGAGAGGCATCAGCGAGTGCATGTATGAAGCTGTCAGCTGCACGCCAAAGTTAAAAGCAAGGAGAGAGAACGGAGCAACCGAGAAAGAGTGTCAGCACTGGCGACCTGTGGATGAGCTGTGAGCGCTATTGGGCACCACCGAAGGCGAGCGTCGTGCCAACGCCACTCATCTAGCAGTGGAGAGACAGAGAGCGCACGAGCAGCACACCCGGGCGTCACCGAGCGTCGTGCCGACTCGTCATCCAGCAGCGGTGGCGGAGCTGCGCGCTATCCGACGACGCAATCATCGCGCGCCACGACGGTGAGCGTCGTGCCGACGCCACTCATCTAGCAGTGGAGAGAGTGAGCAGAAGAGCAAAGACACGCCCGAGCGAGGGAGCAAGACCGGCTCGCTGCGACCACGCCCAAGCGAGAGGAAACCTCTCTGGCCACTGGTTGTATCCCCACCCCACCGCAAGCTAACGACACAACTCCCGGCTCTAAAAAAAAAAATTAATTTTACAAGGGGACAACGCACACACAACAAGCACACGAATAAGACTTTCAAAAAGTTATCTTTGTGTTTCAAAAAGGGTTGCCATTTCAAGGTGGTGCGTTCAATATCAACTGATCGTGCAAAGCAGTTGCTGCTATCGAGTTACATGAATAAGAAGTGTTTTAGTCATTCATTTCATAAATATGCTAAATTCCTCTTGATATGCAAATTCTTTTGTTAACTGCATTTCCCATAAATATGCAAAATTCCTCTTGATATGCAAATTATTTTGTTAAGGCCCCCCCCCTCCCAACCCAGCTTATATATATGCTCCAAGCACGTGTGCTGCCTCATTCAGACGCTGTCGCCTCGACAGACCTGGTTTCACCTGAAGACGGCTGCTTGCGTTGTGGCCGAAACGTCGTGAGAATTATTTTATTATGTTTTATTATTTTTATTATTTTATTACTTCCCTTCTACGTGACTTTACCGAAAAAACCAAGAAGATGAATTCCTGCAGTCACGAAAGCTTTAAATCGAAATGTCAAATGTTTGTTTAGAATTAAAATTGCTTAACAAAAGCGTTTGAGTGTTTCTTTCCAAGTCCATGCAAAACTCTTATTTATAAGAACTGTATCCTGCGTTGAGATATAAATTTGGAGGCCTAACATAATATAAACACATTAAGATAATCAATAAATGTTTAATCAAAGAATCGTTTTATCCTGATTGATACAACTCTGGATAACGAAGCTAAGCCTAAATATCATAACTACACACATTAACATAATTGCAAGCATACGCATCAATTTATACGATTATCTCCGCGAGTATCATAATTTATGCATATAATTAAATACATTAGCATAATTTATGCGAATTAAGCAAATCTCGAAAGTTGATTAATTTTTATTATTTTTTTCAAAATTTAATAATCCGACATATACAATAACGCACCAGCGCTTTTCTTCAGCATCTTCCTCGGGAGGTTTGCTGGGGTCCGGATCTCCGAGCAGGTGGGAGGGGGGTTCCAGGCGGCGTGGGCCGGGTCTTCACGAACCAGCTACCCTTATGCCGTCCCCTGCTAGCGTGGGGTGACGACGCCTGTTCACCACCGAAATTCGGAGGCCTCATTCCCCGCCGTTTTGGCCTTAGTGACGGAATATATAGGTGCTTCGGGATACAAATTAAATGTAACTAAATCGGAGTTGATGCCCCAAATAAGTTATCAAGAAATTAGTTTGCAATATAGATGATTTAAAAGTGTATAGCTCCAGAGGCTTCCTAATATCGGAAGCGCATCTGAAAGCGTGTGATGTGCTGAGGCCAGAGCACAGATAATCATCCCCATGCAACTTGGCCACCTGGATATCACCAATGCATCATGGCCGCGATGAAATCTCCAATGCATCGTGGCCAGTGTGACATCCACCATGCAACATGGCCATCGTGATGTTCCACCATTCACCATGGCCCTCTGTGACATCCCTCATTCCTGTTCTTACCTTGCGGTGATTTGATGCAGATGGAGGCGGTGCCCTCTGAGGACAGCGCCCTCCACGTGGTACAAGATTCGCCCTTATTCCTCGCCTCTCCAGATCGGCTCATCTACATACACACAAAGACAAAGGTCCACCACATAGGTTTTAGCAAGATGTGGGGGATAGTGCAAGCTGTGAGCACTGAGCCAGGATCTCTGAGATCCTGGGCTCCACATTCAGGAGGGTCCTGCTGAGATGTCAGTTCTCAGCGTTCGGATATTTGGCCAATGTCAGATATCACACTTGGATTAACAATGAGACACGTGTGTATTTAGAGGACACACGTGTCTTAATGGCATCCTTCAAACTGTTAAGAAAAGTAGGGCTGGGCCAGGATATGCCACGGCCACGAGGAACAACGATGGCTGGTCAAGAACAATAGCGGAGGTGCAGCCAAGTATCGGAACACGTGTGAGAGGACAGCTGCCAGAAAGATGGAGCGACAAAATCGGTGCTTGGTGGATTATTCCATCGCAGGATCGTGAGGGGTAGCAGGGTCTCAGGGAAGGAGGCCTTCATCCAGTAGTGGATAGATAAAAGTACAGTAGATGATTAAAACGTAGAAAGGCAGGTACACAGAGAGGATCTTGGGAAGATACTCTGATAGATGCACACACACTCAGGCAGCCAAGCAGATGCACACTTAGGTGTATGGATAGGTGACAGGTAGCCACACGCGGAGTTGAGAGCACACATCCATTAATAATAAACCACACGAGTCGAAGAGCCACACGTACCTCCATGGTGGTAACTTGCAGAGCAGGGTGCACAGAATTAACAGCGTCTCTCGCGCAGTCTAGGTCTCTGCGTGCGAAGCAGGAGACGAAGCCGAGGATCATATATAGTCGAGGGGGTGTGACGGCACCCACATCTCAACACGAGTAAAGTCACAATGTGGACTCACACCATGAACCCATATCATCAACACAGACTCACATCATCACCACTCACTCACAACACAAAAACAACAACCGACATTCGCCACTAAGTAGCGATGATGTCACCACGGCGCCTGTGCCAGGCCAGGTGCACTTTCAGGCCACGCGAAGTGTCGAAGGCTCACTGACAAGACGTCACGGGACAGACCCAGGTTCCAAAGCTTGACTGAAATGATTGGTTTATATGTGGTGGTCATGATTGAGGGGGCTGGCAGAAGCTACGATCCCCCAGAACCCCGCCCCTCAGGGAGAAAGAGTATATAAGGCAGGTCCCTGAGAGCGCGAGTCAGCCCGTCTCAAGCCGAAGCCAGAAGCCGCCGGAAGAAGAAGAAAACCCTGGACCCCAAGCCGCCGACGTCCTTCTAAGGGCCGGGGCTCAGTGTGGTGCCAGTGGTCGTGGGGTTAGGACCCTGAGGATCCCTCGGCCTGATGCCCTTGTAAGGGCCAGGTCCGGACGGGCCAGTGGTCAGGGACCCACCGGGCCAGCGGTGGGTCAGTCTCCCCTAGGTCTAGCTAGCCGGAGGGCTGGAGTAGAGAGAGTTGTAGGTACGATAGCCCGGAGCCTGTACCTCCCCAGGTTGTGGGTGGAAGGGGCCATTACCCCTTTGTGTTAGGGATTAGTGTAAATTGTTGGCAAAATAAACCGTGTTGCCTCTACGAAAACTCCGTCTCCCTTCAAGAACATTACAGATACACCAGCTGTATGCCCAACTGTGCCAACTTGCCGAATTTTATCCGCCACTCGTTGTGAGCGTCACTCCTCTGCCCTCAGTTGTTGTTGGAGGCAGATTGCCTTCAACTGTCCAGTAGCATCCTGCTATTTACACCACTGGTACGAGTCTTTTGCAAGTCCACTCAACTCAACATCCTCCCTTTACAGCATCAGTCCATATTTTTGACAGCCCATGTCGTGGCCGTTTAGCCCCCTTTATGCGGCCAAAAAGAAACTGCTTGGGTATGCAGGCTACAAGACCCAGCCAACACAGCCTTGCCTGCTGGAGGAGCTTACTGGTGGGAATGTGTCCAGATCCTTCAAGGATTTGTGAGCTCCTCACACAATCCAGCTAGGTTAAACCCAAGATGGATCGTAGGAACCACCACCGACACCACCACCAACACCACTAACACCATCAACATCACCACCAACACCAGTACCACCACCAACAAGAATATCACCACCATCAACACCATCACCAACAATACCACCGCCATCAACACCACCAACTCTACCATCAACACCACTCCGATCAACACCACCAACACCACCACGAACAACAAAGATAAAGATCCCCCTTATAGCTGAAATAAACTGTTGGGGCAAGTGCTGTTAGCCAGCATCACCTATGAAGGCCGGAACAGCACACGAGAGTGTGGGTGGCCAACACCACGCCCGACCGCCTTTGTCTCCCGAGTGGCGATGTTTACACACCACACCAGGTACTCATTTGAGGCTGAGTCGACCTAGGGGAGGCCCAGGACCGATTAATATAATCGTCACTGGTGTTGACCTTGAGCGGGAATCCAATGCCGGGTTCATAGCGCAGCGCGTTAACCACTCCACACACGCAGACTCACACACGGACACAAACACACACGGACTCACACCACCGCACCACCCACCCACAGCGAGGATCTACTCCTCACCTTCGCCAGAGTTTCTCCCCGCCTCTCTAACGGACAAACTGCCAGGGGGAAGCGCGTGGCTCGAGACGAGGGGGCGGTACCAGGTGACCACGCCCACCGAGACGTCGAGCCCTAAGCCCTTCACCGGAGCCCCCCCCATGCCCACCCCCTCGCCCACCCCCTCGCCCACCCCCTCGCCCCGCCCCCTCTCCCCCGCTGAGGGCGGGGCGAGTGGAGGCAGCGCTGTGCATTGTGGGTGGAGAGCGCCTGATTTGGATTCCCGCTCACGGCCACCGTCGGTGGCTCGCGAGCTTCTGAAGCGGCGGCTCGCTGGCTGGGCCTTCTCTACGTCGACTCAGCCCGAAGAAGGTGAGAACCTTGCACGGTGTGGACACATCTGCAGTGGCGGTGGTGGGGAGGGGAGGCAGAGGAGGCGCCTGGCTCACAGCCGTTACGCTCTGGGCGCCTGCTGAGTTCACGGCGCTGCTCCAAGCAGAGCGCGGCCCTGCTGATGATGATGAGGAGATGCACTGCCAGATTGTGGCTGATGGGATGAGTTAAATGTAGTTTTTTTGTATCTCTGGAGGAACGGATTTGTTGTCGTGGCAGAAATTGCCTCCACTAGAGGCCGCGATGTGGAGTATTTGGTCTACTCTTCCACGCTGCTCCAGACCCGTTGGAGCGAGGTGGGTGTTCCCACAACTTTACCCCTCCACACGCGGGGGGCGTCAGCTCACTGCACTTGCAATGCAGAGGTGCAGGTTCGAGTCCATTTCCCACTCAGCCATTCACCCACTCACCCACCCACAGAGGGATAAAGACCCTTTATGCAGTGGTTGTGTAGTATCTGAATCAATGTTTTTGTTGTTTGGTTATGGTGGTTGTTGTGGTGGTTGCGGTTATAATCGTGGCTTTAGTTTTGGTTGTATAGGTGGTTGTAGTGTTGGTTGTAATTGTGGTGGCTCTGGTTGTGGTGCCTTTGGTGGTTTTGGTTGTGGTTATAATTGTGGTTGAGTAGGTTGTGGTTATATGTGCGGTTGTGGTGTTTGTGGTTATAACTTGATTTTAACCTTTGTTGACTGCAGGAATTACTCTCTGGTTCTTCCTGTAAAGTCACGTAGAAAGAAAATAAATTAAATAATAGAGTACGACGTTGCGATTGCAACACAAGCAACCGTCATCAGGTAGAACTAAATTTGAGAGACAAAACACAGACACGGAGACACACAGACAGACACAAGCAGAGAGAGACAACACAGACACATAGAGGGGGGGGGGGGGGCAGAGAGAGAGAGGTGGGTTTGCTGGAGCAGCTGCTGGAGCAGAGAAATTAGCATGTCAATGAATCCACCTCGAAGCGACCGAGGGAAAGAAGATCGAATGGCCTTATGAGAGCCTGGTAAATTTTAGAGAGAGAAATAGTTTGAGAAAACAATGTAGCAAATCTTTTGGAAATTTAATGTAATGCAACACAGAGTCAGCTAACACACAGTTAACGCATAGCCTGGTTTATTACGATCTCCAAAGATTGCTATAATTGGAAGTTAAGTGTGAAATTTGACGAACAGAGACACAGAGAGATGTGTGGAAATCCACCCAGAAGCGGCTGGGGGAGAGAAAAAGCAAATGGACCTATGAGAGACTGGTAAATTTTAGAGAGAGAAATATGCAATTTTCTCTCTCTCTGTGTGTCTCTGTGTTGCATTACATTACATTTCCAAAAGATTTGCTGAATTTTGTTTTCTCAAACTGTTTCTCTAAAATTTACCAGGCTCTTATAGGGCCATTCGATCTTCTTTCCCTCGGTCGCTTCAGGGTGGATTCATTGACATTTGTGGTTATATTTGTTGTTGTTATAATTGTAATGGTAATAGTTGTGGTGTAGGTTGTTATGATGGTTTTATGGTAGTTGTATGTATTTTGAACTTCTATCGCACTGTACCCAGCCAACCGTGCTAATTTGAGGTGTGGTTATAGTTGTTATTTTATGATTGTTTTGGTTATTGTTGTGGTGGTGATTGTATTTACACCATTGGAACCTCATTTGTCAGTAAAAAATATGATAATTGTTTTTTTACCCTTCTATCTGGCAACAAAACTGACACCTTTTTTATAAGGAGTCATGTTTGCATAGACCACAATACCTGCAGTCATAATGCAAACAAAAAACATAACTCTGATACGGTATGCACTGTCCTTGAAGTTGATTGGTCCACACCCGAGACAGCTTTCCTTAGAGCCAAAAGGCGTCATCTGGTCCAACCCATGTGAGACTGGGGCATCTTTACCTCCTGCATCTCTATCGAAGCTCTCACTTCCTCCACAAACTCTCCTCCTACCTCTCCTCTCTCTCCCTTTGTCTCCCTCCACTCTCTCCCTGTGTCTCCATCCCCCCCCCCTCTTTCTGGGTGGTCCAGGTTCAGGGGTCAGGAGTTTACTGGCTGCACTCCGACCTTTGACCTTGGCTGTCACCCGAGTGGAATTGTCGCATAACAATCAACCCATAGAATCAGGATCTGTCCCGTGACCTCCTCCTCCTGCACCAAGCTTGGAACAGCAGTCGACCTGTGGCACCCGGATCTGCCCCATGACCTCCTCCTGCACCTAGCCTGGCACCCCATGGCACCTGGGTCTGTCCCGTGACCTCCTCCTGCATTTAGTCTGGTATAGCAGTCAACCCATGGCACCCGGGTTGTTGTGATGACATCACCGCCACATCGTGGCGAATGGCGGCCATTGTCGTGAGTTTGTGGGCTTTTGAGTGTGTGTGACTATCATGTCGTGTGTGTGAGTTGGATGGTAGGGGTGTGTTTATACTGGTAGGAACGAAGTGGACCAGCCACCAATAGATTATATCGTCCGTCCGTCCGTCCGTGTATCAACATCGCCCCCTACTGCAAACACTTGGCATGACCCTACAAAAACCTTTACACTCAGTGATCAACATCGCCCCCTACTGCAAACACTTGGCATGACCCTACAAAAACCTTTACACTCAGTGACGCTTTCGGCTTTCCTGTCGAAACAAGTGTATAACATTCCCTTATAATTACCACAGATAGCTTTTAATTAAAACTTTTAAATAAAAAATTTACTAGCAGCGGCCTAAAGCCTACAGCTAGGCCTAAAGCCTCGAACAACGCCTCAAACTCTCCCTTCGTATCGTACCCCCGCGTGTGTGCAAGGGAGTTAATGTTTAACAATGTTACATTCCCTTATGTTTTTTATACATTTAAAGCTTTTACATAAATAATTAAAGCATTTAAATTAAAAATTAACTCACAGCGGCCTAAAGCCTACAGCTAGGCCTAAAGCCTAGAACTAGGCCTCAAGCCTAGAACTAGGCCTCAAGCCTAGAACTAGGCCTCACACTCTCC
>CM025659.2:0-21445 GCA_014621495.2 Entosphenus tridentatus
TCTATCGGTCTCGTGCCCGTATTTAGCCTTAGATGGAGTTTACCACCTGCTTTGAGCTGCATTCACAAACAACCCGACTCCAGGGAGAAGCTCGACCCGGCGCGCCGGGGGCCACCACCGGCCTGACACCATCCTCGGGAGGAGGCCTCAATCAGAAGGACTTGGGCCCCCGAGCAGCACCGAGCAGGCGCTCTCCCATACGCCACAACTCCCGCGCCCACCGCAGCAGCCGGGGATTCGGCGATGGGCTCTTCCCTGTTCACTCACCGTTACTGGAGGAATCCTGGTTAGTTTATTTTCCTCCACTTAGTAATATGCTTAAATTCAGCAGTTCACCACGTCTGATCTGAGATCGCACTGCGATGCGCAAGTCACGGGGCTCACACGACACGGAGAGCGCCCGAGGGCCGGCCCACACACGCAAGCACCACGGGGCTCAGCGCAAATGCGCAAACGACATGTCTAGCACACGCGAGGGGCAACAGACGCGCCCACCGGCTTCATTCGTGTCTCTCCTGCTGCCCACCGTCAAGCGCGGCAGGTGCGGCGCAACCCGCCACCGTGCATCGGTGCGCTGTCCCTCCCCTTCGGTGAACGAACTGCACAAGAGACGCTGCAGCACCCCAGCAGCACACCACCCACCTTTGGGCAGGAGGACGATTGATAAACGGGCCTCTGGAAGGAACTCCCGGGGGCCGCAATGTGCGTTCGAAGTATTGATGATCAATGTGTCCTGCAATTCACATTACTTCTCGCAGCTGTCTGCGTTCTTCATCAATGCACGAGCCGAGTGATCCACCGCCAAGAGTCGTCATTGGCTCGCTACCCCCGTTTCTCCTCCCACACACGCAGAAGGCCAGCGCATTCATCATGCCCCGGCCCCCTCGCCGCACGCAGGGACTGGTACGAGGCAGGCCGCCTACGCCAATGAGGCCTCGGGCCCGCACTGCAGACAACCGGCGGCACTCGCTTCAGGGGTTGGACCATTAGTCTCCAGATGAGCGCACTCGCTCCCTCGCCCCTCTGCCTGACCTCCTCCTCCGCCGACTCCGAGAGCGAGAGCTCACACATTGCCAGTAATGATCCTTCCGCAGGTTCACCTACGGAAACCTTGTTATGACTTTTACTTCCTCTAGACAGTCAAGTTCGATCGTCTTCTCAGTGCAACCCCAGGGCAGTAGCCTGCCCCAGCGGGGCCAATCCAAGGACCTCACTAAGCCATCCAATTGGTAGTAGCGACGTCGGGCCCTGGGGGACAGAGTCCTAGCCTAGCTGGTCTTCACTCTTCGTCTTCAGAGCACTGCCTCGAGCCGTCTTGGGGTCCGTCTTTTATACACACCTCGGGACTCTCCGTCCCCGGTACCGCCCTCTTTCTGGAACCTTCCAGGTGGCACTGGAATAACCCTTCAACCCCTCACCTGGGGTCGGGGGGGGGGCGAACTCGCCTCTCAACGGTCCGGTTCTCTCTCAAACTCAGGTTAGCACCCCCTGTAGACTACAGGTAAGTAAACAGGGTGATGTGTGCTTTGTATTTCCGACGCTACATATACAGCAAGAAATACTCTACATAGAGAGAGCATGGCATCTGTGTGTGTGTACTGCATGACACACGGTGGTACAGTGTGTAATGCACAGTAATGGGCTGCTGCTGCTGCTGCCGCCGCCGCCGCCGCTGCTGCTGCTGACGTTGATGTCGGGACAGGCAGAGTCCTCGCTCTGGGTCCCGGTGGCGTTGCTCCTGGGGAACGTGCAGAAGAAGGCGTTGGCCAGGAGGCAGGCGGCCTGCTCCTGAGACATCGTCAGCATCAAGCCGGTGTCCCGGCGGAGCAGCGGCAGGGGCTGGGGACACGTGCGGTGCACAGGGTGCAGCGACGTTACACACGGCAATGGGTGGCACGGGGTTGCAGAGAAGCAACAGCGCAATGGTAAGACTGAATCACTGATGCAGAGCACTGAGCCTGCACCACTGGGATGCTGGGGTTTGGATCAAGGAGTTCTGAAATGCACGTAAACCAGATTATTATTGTACACGTGAGGTTCATGGTGCAGCCCTGCAATTACTTGCTCATGCAACTGCTGGTGAAAGAACCCCCACTAGAGGGAGGTCTAGAGTGCTGATCCGGTAAGTATTTTTTGGCCAACTTTTCCACACTGACCATACGTCTTGAAAGAGGTGGGAGTACTCGCCATTTAGCCCACTGAACGCGACCCACCGATGGACTGTGGGTGGACAAAAACAGGGAATTATGGTCAATGTTTTCAAGGCCAGCCTGTGAGATCGAACCGCGACATTTGAAGTCAATCGTGCTAACCATCCCACAGTCATGGCAACAGCCCTTTTGCAGAAATAAAATAAAATATTCGAGAGGGCTTCTCACAAGAAACAAGAAGATTTAGTGGTTTGGACGTGGCCCTCCAATGAATACATAGACGGTACCACAAGTAGCGGTCCATACTCGGGCGCAAGGAAATAGAAGCAGAGACAAAGAATGAGATAGATCGATGCAATAAAGAATTGGCAGTGTTGCACCAAGCACGATCCCTTGCTGAGCGCATTGTGCCTCGTGCACACAGACAGCACCAAGCACGATCCCTTGCTAAGCGCATTGCGCCTCGTGCACACAGACAGCACCAGGCCGAGTTTGGCGGCCCCTGCGCTCCGCGAGTGCACGAGGAGGCGCGGCAGAGGCACTGCAGCAGCAGCCCCCCCACCTATCTCCGGACCCCTCCCTCCACTATTCACCCTGACGCCACACAACCCGTGGGTAGGCGATGATCTCTGGTGGACAAGGCGCGGTACAGGCAGCAGCACGAGACGCCGGCAGCGTTGCGCTGCCAAGGTTACTCACCCGAACACCTCTGTACACCTACACACCTACACACACACCTCTATACACCTACACACACCTACACACACACCTCTATACACTTACACACACCTACACACACCTCTATACGCTTATACACACCTACATACACACCTCTATACGCTCACACACACCTACACACACCTCTAGACACTTACACACACCTACACACACACCTATATACGCTCACACACACCTACACATACACCTCTATACACTTACACACACCTACACACACACCTATATACTCTTACACACACCTACACATACACCTCTATACACTTACACACACCTACACACCTCTATACACTTATACACACCTACACACACACCTCTATACACTTACACACACCTACATACACACCTCTATACGCTCACACACACCTACACACACCTCTAGACACTTACACACACCTACACACACCTCTATACACCTCTATACACTTACACACACCTACACCCCTACACACACACCTACACACACTTCTATACACTTACACACACCTACACATACACCTCTAAACACTTACACACCCCTATACATTTACACACACCTACACACACCTCTTTACACTCACACACACCTACACACACACCTCTATACACTCACACACACCTATACAAAGACAAAGACAAAGATCCCCCGTATAGCCTTAACAGACTGTAGGGGCAAGTGCTGTTAGCGAGCACCTATGAAGGCCAGCACGGCACACGAGGGGGTGGGTGGCCAACACCACGCCCGACCGCCTTTGTCTCCCTAGTGGTGATGTTTACACACCTCACCAGGTACTCATTTGAGGCTGAGTCGACCTAGGGGAGGCCCAGGACCGGTTCAGATAATCGTCACTGGTGTTGGCCGTGAGCGGGAATCGAACTCGGGTAGCCGGGTTCATAGCGCAGCGCGCTAACCGCTACACTATCGCTCCCCACCTATACACACACCTCTATACACTCACACACCTACACACACACCTCTCTACACTCACACACACCTAAACACACACCTCTATACACTCACACACACATACACACACACATACACTTACAAACCTACACACACACCTCTATACACTTACACACACCTACACATACACCTCTATACACTTACACACACCTACACACACACACACACCTCTATACACTCACACACACCTACACACACCTCTATACACACACACCTACAACAAAGAACAAAGAACCCCCATATAGCCTGAACAGACTGTAGGGGCAAGTGCTGTTAGCGAGCACCTATTAAGGCCGCAACGGTACACGAGGGGGTGGGTGGCCAGCACCACGCCCGACCGCCTTTGTCTCCCCAGTGGCGATGTTTACACACCACACCAGGTACTCATTTTAGGCTGAGTCGACCTAGGGGAGGCCCAGGACCGGTTCAGATAATCGTCACTGGTGTTGGCCGTGAGCGGGAATCGAACCCGGGTCGCCAGGTTCATAGCGCAGCGCGCTAACCGCTACACTACCGCTCCCCACACACACACACACACCTACACACACCTCTATACACTCACACACACTTACACACACCTGTATACACTCACACACCTACACATATGTAAAGGAGAGCCGACACAAGATTGCAGGGGTTCCGTCTTTTAATCCTTTTCTCCCATCCACACCTGTCACCAGCCATCCCAATCTCGTTCCCGCCCAAAGGCCCCTTCTTCCCGCCCGTTCTCCCCTTATATCTCCTCGATCACCCCTCCCACTAACCCTCCTATTGGTGGGAATCCTTCCCCTGACACCCCTACATCACCCTCCCCCCCCGGAGAAAAAAAAACCGTCCTCGGTTCTGCCTCCTCCATGGACCATTTAAGTCTCCCCATGCCCCCCACCACTGACAGTGACGACAGCCCTTAACCCCCCCACAACCATACAATGCAATATAACACAACAAAATCAATTGCGCGGCCTGCCCAGGTCTCCAGCCAGCGTCCCGTAACAGCCCGGACATCCACAGGCAGCAGATGACCGTGGCGGCCCCCTCCTTCGAAGGCCCTCTCGTCGCGGTCCCTGGTTCGGTGGTGCCGGTGTTGCCGTGCCTGGTGCCGCTGTCTCTCCGGCCCCCGCTCGTGCCGCCACTCCGTCAGGCCTCACATGGGGTGCTGTAGGTGACAAGGGAACACAGGGCACCG
Organism: Entosphenus tridentatus; assembly: GCA_014621495.2. Lineage (NCBI taxonomy): Eukaryota > Metazoa > Chordata > Hyperoartia > Petromyzontiformes > Petromyzontidae > Entosphenus > Entosphenus tridentatus. The sequence goes on from CM025659.2 coordinate 5,018, forward strand.
AACCCCTTGCCGGTTGGCGCGGGGTGGTCGGCGACCTTGGCCTGGGTAGGGATGATGATGATGATGATGTTGGCAGTGATGTTGGTGGTGATGTTGGTGGTGATGTTGGTGAAGATAACGGTGGAGAGATGTATGGCTTAAGGCGGGTGGGGTGTACAAACCATCGTCGCTTACCCAGTTGGACCTGGACGCACTGCGGTCGGAGTGCTTTAATGACCTCGACCGGCCCTTTCCAGGGTCGGTGCAGCTTTGGTGAGAGGCCAACCGGCACCTGAGGACAGTGTAGCCATGCCTGGTCCCCGACTTTAAAGGGCTTGGCTGTCACTGTCCTCTCCCGTATCCGTACATTACTCTCTTGGCTCGTGGCCGATGCGGCCTCGGCTGCTTGGCGGGCCTCTCTCAAATAAATGAGGGAGGTCTTTAGTGCCTTCGGCCATGCTTCAGCTCTTGCGGGAATGTCCGTCAGCTGCACCTCAATAGGCGGAACGGGATCCCATCCGTACATCAGGAAAAACGGCGAGAACCCCGTTGCCGCGTGCGGGGCCACCCTGTACACGGCTAAGACCGATGGAATGTGGAGGTCCCAGTCGGAATGGTTTTCGTCCACCACTTGGGACAGCATGGCCGCTATGGTGCGGTTAAGCCGCTCTACCATCCCATCGGTCTGGGGATGATACGGAGATGTTCGGACCTTTTTAGTGCCCAGGATAGAGCAGACGTCCTTCAATAGCCGTGAGGAGAAATTCCTGCCCTGATCCGTGAGCAACCGCTCCGGTGCCCCCTTATCAAGGACATAGCCTCCCACGAAGGCATCGGCAAAGGTCTGTGCCGTTTGGTCCGGGAGGGCCCACGCCATCGGCCACCTCGTGCAGTACTCGACTCCGACCAACAGGTATTTATTTCCCCGTGGCGTGACCGGCAGTGGTCCCAGGATGTCCAACGCAACCAATTCGTTGACCCTGATTACCGTGATGGGCTGTAGGGGCGCCCGGCTTACCCGGGGTGGCGGCTTTCGCCGTGCACATTCGACGCAGGTAGCGACCCATCGATGCATGTCAGTGGTCATACCTGGCCAAAAGTACCGACCCTGTAATGTGTACAGTGTCTTCCACCCTGCCAGGTGCAGCAGCTGGCGGCCGTGTACGTCCATAACCAATTGTTGACGCAGCGACTCCGGAACAACCAGGCATCGCCGGCGCCCTGTCGGGTCCCATCGCATGAGGAGGTCCTCCCATACGATGTACTCCTCCCCCCCTGCCTCTGCTGAGGCGCGTAGCGTTCGCAGTGGGGCTTCCTCCAGCTGTAGCCGTCTCCAATCGTCCAAGGTCAGGCCCAGGTCGTGGTCGGTCAGCTGGACTTCACCCTGTGCGCCCTCCGCCGTGCGTACGGGAGCGATGACCGTCCCCTCCGACCTCGCCTCCTTGCAGCGTGCCCCGCCTGTGGTGCATGCACAAGGGCCCTGGGGCGCCAGTCGGGACAATGCGTCTGCGTTGGCGTGTCTGGACCCTTTGCGATGCACCACTTGGTACCTGTACTCCTGCAGGCGCTCTATCCATCTGGCCAGCTGGCCCGAAGGCTGGTCGATGCGGAGCGAATACTGCAAGGCCGCGTGGTCAGTGCGGACCGTAAATTTGCAGCCATACAGGTAGGGTCAGAATTGCTGCACGAAGTGAACGACTGCCAGGAGTTCCCTACGTGTGACGCAGTAGCGCTGCTCCGCTGATGAAAACACGCGACTACCGTAGGCGATAACCACCTCCCGACCCTGCTGGACTTGCGACAAAACACTGCCGATGCCCACATCGCTGGCGTCCGTGTCCAGGATAAAGGGGAGGCCAAAATCTGGAAAGGCCAATGGTGGTGCATCTGTCAGACATGAGCGCAGCTGTTGGAATGCCTCTTCCTCCAGAGGGCCCCAATAAAACCTCTGGTTCTTTGCCGTCAACACGTGCAAGGGCTTGGCAATGGTTGCAAAGTTGGGTACAAACCGGCGGTAGTAAGAAACGAAACCCACAAATCGGCGGACCTCTGGAACCATTGTGGGAACAGCCCAGGCCCTCACGCAGGCCGTCTTTTCCGGGTCTGTAGCCACTCCAGACTCACTGACGACGTGGCCCAAGTAGCGTACCGACGACTGCATAAGGTGGCACTTTGACGGCTTGAACTTCAAGTTCGCGTTCCGGAACCGCAAGAATACCTGACGTAATCGGTCAATGTGTTCCTCGAATGATCGGCTGAAGACAATGACGTCATCCAGGTAGATGAGGCACGTTTCCCATTGGAGGCCTGCTAAGGCCAACTCCATTATGCGTTGGAACGTCGCCGGCGCAGTCTGGAGGCCCATAGGCAGGCAGTTGAACTTGAACAGGCCCTGTGGTGTCCGGAACGCTGTTTTAGGCCGGGAGTCCGCTTCTAGTGGGACCTGCCAGAAACCGGACAATAAATCCAGCGTACTGAAAAATTTTGCTCCCGCCAGTGCATCCAATGAGTCGTCGATACGTGGTAGGGGATATGCGTCGGCCAGCGTGACGGCATTGAGGCGTCGGAAGTCCACACAGAATCTCAGTGACCCATCTGACTTCTTGACTAGGACCACCGGTGCCCCCCAGGGACTCGAGGATGGCGAAATTATGTCGGCCCGCAGCATCTCCTGCACCGCTTGTTGAATGTGCCCTTTTTACATTGGGCTCATTCTATATATGTTTTGGCGCAGGGGTGTGGCGTCTCCCGTGTTGATGTGGTGCTGCAACAGATTTGTGTGCCCTAGGTCGAACGGTCCCCGGCTGAACACGTCCGAGAACTCATGCAATAACGCGTGCAGCTGGTGTTTCTGGTCGGGCGGCAATCCCGGCTCAGGCCCCGCCAGCTGGTCCATCCACGATTCGGCCCCTCTGTCCTCAGACTGGCTGATGCTGCCTACAAGCTCGGGCTCTGTCCCTGGGGCTCCTAGTGACAAGGGACTAACGTGGGCCAGAACTGTTCCCTCCTGCACCGTCGCTGTTCTATCGGAAGTGTTCAGCACCTGAATGAACAGATGCTGGTTCCTCTGAACAATAGTTTCGGCTCCCACCAGCGCATGGCGATCCATGGCAGCTGACGCCGGAGACACCAGGATGGGTGAGTCCGGTCGGGCTGTCACGAGGGGGGACCGATATTGCAGCGGAACCAGCATCTGGGCTGCCGGGGGAATGGAGACAGACTTACTGACCAGAGCCTGCACGTAGGGTACACCCCGGCTGGCCCCCTCTGCCTTTAGGAAATGGAGATGCGTTCCCTGGACTTCCACCCGCCCATTGGCCAGATCGATTTTCATTGGCATCCGCCTCATAAAGTCCGTCCCCAACAGGCAAGGTACGGGCAACGTTGCGGAGACAAGGATGGGTCCTGCTACCGAAAGCTGCCCAATCTGTATCGGGGCTTCAACCTGGCCCAGGAAGCCCATGCTGCCTCCATTTGCTGCAATGAACGTCGTCTTGACGGGGACTAAAGGTCGGATTTTATCCGGCAGCATCTCGTGCATGGTGCTCGAGATGATCGTGGCTGATGCCCCCGTATCAACCAAGATACGTGCCGACACTCCCGCGATTTCCCCGACCAGGACCGAGGTTCCTGACGTGGCCGCTACCACCCGCCTTGCCAGCTTCCTCCATTGTGTGGCTGAGTCCGGCCACTGACCAGGCGGCGTCTCGTTATCCTATGGTGCATGGTGAGATGATCGGGGATGGATTTGAATGGACCGAAGATGGGGTTCCTCACTTTGGAGTGCGTCGCAGCAGGGTGAACGCGCCCTTGTTACATAGTGTGGGCTTCCCCTAGGATTGCGGGCTGGGCTCTCTATGTGGTGCAAATTGCCCCCCCTTGGTGACATAGGATGGTCCCCCCTTGTGGTGTGGGGGGGCCCCCCCATTGTAGGGGGCGGTGGGGACTGGGGGGTGTGCCTTCCCGTGAGCCCCTCCCTTCTCCCCTCCCCTTCCTTTGTCACGGGGGCGTGGTCCCCCTGGTTCTGTCTCGCTCCGCCGCTAAGCGGTGGTGAGGCGGGCCGTGGAACTGCTCCAGGGCGCAATGTCAATTTTGTGTGTTGCCTCAGCCCAAGGGCCGTTGCCCCTGGCAACTCGCCGGCGTCGCAGGACACTAGTGACGTCACTTCCGGTCGTGACGTCACGCCCGCCCGCGAAACCACGTCCGGTCGTGACGTCACGCCCGCTCGCGAAACCACGTCCGGTCGTGACGTCACGCCCGGCCGCGATGCCACGCCCGGCCGTGACGTCACCCCCGCCCGCGACGTCACCTCCGCCCGCGACGTCACCTCCGCCCGCGATGTCACCTCCGCCAGCGACATCCCTCCCGGCCTCAGCGCGATTCCCGGCGCGGTCCCCGGCCTCGGCGCGATTCCCGGCGCGGTCCCCGGCCCCGGCGCAATTCCTGGCGCGATCCGCGACACCACTTTCGGCCGCGACGTCACTTCCGGATGCGACGTCACTTCCGGATGCAACGTCACTTCCGGATGCAACGTCACGTCCATTCGCGATGCCACTTCTGGTCGCGACGCCACTTCTGGTCGCGATGCGATCACCGGCCCCGGCTCTATCCCCGGCGCGATCCCCTTCCCCCGACCAGGACAGTGGGCCCCGGGAAACGACACCGACGGCGCCCACCCCGAGGAGACCCCCGGTGAGTTCGCGGCGTCACTCGCCTGGATCCTGTCGGCGTTCGGCCCCGGCGGGTTCCAGGTGGCATTGGCGGCCTCCGGCTCCGTGCGGCACCCCCTCGCCACATGCCCCTCTCGACCACAACGGTGGCATTCCGTCAGGGTGGCTCGGCGCGATGTTGTAGAGGCGGCTGCCAGCGACGCGGCGGCTGGTCGTGCCCCTGGTCCCTCTGCTCCGCCAGCCCCCGGATCGCCGCGTACACCTCCCGCAGCGATGGCTCCGGCTCAGACGTCGGGGGTCCGTTCCCAGCTGCCCCACAGGCAGCCTGTGGCGACGGTGCAGGTTCGGCGGTTGGTGTCGCTGGACCCAGTAGCGCCACGGCAACGGCTCGGCTGTTCCCCCCCGCCGCGCCAGCCACCGGGCGCCCGGCCCATGACCTGCTCGTGGGCTTGGATGGTCCGGGCAGCCCACAGCGAGGTGCATTCCTCCGGCGTCACCACGGGCATTACAACGCCGGCACGGCAAGCGTAGGCGATGAGGTGCTCGACCACAAGGTCCTCGAGCGCCTCTTCAGCCAGGCGAGGGAAAGCCCGCCTCGCCAACACGAGCAGCGCACCCCTGTAGGCTAATGGGGATTCTCTAGCCCCTCGCTGGTGGTCCTGGAACCGTTTAAAGGCTCCTTCCGCCGGGCAATAGATCTCCCCCAAAGCCTCGTAGGCGGCCTGTAGCGTGGTCTTGCTGTGCGAAGGAAGGGAGGTGTAAGAGGAGAGTGCCTCTTCGGCCAGAACGAATGGCAAAGCTCGTAATGCCTCTTCGTCTGTCCACTCGAGAGCGTGGAAGGCAGCCTCGAATCGGCGGACAAACCCCTCCCAATCTTCTTCCTCGGCCACGAACTTGTCGATGGGCCCCAGCCGACGCGGCCGTCCTGCCCCTTGCTCTCCGTGTTGGGTGTTTAGCCCTGGGGGTTTTGGCGGGAGCGGCGGCGGCTGGCGTGACGAGGTTGGTTGCGGCTCCTGCCCGGCCGGCCGGTCGGCCTCCGGGTCCCGTGGCCTCTCCTCCCGCAGTACGCGTGGGGGTGGGGGTCCTGGTGCTGGTGGGCCCCCCATAGGGAGCCTCTGCAGTAGCTCCTGGAGTGCCCTCTCCACGCGGGCCATGCGGTCCTCCATGGGGTCCTCCAGGCGATCCAGGTCCCCTGCTGCTGCTTCTGGTAGCAGGCCCCCTTGTTGCCTGGGATGGGAAGGATCCCCGGCCCGTGCTTCCTCCTCCCTTGGCTCTTTCCCGCGGGGATGCTTCTTCGTAGCCATTGTAGATCCCACCGCTGCCACCAGATGTAAAGGAGAGCCGACACAAGATTGCAGGGGTTCCGTCTTTTAATCCTTTTCTCCCATCCACACCTGTCCCCAGCTGTCCCAATCTCGTTCCCGCCCAAAGGCCCCTTCTTCCCGCCCGTTCTCCCCTTATATCTCCTCGATCACCCCTCCCACTAACCCTCCTATTGGTGGGAATCCTTCCCCTGACACCCCTACACATATGTAGAGGTTGTTACAGGGAGGAGTGCGGACAAGAAACACAAGTGTGTCGCCACCCGAGTACGGGTGCTTACATCCACGTCCGCATCCGTTGAGCCTGAGGAGCCAGGGTGGCTCTGGGATCCCCCATAACTCCGCCCTTGGAAAGGGAGGGCTATATAAGGCTGGGATCCACAGAGCTCGGGGTGGTTGTTGAAGAGAAGCTGACCAGTGAAGATTGAAGAGCTGCAGAATAGGCCCTGGGACTCCCCAGCCTCGCTGCCCTTGTAAGGGCCGAGCTGGGTAAGCCAGCGGCGCGGCCCCGAGAGCTCCCGGGACCTCTGCTCTTATAAGAGCAGGGTCGGGTGAGCTGGGTGCCGGTATCCGAGCTGTACCAGAGCCGGATGAGATAGCCTCCCCTGGAGCCTTAGTTGGAGGACTGGGAATAGGGTAGGGATTAGTGACAGGGGTGATCCCAGCTAGTCCGGGTGAGGGGGCCGTAACCCCCTCAAGTATTGTACAGTCCGCCCTTGTGTTAAATAAAAGTGTGTGCCTCTACTCCGTCGTCCGAGTGCCTGCAAGTCACTACATTTGGCGTCAGAAGTGCTAAAAAAGGACATGGATACGAGGCGTACGACCCGTGTCCAGAAACCCAGAGAAGACGACAGCGAGGGAAAGGCGGTGGAGGAGATAGCCGCCGACGTACCTGCACAGTTGCTGCCGCCTCCATCACCTGCGGGAGAGCCGGAGGGAGTCGGCACGTTGGCTGACGATTTGGCCTTGGCCCACTCCCGTCTCGCCGAGCTCCTCTATGCTGCAGCCGCCGTGCTGCAGCAGATAACTCGCCTGGGACCGGGAGGAGCGATGCAACGAGAAGACGGATAGCGCCCGCCAAAAACTCCCGCCTTCGCGATGGGCCGGAGATTCGAACTTCCCGCCACGGGTACAGTGGGAGCCGAGGGAGGGGCCCCAGCTCATCACGCGGGTGGCGGGGCCTAACCAGCGAGTGCTACGTCATCGGCAGGGGCGGGTCGCAGTGGCTACCTATCAGCGCCCGCCAGGTCATCAACGGCAGACGACAGCACCGACCAAGCCGAAGCCAGCGCGTCACTGACGGCGCGACCTCCGTTACGCTCCGCCATTGCTCCCCGTACTGTTCACGAACACGGTACGGGTATTGGGCGATCTTCCGAGACGGAGCCAACCTTTCAGCAATGCCTGCCAGCCCTGCAGGAGTTCGTGTCGAGCGGCGGTGATTGGGGTGGGTTTCAGCGCCGTTTCCTCGCCCACCAAGAGATGGCTGGGTGGACAGACAACGAGGCGCTGCGTGCTCTTCCGGCAATGCTGGATAGCGACGCCCTTGGCACCCTCACCGCTGCACCCAGGTCGGCACGCTCCACGCTTCAGTCAGCGCTGCAGGTGCTGGCCACGGTTTATGGACCGCCGTCCGATTGTCGCCAGCTTTTCAACGAGCGGCAGAGGGGCGACAAGGAGTCACCACTCGCCTACCGCACGGCCCTCTTGGCATTGGCAAAGGCGGCCTTCCCGCGCATGGACGAGGAAGGGGTGGATGCGATGGTGGCCGAGAAAATTCTGCTCTTGGCCGACGACTTGAACTTCGTCATCTTGGCGCAGGATGATGCGGACATGTGGTCACTGCGGGCTGCAAGGCACATTCACGCCAACCTGATTTCACAGCGGAGGAAGGCCAGCAAGGCAGCTGCGGGACATACCGTGGCGACAACCACCTCCGAGTCCGAGGTGGGCTTCGCTGCGAGCCGCTCTACAGAATGGCGGTCTGGCGGCCGACCGGCTCGGGACGCACCGAGCCAGCGAGAGCAGCCTAAGTCATCGGGAGCACTCGTCGTGTGCTACAACTGTGGCCTCCGGGGCCACGTGGCTTTGGGTTGCCGTGCTCCTCGACAGCGCGGAGGAAGACCTGTGGCTGACGACGGCCCTCTTCGAAAGGCTCCACAACATCCTCCGGCAAGTCGTGGCACCCTACACGTTCGGCCCGCACGCACACACGCTTCCTTCCCACATGCCCCGACACACGATTCTCCGAGTTCGGGTACTGCTGCGCCGGCTCGCGGGTTGATGGGGAGGGCGCTCCAACCGGGCCAATGGTCCAAGTTGGCGCACCGTGTTGTGGCTGCGTCGGCGGGGTCGTCCGTTGTTACGGGCCACATTGACGGGGTGGAGGTACGGGTATTGATCGACACGGGAGCATCGGCGACTATCATTTCAGATTTGATTATAATATCCTGCCCGTCCAGAGTCGTCCGTTGCTCCCCGTCGATATACCGTGTTACGCTGCTAACGGCGGTTCATTGCGGATTATCGGCCAAATTCGAGCGCAAATTTCGATCGGGGACATTAAATTATCTGGCCTGGTGTTGGTCTCATCCTCTCTGGGTGTCCCGTGCCTGTTGGGAACAGACTTTTTGGCCAAATTGCCTGTCAAAATTTTCATTGACCAAGGATGTATCGAGCTTCCATCGGGCCGACGTATACCCTTCCTGCCCTCCACCCCTACCTTGCGTACAGCCTGTGCGATGGTTCAGGCGCTTGTAGCTCGGACGGTGCGCGTACCCCCGGGGACGCAGATGCTCGTGCCCCTGCGGTTGCGTCGGCCGTTCGAAAAAGGGGTCGCAGACCAGGGTGTTTTGCTGGGACCGTCTAGGGCCGGGGTCAATGGTCCGGATTTGGTTATGGCCCAGACGATTGTTAGAGGGGAGGAGGACCCATTTATCGCGGTCCTCAATGTTGGGACACGCACGGCGGTGGTTTCCCAGGGGACCGTATTCGCTCACGCGATTCCGGTGCCTGCGAAGCGCCGGTTGTTGGCCATGTGGCCACCGCTTCTCAGCCGCAACGCCTGTCAGACCAGGACGAGGCTTGGCTGGAGGCGCTTTGTGCTGAGACACCTGACCTATCCGACGCACAACGAGATAAATTGCGTACCCTTTTGCGGGAATTTTCCGATGTGTTTAGTAAGCATAAATATGACATTGGATGTACAAATTTACTACGTCACCATATTGACACCGGTGACAATGCTCCGGTCCGCCAAAATCCTTTTCGGTTAAGTCCCGCCGAAAAGGAGCATGTCAAATCGGCTGTAGATGACATGTTGGCTTCGGACATTATTTCTCCCGACCAGCCCTCGGGGTGCACCCATTGTGTTGGTTAAGAAGCAGGATGGGTCCCTGAGGTTCTGTGTTGATTTTCGGCGATTAAATAAGATCTCGGTGGCCGATGCTTACCCACTTCCTCGAATGGACGAATCTTTGGCTGCCCTAGCTGGATCACGGTTCTTTTCCACCTTAGATTTGCTTTCAGGGTTTTGGCAACTCCCTCTTGATAATGAATCAAAGCCCAAAACGGCTTTTCGAACGCCGCACGGCCTCTTCCAATTAAATCGGTTGCCTATGGGGCTCCACTCCGCTCCCGCGACGTTCCAGCGCCTGATGGAATTGGTTCTCGCTGGCTTGCAATGGGAGGTGTGTTTAATTTACCTTGACGACGTGATCGTATTTAGTAGGACATTCGAGGAACACCTGGATAGGCTTCGGGCCGTTTTTCTCAAAATGCGCGCTGCTAATTTGAAATTTAAGCCACAAAAGTGCCATCTGCTCTGCGAATCTGTTAGATATTTGGGTCACATCGTCGGACGCTCAGGTATCTCAACCGATCCCGCCAAAACGCGTTGTGTCAGCTCCTGGCCGACTCCCACCTCGGTGGGGGAGGTTAGGAGCTTCGTCGGGTTTGCATCCTATTATCGGCGATTTGTCGCGGAATTCGCGTCTATTGCAAAGCCGTTACATGCCTTGACGGCAAAGGGGGTTAAGTTTCATTGGGGGCCGGAGAAGGAGGCCTCCTTTAACTCTCTTCAGGATGCCTTGGTAGGTGCCCCACCGTTGAGTTACCCCGATTTTTCACTACCTTTCGTGCTCGACACAGACGCAAGCAACATGGGGATTGGCGCCGTACTTTCACAGGTTGTGGGTGGCGTGGAGCGCGTGGTGGCTTACGGGAGTAGAGTTTTGTCTCCTGCCGAGCAGAGATACTGCGTCACCCGCCGGGAACTGTTGGCTATTGTTTTCTTTATCCAACAGTACCGGCCATATCTGTACGGCCGGCGGTTCACTGTCCGAACAGATCATGCGGCCTTGCAGTATGCCCTGCGTGTTCACCAACCATCGGGGCAATTGTCCCGATGGCTGGAGATCATTCAGGATTTTGATTTCCAAACCACGTATCGGAAGGGGATTCGCCACACAAATGCCGATGCCCTGTCGCGCCTGCCCGCCGCGTCGGAATGCTCTTGTCTCTTGGGCTCCGCACGTTGTAAATCTGCAAGCGACGACAAGGGGCAGGTCCTTGGGGCCGCCATTGAGGCTCCCTCTGACGATGGGCCTATCGACAAAGGGGGAAATGACTTCCTGCTGGGGTTGTCAAGTGCGGAGTGGGGGCGCCTCCAAATGGAGGATACGTCCCTCCTGGCCCTGCGGCGGCGCGCGGGCGAATCTGCTCAGGGAAGGTCGGGCGTCGACGCATGGTGGTTATGCCAGGGCCTCCTGATGCATTGGGACGGGGCGATCCGCCGCCACAGGCTTGTGGTGCCTTCCATGTTGAGGGGTAGGGCTGTGTGGGCTGCTCATGAGAGGCTCCTGCACTTGGGCGTCCATAAGACCCTTGCCATGCTCCAGCTTAATTTTTTTTGGCCGGGCATGGCTAGGGATGTGGACGAGCTGTTGCGGTCTTGCAACCAATGTGCGCAACGGAAGCCGCCGGCAAAGGGAGCCAACCCCCCCCTCCAGTCCATTTCGGTCACCCGGGTTAATGAGCTTGTCGCTCTTGATATTTTGGGCCCATTTCCTCCTACGCCTAGGGGTAATAAGTACCTACTGGTTGGCGTGGAGTATTTCACGCGGTGGCCTATGGCTTGGCCACTCACCAACCAGTCGGCAGCAGCCGTTACGGAGGCTTTTGTCCAGGGCTATGTCCTCGACAAGGGCGCTCCGGAACGGTTGCTGACCGATCAGGGAAAGAATTTCACCAGTTCCCTTTTACACGAGGTGTGTGAGCTTCTCGGTACAAAGAAGATTCGTACGTCCCCTTACCACCCACAAACGGATGGAATGGTAGAACGCCTGCATAGGACTCTTACATCTATGCTGTCCCACCAGGTATCTGAGGCCCAAACTGATTGGGACCTTCGGATCCCGGGTGTTCTGGCGGCTTACAGAATGGCTCCACACGCGGCGACCGGATTCTCGCCATTTTTTTATGTATGGGCGCGAAGTTGACCCGCCTGTCGCGACCCAGCTGCGAATTGCCACACCGCACGCTAAATCTAAGTTGGCCGACCATGTGAAATTTAACATCCTCAAGTTGGGGGAGGCACGGGAGGCGGCCATGCGGAACACTGACTCTCGCCAGAAGGCGAACGAACGGTTACGATTGTGCCGGTCGCACACGCACCAATGGCAACCGGGTGACAGAGCGTGGCTACACTGCCCCCAGGTGCCGTTGGCCACCTCGTCCAAGTTGTTGCGACCATGGAGGGGCCCCGTGGAAATCGTGCAGGTTGTGCGGCCCCAGTGTGTTCGCATCAAATGGGCGAAGCGGCGCTGGTTCGTACACCCGTCACGGTTGAAACCGTTCTTTGCGCCACATGCTTCACCTCATACCTCTGGCCGAACGTGTGGGGGGTCCGCTGACTCCTGGAGGGCGGAGTCGCCGCCGGTGTCTGACCCACCGCTAACTGTTCCATCTGCAGGGGCCCAAGGACTGACGCCCTCTCGGCCACCGGCCTCCCCTGAGAAGGTCGGCACTGGCTCGTTCAGGATGCCGGGGGCCCGTGCGTCTGAACTTTTACCACCCGCCACCGGGCCGACCAGACGGGCCCTTGTGACGGGCCCGCTGCACGGACGCGCGCCAAGACACGCCGGTTGTTGTAAGGGGCTTCCGCGCATGTTCCGCTGCGGAGGGGGCTCGCTCACCTTGTTTTTTTTCTTTTCTTCCCTTCTTTCATTTTTTTTATATATATAGCGTCGTGAACCACACTGTGTACATATGTTGCATTGGGGGCTAGGGTATTTATATGGGTCCGTCGATTCTTGTTGTTGTTATTGTTGTTGTTCATTGTTACGGGGCGCACACACGTGTTTATTGTCTTACGACATTTATTCGGGGTTTTTGAAGGGTGATTGCAGCCGGGACGGCTGCGGGCTGTACGGGGGGGGTGATTTAGAGGTTGTTACAGGGAGAAGTGCGGACAAGAAACACAAGTGTGTCGCTTCCCGAGTACGGGTGCTTACATCCACGTCCGCATCCGTTGAGCCTGGGGGGCCAGGGTGGCTCTGGGATCCCCCATAACTCCGCCCCTCGTAAGGGAGGGCTATATAAGGCTGGGATCCACAGAGCTCGGGGTGGTTGTTGAAGAGAAGCTGACCAGTGAAGATTGAAGAGCTGCAGAATAGGCCCTGGGACTCCCCAGCCTCGCTGCCCTTGTAAGGGCCGAGCTGGGTAAGCCAGCGGCGCGGCCCCGAGAGCTCCCGGGACCTCTGCTCTTATAAGAGCAGGGTCGGGTGAGCTGGGTGCCGGTATCCGAGCTGTACCAGAGCCGGATGAGATAGCCTCCCCTAGAACCTTAGTTGGAGGACTGGGAATAGGGTAGGGATTAGTGACAGGGGTGATCCCAGCTAGTCCGGGTGAGGGGGCCGTAACCCCCTCAAGTATTGTACAGTCCGCCCTTGTGTTAAATAAAAGTGTGTGCCTCTACTCCGTCGTCCGAGTGCCTGCAAGTCACTACACATACACCACGATACACTTACACACACCTACACACACCTCTACACACTTACACACCTACACACACCTCTATACACTTACACACACACTTCAACATACGAATGTAGTGGGTACAATGGAGAGAGGCAAGACCACTCAGCTCCACATTCTCCTGTACCGCATCAGTGAATTTCTACTCCAGCCCATGTCGTGCCCAAATCTTGACTTAAAACTTTCGTGACTGCTTCTTTCTTTGAACCTATCCGTCTATCCGGCCAAACAGAAACTGCTTGGCCATGCGGTGGCTGGGCATGCGGGCTACATGACCCAGCCAACGCAGCCTTGCCTGCAGGGATCGTAGGCAGGACAGCCTAGACGTTTCTAACAGGCGCAGATATTCCATTAGGGGGGTCCACGTTTACAAGCGCCTCTACACCCACACACCGAGCCCACACAGCGTTTATTTCGGTGCTACGACCAACAAAACCACGAGGTGCCGCTGCTGCCACTGCTGCCGCGCTGTGGTGCCACCACGTGGCAAGGCGGTAGCGCCACAGCGCCGACCCGAGGTCTCCACTTGGCGCCGTCGAGTCGCGGGGGTCTCGCTGTGGCCACAGACGCGAGAGGGACTCCGCAGACACGCAGCGGCGTCTACGCCCACCGCGCCCCTTTGCCCTCCGACCTCCCGCGCCGACTTCACCACGCACGCACCGAGACCATGCACTCGTTACAAGGCGACTCGTTTGTCTGCGCGACCATCTTCGTTAGGTTATTTATCAGGGGTGTAGTAAGGTGATTTATAAATGTGTGAAATTATACTCTACGTTATACTATAGATTGGTGAATAATCATGTACGAATCTGCTCGTATAAAATGACTACGACAAATTTTGAATCCATGTGATCACTTAGAACGATGTAAAAGACCTTTATAAACTCATATGCGGTTTCCGAGAGTAAGCAGCGTGGATGGACAAATGACGTCACGCGTGCAGAGCGTCCGTCGATTTTTATTCTCTTGCAGTTATCAGAGAGTTCGGATACCTCACGAAATGGACAATCGGTTAAAGTTTAGCGGGTGAGGTCGTTTAGCTCACGAGAAGGAGGAGGAGGAGACCTCCTCCTGGGTTCGCGTCCCATTCCCACCTCCGCCACCACCAGCGGCAGAGGTCGCGGGACGAGGCCACGCGCCAAGGCGGCTTCTCGCGAGGTCATCCCCCCGCTGGTGACGAGGAGAGCCGCTGGGTTGGACACAAGTTCCATGGCCCGACATGTCTGCCTGTCGAAGTTCTCTTGAGGCCACAGGGTTATTGACCAATGTGTCGAGTTTGTCGTCTTGAATTGCGTTCGTGCGCCGCTGCCAACGCAGCTTCACCCAATAATCTGCAGCCAGAGAAACTCGCCCACGAGAGGGCGCCGCGTCTCCGCCGTGCACTGCAGTGGCAGCAGCAGCAGCGCCAGGCTCTTTCCACTGCGCTGCACAGTCCTGTGCTGAAGCAGGGCCCATATATCTACTCTCATCACCCAGGAACGTCTGTCCTTAACGCTCGTGACGTCACTCCACATCGACCAGCCCCCCTCATTAATATTCATGAGCAGGTGACATAATTCCACATCAAACAGCCCCCCTCATGAATAACACTGTGTAACAAACACATTTTTGTTCCTGGGTAGTGTTGTTTTCCAATTGCTTAAGCCTCAAAAGCACAAAACATGGCTATTGTTCACCACAAACTTTGCTTTTGTGACCAGGACACAAAAGCAAAGTTAATAATTCACTCTATTAATAACACTGTGTAACACATAAAAAATTTTGTTGCCATTTTCTATACTTTTGAGGCATATGCAATTAGAGAATAACACTACCCAGGAACAAAAATCGTGTAACATAGTGTAATCATTAACAGGTGACGTCCTCCAAATGGACACCCCCCCCCATTCATAATAATTAGCGGCTGACGTCACTCCACATGGGAGGGCGAGGCGCCTTCTCCCCCCTCCTCGGCGTCAACTTACAACCCTCACTGCAAAGGCAGAACCCTAACGTCACATTAAAAAGGACGTCGTGATGAACAAGGGATTATAACCTTTAAATGAAATAGATTTGTGTCACCGCACCCTTACAAATTGCACACGAATGGATGCAATGAATATCACGTCGTGGTCTGCTTTTTCGCTTGCAAGTTTCAGATTTACTGCAATACACCCGTCTTTGGACGGGCAAAAGGCTCGTCTAACAGAGTGGTTCCCTCTCAGTAACATCTGGCAGTTCACCAGTGTTGGTTCAAGCGAGCCTGACTACTGATGAGACACTGAGAGACGAAGCCTGTTTCAGGGTGCTGCTTGTGTTGAGTTAATGTTGATGATGAGGTGCACTGTCAGAAGGTTGTGCGGCTGAGTAACACCACTCGCATTTTGTGTGCGTGGAGAAGTGGCGATGTGGAGGCTTTACAACTCGGTTGTCTTGTTCCTTGCGTTGCAGCAGCAGCAGCTGTAGTTGTGTGTTCGTCCACTAGAGGGCATCACGTGCCTTGTGGAGAACCGGCAGTGCCCCTACATCCTGTAGCCCTGTCCCGAACCTAATAATTTTGTTATCCTTCCCCGGCACCTCGGATTAGCACGGTTGGCTATGTACGGTGCGAAAGAAGTTCAGAATACATCATGTTCATCTCAGGCCGCCTTCAATAGCTGCCCCCAGACATGAGTTATCATTTGTGGTCAAGTGGTTTCTGAAAAATAAGCTAATACCTCATTGGACTTTACCTGATAAGATAAAAAAAATTGCTTAGTTTTTTTTTTACTGATTTGTTTACTTTTCCTATACCTTGCACTCCGATCGTATTTTTTGTATTGTTTGTTGCTGTAACGTTTAAACCCGCCCCTACTGGACATCTCTTAAAAAAGCTTTATAGCTCATCGGATTCCTCCAGTATGATTACATATTCAGATTTTGATTCTTATATACATATCTGAGGCAGCTCGTGTTGGTAGTGAGCCCCGATGAAGGCCAGCAAGGCGCTCGAAGGGGACGGAGTGGTCAGAACCGTGTCTGGTCCTCAGACTCACCAGAGACACTCACCAGGGACAGGCTCACCACATATCGACACACTCAACAACAACAACAACAACCGCCATTCGCCACTAAGTGACGGTGACGTCACCACGACGCTTGTGCCAGGCCAAGTGCACCTTGAGGCCACGTGAAGTGTCGAACGCCCGCTGGCAGGAGGTCACGGGGTAGACCCAGCAGGTGCCACGGGTCGACTGACCGAGATGACCGAGATGACTGGCTGATGCACCACCTGTGCCCCCTACTGTACCAACTTGCTGTGCTTTAGCCACCCGGCGCTCCACTCGTTGTTGTCAGCGTCGCTCCTCCGCCCTCCATTGTTGTTGGAGGGCGACTGCCTCCAACTGCCCAGTAGCATCCTTCACGAGCCTCCTCCACTGAGGCCGATCTTGACACCGCTGGTA
>CM025659.2:26445-37042 GCA_014621495.2 Entosphenus tridentatus
GTGGAGGAGGCTCGTGAAGGACGCTACTGGGCAGTTGGAGGCAGTCGCCCTCCAACAACAACGGAGGGCGGAGGAGCGACGCTCACAACAACGAGCGGAGCGCCGGGTGGCTAAAGCACAGCAAGTTGGTACAGTAGAGGGCAAGGGTGGTGCATCAGCCAGTCGTCTCGGTCAACTCGGTCAGTCGTCCCGTGGCGCCTGCTGGGTCTGCCCCGTGACCTCCTGCCAGCGGGCGTTCGACACTTCACGTGGCCTCAGGGTGCACTTGGCCTGGCACAAGCGTCGTGGTGACGTCACCGCCACTTAGTGGCGAATGGCGGTTGTTGTGTTGTTGTATAGAGGTGTGTAGGTGTGTGTAAGTGTATATAGGTGTGTGTGTAGATGTTTGTAAGTATATAGAGGTGTGTGTGTAGGTGTGTGTAAGTGTATGGTCCGGCAAAACAACCCCCTACCTCTTCGCAGTGCCGGACGGGCAACTCTGTCGTGGACAGTGTTGCGGGGGGAGGGCCAATGCCCATTGGCCTCTCCCCTCATGGCGTCTGTGACCACTACAGTGGCTAAACGGGGGCTCTGGACGGGTGCGAGGGGCTGGTAACCCCTCCACCTTCAATTCATTATCACGAAACTACGTATTAAACATAATTATGTAACAAATAAGCTTGTGCCGGAGGCCCCGGGGGTAAAGGCGTCTATGACATCTCCTGGCCAAACCCCAATTGGCGGAGCCAGGAGATTGATTCTTCACCCTTGGGGCTCCTTCAGAAACAACTAAAAGCCACTACGGATGGCCACGTGGAATGTTCGAACGCTTACTGCAGAGGAGAGGCTGCCACTCCTTTGTCGGGAGCTGGACCGGTACCGCCTGGATCTCTGTGGCATTCAGGAGGTCCGGTGGACCGGTTCTGGCTACTGCCACCATGAGGGGTGGACAGTCCTCTACTCGGGGCAGGAGACTGCCAAACAACAGGGTGTGGCTCTTCTTCTGAACAAAATAATGAAGGGGGCGTGGGAGTGTGGCCGTGAGGTGTGGGAAGCTGTAAGCCCCAGGATATTTTGGGCTCGCCTTCCCATCAACCGGAGGCGAGGAGTGGTGGTCGTGGTTACTTATGCCCCCACCGAAGACGAACATCCGTGGAGGGATGCAGGCAAAGCCGATGAGTCAGATGCCTTCTATGTCCTCCTGTCACAGGTGCTGGCTAAAGTGGCCACTCGGGACAGAGTCATCTTGTTGGGTGACTTCAATTCCCGAGTTGGGCATGATGCTGGCACCTGGTCTGGAGTGATTGGAAGGCATGGGCCAGATCAGCTCAATAACAACGGTAGGAGGCTGCTAGATTTTTGTGCAGACCATGGGCTTGTAATTACCAACACGCTCTTCCGGCATCGGCGCATCTACACAACATCATGGATACATGCCCGGTCCAAGCAAGAACATTTGCTGGACTACATAGTGATGGACCAGAGGATGCGAGCCCATGTCCTTGACACCAGAAGCTGATCTGCCCTCTGTCCATCGACTAGTCATCTGTAAGATGCGCCTGCCATTCTTCCACTCCGGTGGTGGGTGTACACCCAGGACTCCATTCCAACCTAAAGTGGCCTGGTCTCAGCTGATGAAAGTTGCAAGTGAGAATTTCATCATCGCTTGCAGCTGGGGTTGGCATCGTCCCCCACTCCTCCTGATGTCGAGGGTTAATGGGTGAGGTTTAGGACTGTGACTCATGCAGCTGCAATGGCTGCTTTGGGTACACGGTCCAGACCTCCCCAGATACCCTGGCTGACAGAGGAGGTGTTCAGGATATTCGTGACTGCAGGGATTCATCTTCTTGGTTCTTTCGGTAAAGTCACATAGAAGGTGTGGTGTTCATTCAAACGCTGTCTTTCCAACAGACCTGTTCTTCACCTGAGGACGGCTGCTTGCGTTGTGGCAGAAACGTCGTGAGAATTGTATTTTATTATGTTTGTTTTTATTATTTTATTATTTCCCTTTTACGTGACTTTACCGAAAGAACCAAGAAGAGGTGTTCAGGATAGTTGAGAAAAAGCGACAGGCCCACTCTCATCGGCCACAGCATCCCACGTCAGAGAATGAGGAGGCTTACCGCAGCCTTCGCTCGGAGGTTCGGAGAGCCGTAAGGCGCTGCAAGGATGGGTGGCGATCGCGGGTTGCTGAGGAGATGGAGTCTGCTTCAGTAGCCCACGATCACAAATCACTATTTAACTCCATCAAAAAAGTAACCTGCAGCGCCACACCTATTACCATCATTAGGGGAAAGAACGGTGATCCAATCTCCGACCCCCAGGAACAGGTTTGCAGATTTGCTGAGCATTTCTGTGAGGTCCTGGGGGAGGGGAAATCCCTCAACCAGGAAAACATCATGGCACAAAGTGGGGATAATCCTGCGATGGCTGTGGTGCCTCAAATATTGGAAGAAGTCACGCCCTGTGAGTGGCTGGCTGAGGTGCCATCTGTTGAGGAAGTACTGAGGGCGATCCAGAGTCTCAGACCAGGAAAGGTACCAGGCAGAGATGATCTCCCAAACGAAATGCTGAGGGAGGGTGGCGTTTGTGCACAGACTGCCCTATATGACATCATACAGTAACAACAGTCTGGCCCACGACGGGTTCCGCAGGATTGGAAGGATGCCCTGGTGGTCCCCCTCTTTAAGAAGGGGGACCGCACATACTGTAACGACTACAGGGGCATCTCACTCCTCAGGGTGCCGGGAAAGGTCCTGGCAAGGATTATTCAACATCGCCTTGCTAGGCACGCTGAGGAGAGGCTTGTGGAGCCCCAATGCGGTTTCAGGAAAGGGCGGTCCTGCACAGATGCCATATTTTCTGTCCGTCTGCTACAGCAGAGGTGTAGGGAATTCCAACAAGACCTACATCTCTGCTTTATTGACCTGGTCAAGGCCTATGATACCATCAGTAGGCCTGGGCTCTGGGTTGTTCTTCGTGCTTTCAGAGTCCCTGACCGTCTGCTCACGATCATTAAGGACCTTCATGATGGTGAGCGGGCCCGGGTAAAACTACGTGGCCGGGAGTCAGAGCCTTTCCCCGTACACCTTGGGGTGCGACAGGGATGTCCTCTGGTTCCCACATTATTTAACATCCATTTTGACCACGTAGTTCGTGAAGCCTTCAATAGCTGTACCGGGGGAATATCCATTTGGTACAGATATAATGGGAGGCTGATCGATGCCAGGGTGTGATCAAGGGATGGCTCCCTATTGGTCAACCACGTTATGTATGCTGATGATTTGGTAATAGCTGCTCATTCAGAGGAGGAGTTGCAGATGCTGCTGCTGAGACTGGAGCGTGTCACTAAGAGGTGGGGCCTTACCATCAGCCCCACCAAAACAAAGCACCTGCCTGGGTATTTTGTACTATCGGACACTCCACCCCCACAACTCCCAATCAGTGATGGGGCAGTAGTGGAGAGAGTGGAGAGTTTCCCATAGCTGGGCAGTGTGCTTATGACCGGCTCCAGTTTAACAGCAGAGGTCTCACTCCGAATCAGTCGAGCGGCAATATCTTTTCATAGGTTGCGTAACACTGTGTGGAAGCTACCTGGTCTGTCGCTCCGCCCAAAGCTTCAGGTCTTCTCGGCCACAGTCCTTCCCTCCCTTCTCTACGCTTGCTAAACGTGGACCGCCCAAATGGAGCATCTTCGCCGGTTGGAAACATTTAGGCTGGCCTGCCTATGATCCATCCTGGGTTTAACCAGGCTGGATTGTGTGAGGAGCTCACAAATCCTTGAAAGTGAGCTCCTCCAGCAGGCAAGGCTGCGTTGGCTGGGTCATGTAGCCCGCATGCCCAGCCACCGCATGCCTGAACAGCTTTTGTTCAGCCGGATCGAGGGGGCTAAATGGGCGCGGCACGGGCTAGAGAAGAGATGGAGTGATGTGGTACAGGAGGACGTGGAGCTGAGTGGACTTGTCGATGACTGGTACCAGCGGTGTCAAGATCGGCCTCTATGGAGGAGGCTCGTGAAGGACGCTATTGGGCAGTTGGAGGCAGTCGCCCTCCAACAACAACGGAGGGCGGAGGAGCGAGGCTCACAACAACGAGCGGAACGACAGGTGGCTAAAGCACAACAAGTTCGCATAGTAGGAGCACAGGTGGTGCATCAGCCAGTCATCTCGGTCATCTCAGTCAGTCGACCCGTGGCACCTGGGTCTGCCTCTTGACCTCCTGCCAGCGGGCGTTCGACACTTCACGTGGCCTCAAGGTGCACATGGCCTGGCACAAGCATCGTGGTGACGTCACTGCCACTTAGTGGCAAATGGCGGTTGTTGTTGTTGTGTGTGAGAGTGAACGAGTGTGTTGACAAATCGCCAGGGGTGTATGTAATTTTAACAAACTGTACATCTATACTTTATGTATATTGATGTATTTACTTTTAGCGGCCTTATCTTTTCTATATCTGGCTCGTATATCGTTTGTTTTGTTTATTGATGTAATTCACTGACATCCAGGACCGACTGGACATCTGTGACAAAGAGGTTTATAGGTCATTGGATTCCTCTTCCAGGATAAATAAAGAATCTGAGTGTGAGTGTGCGTGAGTGCGGGTGAGTGGGAGTGATTTTGAGTGAGAGAGCGGTGTGAGTGAGCAAGATGGTCCTTGACACCAGGACCTACCATAGAGCTGATCTGCCTACTGACAATCGACTTGTCATCTGTAAGATGCGCCTGCCATTCTTCCACTCCGGTGGTGGGTGTACACCCAGGACCCCATTCAAATCCTTAGTGGCATGGTCACAGCTAGCTGATTAAAGTTGCAAGTGAGAATTTCATCATCGCCTGCGGCTGGGGTTGGCATCGTCCCCCACTCCTCCTGATCTCGAGGGGAAATGGGCAAGGTTTAGGACTGTGGCTCATGCAGCTACAATGGCTGATTTTGGTACACGGTCCATGCCTCACCAAAGACCCTGACTGACAGAGGAGGTGTTCAAGCTGGCTGAGAAAAAGCGACAGGCCCACTCTCATTGGCTACAGCATCCCACGTCGGAGAATGAGGAGGCTTACCGCAGCCTTCACTCGGAGGTTTGGAGAGCCGTGAGGCGCTGCAAGGATGGGTGGTGGTCACGGGTTGCTGAGGAGATAGAGTCTTCCTCAATCGCTCTTTAACTCCATCAAAAAAGTAATCTGCAGTGCCACGCCTATTACCATCATTAGGGGAAAGAACGGTGATCCAATCTCCGACCCCCAGGAACAGGTTTGCAGATTTTCTGAGCATTTCTGTGAGGTCCTAAGGGAGGGGAAATCCTTAACCCAGGAAAACAACATGGAACAAAGTGGGGATGACCCTGCCGAGGTTGCGGTGCCTCAAATATTGAAAGAGGAAGTCACCCCCTGTGAGTGGCTGGCTGAGGTGCCATCTGTGGAGGAATTACTGAGGGCGATCCGGAGTCTGAGACCGGGAAAGGCACCGGGCAGAGATGATCTCCCAAACGAAATGCTGAGGGAGGGTGGCGTTTGTACACAGACTGCCTTACATGACATCATAACAACAGTCTTGACCACTGGACGGGTTCTGCAGGATTGGAAGGATGCCCTGGTGGTCTCCCTCTTTAAGAAGGGGGACCGCACAGACTGTAACAACTACAGGGGCATCTCACTCCTCAGGGTGCCGGGAAAGGTCCCGGAAAGGATTATTAAACATCGCCTTGCTAGGCACGCTGAGGAGAGGCTTGCAGAGCCCCAATGCTGTTTCAGGAAAGGGCGGTCCTGCACAGATGCCATATTTGCTTTCCGTCGGCTACAGCAGAGATGTTGGGAATTCCAACAAGACCTACATCTCTGCTTCATTGACCTGGTCAAGGCCTATGATACCATCAGTAGGCCTGGGCTCTGGGTTGTTCTTCGTGCTTACGGAGTCCCTGACCCACGGCATGATAGTGAGCGGGCCCGGGTAAAACTACGTGGCCGGGAGTCAGAGCCATTTCCTGTACACCTTGGGGTGCGACACGGATGTCCTCTGGCTCTAACATTATTTCACATCTATTTTGACCACGTAGTTCGTGAAGCCTTCAATAGCTGTACTGGAGGAATTTCCATCTGGTACAGATACAATGGGAGGCTGATCGATGCCCAGGTGCGGTCAAGGGATGGCTCCCTATTGCTCAACCACGGTATGTTTGCCGATGATCTGGTAATTGCTGCTCACTCAGAGGTGGAGTTGGAGGCGCTGCTGCTGAACCTGGAGCTTGCCACCAAGAGGTGGGGCTGATGGTAAGGCCCCACCTCTTGGTGGCAAGCTCCCATCAGCCCCACCAAAACTAAGCACCTGCCTGGGTAGTTTGTACCATCGGACACTCAACCCCCACAACTCCCAATTGGTGATAGGGCAGTTGTGGAGAAAGTGGAGAGTTTCCCATACATTGGCAGTGTGCTCATGACCGGCTCCGGTTTAACAGCAGAGGTCTCACTCCGAATCAGTCGGGCGGCATTATCTTTTCATTGGTTGCGTAACGCTGTGTGGAAGCTACCTGGTCTCTCGTTCCACACGAAGCCTCAGGTCTTCTCGGCCATGGTCATTCCCTCCCTTCTTTATGCTTGCAAAACGTGGACCCCCCCTAATGGAACATCTTCACCGGTTAGAAACATTTAGGCTGGCCTGCCTATGATAGATCCTGGGTTTAACCAGGCTGGATTATGTGAGGAGCTCACAAATCCTTGAAAAATCTGGCAAAAGTCCCATCGGTGAGCTTCTTCGGCAGGCAAGGCTGCGTTGGCTGGGTCATGTAGCACGCATGCCCAGCCACCGCATGCTTGAACAGCTTTTGTTCGGCCGGGTCGAGGGGGAAAAACGGGTGCGGCATGGGCTAGAGAAGAGATGGAGTGATGTGGAACAGGACGATGTGGAGCTGAGTGGACTGATCGGCCTCTGTGGAGGAGGCTCGTTAAGGACGTGACTGGGCAGTTGGAGGCAGTCGCCCTCGAACAACAACGGAGGGCGGAGGAGTTACGCTCACAACAACGAGCGGAGCGCCGGGTAGCTAAAGCACAGCAAGTTGGCACAGTAGGGGGCACAGGTAGTGAATCAGCCAGTCGTCTCAGTCAGTCGACCCGTGGCATCTGGGTCTGCCCCGTGACCTCCTGCCAGTGGGCGTTCGACACTTCACGCGGCCTCAAGGTGCACATAGCCTGGCACAAGCGTCGTGGTGACGTCATCGCCACTTAGTGGCGAATGGCGGATGTTGTTGTTGAGTGACTGACTGTAAGCGAGTATTAGAGTATACGTGACTGTGAGTGAGTGAGAGAGTGAGTGACAGTGCGAGTGAGTGATTTTAAGGGAGAGTGTGAGTGAGCAAGATGGTGAGTGTGTGTATAAGTGCGTGAATGCCAGTGAGTGAGAGTGAAGTTTGAACGGGTTTTCTTCGGGTTCTCTAGTTTCCTCCTCCCATAGCTAAACCCACACCCACAGTGGAACTGGTATCGACCCAACACTCCCCCTCCCGTCCCCAACGTTGAACACAAATCCCCTGCAGCAGTGAACTCCTCAACCTCTATCACCACCCCCCCGACAGAAGCATCCATTAAAAAGTGCATAGGAATGGCAGGTTAAAAAAAAAATACTTTTTCAAACACCGACCGACCCATGAACAGCATGGCCAGGTGGCTCACTTCGGTTTTCCAGCCGGGCAAAGTCTGCTGAGACCCCCCTGTATCCCACGGGGATGTTTCTGCGTGCGCTTTAAGGTTGAGGATGCCGCACTGTTACTTGCGAAACAAACCACAAGCCAAATACATCTAATTCGTGAATGACTTAGACCCCTGCTTCCTCAAGAACGTAGAGCAGAAGTATGGGAATTGTGGGGGAGGTACAGTGGTACCCCGGAGATCGAACTTAATTCGTTCCAGCAGGCCATTCGAACACCGATTTGTTCGAACACCGAATTAATTTTCCCCATAAGAATTAATGTAAATGACATTAATTGTTTTCAGACGCAATAAATATTTCATTATAAAGCATTTTACACGAAGTTTACAGTAATTACATGCATAAAATCATACAAAAAAACAATAAACACAATAAATAAATGGAATAAATATATGGAATAAATGAAATAAATGAACACTTTACCTGTAGTAAGGAGAGTTGTTGGCATGAGTGGAAGGTGGTGAGGAGGAGGAGGTGGTGGTGTCATTGTTTGGAAGGGGAGTCCCCTTTGTCTGGGCAAGCGTCATGCATGCTGTTCATACACGTCTCAGCCATACAAGTTCTTTCAAGTCGCGATTGACCGTTCGACCTCCGAATTTCGTTTGGTTTATGGGGCAAAAAATGTTCGGAAATATCGTTCAAACACCGGGCTGAGTTGTATTACATCTCTGGTGGCATCGTGGGATGCCACTGCATGTGGTGTGAGCTGGCCTGTGTGTGGCACGATATACAGCGTGCATACCACTGTCAGCCCTGCACTGGGGATGCAGTACCGGCCCTAGCGGGGGCCGGCTGAGATGACCTGTCAGGGATGGATGGCACTGCACTCCATGCGCAGTGCCATCCCCCAGAGGTTATGGGGCGAGAGTGTCGGGCATGGTGCGGGGTTCACAAGGAGCCATGGCACTCTGAGTGAACCCGCAGCACACGTGACCGGAGTTGCCGACTGGGGGGAAGGAGGGCAAAGAGGGGTTGGGGGACCACAGGTCCTATCGAGATCCTTCTGGGAGCTTCCAGAAGGTGGGCGTGGCTAGGGAACGAGTCCGCCACTGAGAATATAAGCCGGAGCCCTGAACGGGGCTGGCTGCTGTTGTTTGAATGAAGACACGAAGTTGTCACCTGGAAGAAAAGCCCCCAAGACAAGACCCGGACCTGAGTCGAGGTCCCAGTCTAATATAGCCTCCCCAGTGTGTGTTAGAGTTTGGCTATCCCGGACTACCTCCCTAGGTTATCTGTGGAAGGGGAGATACTTCTTTGTGTTAGGGCTGAATTGTTAAATAAACGTGTTGCCTCCAAAGAAGCTTTCGTATCCCTATGTGAACCACTACAACTGGAGTCAGAAGTGGCCAATTAGTTAAGTACTTATCTAACTAAGTGTACATGGAGACAAGAAGAAAGACACATACCCATTCCCCTGAGGAGGATGACGACGACTCGGCAACCACGGAGTTGGCAGCCCTGGAGGGGAGGGGAGACGTGCCGCCAGTTGAGCAGCACGCCAGCCAGCTGATGGACAGCTCACCACTGTTGGGGAGGGCGCTACGGGCAGCGCACTCCCACCCGGTTGAACTTCTCCACGCGGCTGTGTCTATCCTGGACGCTATAAACAGTGGGGAGCCTGTGGCGGAAGACGGAGTGGCGGAGCCGGAGGAGTCCACCGTTCCCGCCCACGTTTCCTTGCAATCAGGGACGTGCGCGGCGCGACCGCCGCAAGTGGCCACGATCTTGTCGGCAGAGAGCGGGGAAGTCCCCGCCAAAATTGACATGAAGCTGCGATTTACGGGGTGAGTCTCCTCTCTACAGCAGCGTCTGCCGTCTTCAAGGAATTTTCCGCTGTGGGAGGCGATTGGCGTGCCTTCCAGCGGCGCTTCCCTTTTCCAACTGTGAGATGGCAGGGTGGATGGAGGCGGAGTCGTTACGGGCGCTTCCTGCTGCCCTTGACGACGACGCCCTGGCTGCCCTGGTAACCATTCCACGGGCGGATCGCTCTACGCTCCACCAGGTGATGCAGCAGATGGCAGCAATTTATGGGCCACCGTCCAATACCCGACATCGCTTCACTGCACGGAGGCGTGGGGACTCCTAGACACCCCTCGCCTTCCGTAGCGTGCTGTTGGCGTTGGCCAAGGCTGCCTACCCCCGGATGGAGGTGGAAGGCATCGATGCCCTCGTTATGGAAAAGCTGCTGGTGTTGGCGCGGGAGCTCCGGGTGGTCGTCCACGCTGTCGACGACAGTGACCTCTGCTCTCTGCAGGTAGCCAGGAGCATCCAGGCGCACTTGCTCCTGCAGCGGGAGACAGGCCTGGTAGCGTGTGCTGCACCCGGCGAGCAGCACAGTACACCGGAGGAGCCGGAACAGGCCCAGGCCTTCGCATCCAATCCCGGACAGGGGTAAAGTGTGATAAAACACAGACACGTAAACAGCATAGACAGACCCACAAGCAGAAAAAGACACACAACACAAAGACACACCGAAACAGAATAGGCACTTTACTTTAAATTTAGCAATCTTTGGGAGAACGTTAATCAACCAGGCTATGCGTTAACTGTGTGTTAGCATACTCTTTGTGTTGCATTACATTACACTCTCTAATTTTGCTAAATTTGTTGTCCACACACAGACATAGGGTTGGCTGGCAGACCTAAGCCTTATATCATTCCCCCCTCTCTTTGAAAAGGAAGCCGTCCTCAGCTTAACCAGGCTTCTTACGGCCCCATAAACACACCCATGACAACGCCGAAATATGCCCGCACATTAAACACACCAGATTATAACCAGACACAAGAAACACATGTTAACAATAAAAACAAATAGAAATAAATCGTTGTAGCTCGACACACGTGTAGTGTTGTAAAGGACGGACTTATAAACTTTTTTATGGCACACACTGTTTATTGTCTTAATTACACAGTCCCTAACACACA
>CM025659.2:37052-52776 GCA_014621495.2 Entosphenus tridentatus
GCAGAACTGGCCAAGAGCTCTCAGCGCTCTGGCTTTTATACCTGTTCATGGCCGGGTTGTCCAATCCCTGGCCACCTTGTGAAACCCTCTGATTGGTCCTTCCTAATCTGGCGTTTGGATCCAACCTCACCCCATTTGACCCTAACCGTTTGATTGAGCAGGAAAACCTTGTTTACGATCCGCTCTATCACAGCTTTCGAACAGCGAGTAGTTATCACCACTACACACGTACCAGAATTAACACACACAACACAACACACACAAAAAACAGACTGAAATTAAATATATAAATTTAATCACGAAAATGCTTGAAGAGGAAGAAATGCAACGTGAAATCTATCTACGCGACGTCCTTGGGAATGTCGCTGCAGGTGTCTGAGTCCCTGACACGTGCACTAGTCCGAGTTATGGGACCCTCAACAAGAGTCTGCGAAGCCTGCCCCTCCTGGGTCTTCCCTGAAGAAGGAACAGGAGCAGGTGAAGCAGGGGGAGGCGGATGAGCAGAAGCTTGGGGGGAGAGCACCCCAAAACCCGGCAGAGATGGTGATGGTGAGGGTGGTGATGACTGGTAACTGATGGGTTAAATGGCACGTGGTTTCAGTCAGGTGGGGTGGACGTACCAACGGCGGCAACCAAGATGAACCCTTATACACTGAGGTCTTAGTACCTGGATCACCTTGACTGGGCCCTGCCATGGTCGGTGGACTTTGGGTGACGTCCCCAGGGGGCAATACAACCATGCACTGTCCCGACTGCAAAAGGTGTGATAGTGACTTTTCTCTGCCTTATCCACTGTCTGGGCAGAAGCTGATGCTACTAATGTAGCCTCCCGGGCCTCTTTTAATACATCATGGAGTGACGAAGAGCCGTTGGTGAAGCAGTTGCTCGAGTAGGAATGTCTACCAATTTCCTCTCGATGGGCAAATCAGGATCGCGGCCATACATAAAGAAGAAGGGTGAAAACCCCGTGGATTAATGCGGTGCTTGGCGGTAGGCCGTGAGGACTGCTGGAATGTGTGAGTCCCAGTATGTTTGTTTGGCTTTAATGACCAAAATCGTATGATTCAATCATTCCACCATACCATCCGTTTGAGGATGTCGTAAACATCCTGAAGCAGTTTGGAGGAAAATGTCATCTCTATCAGTCAGCAATCATTTTGGAACCCCCTTGTCTACGAGATATCCATGAATAAAAGCTTAGGCTGTTGATTGTGCTGTCTGGCCTGGTCGAGGCCACGTCATGGGCCATCGGTGGCGTATTCAACTCCTATGAGCAAACATTTATTTCCCCCTGGAGTACGAGGAAAAGGACCCAAAAAGTAAAGATAAACTAATTCGTTTACTCTGGACACCACGATGGACTGCAAAGGCGCTTGTTGAATGCGGGCGCAAGGCTTATGGCGCACACATTCAGAGCAAGCAGCCACCCACTGGTGCACATCCGCAGTGATTCCTGGCCAAAAGTATCGGCTGCGTAGGGTGAGTGCAGTTTTCTGGCCTCCCAAATGCTAGAGACCACGCACATGCATTTCTGTTAATAATTTCTCATGCAAAGCAGTCGGGACCGCTACGCACTGGTTTTGAGAGGTTGTGTCTCATCGCATCAAAAGTCCCTTCCAGCTCACATAACCTATTTGTTAAGCAGAATCAGGGTTATCAACGCCAACACACATCTACCTGAGGCTGAGACTGCACTGGTGCAACAATGTCGGCCGTGTTAGGCACAGCTGTTCTGCATTTGGATTCTCCCTCTGCACATTAACAAGGGCCTGACAGGGGAAACCGTGCCAGGGCATCGGCATTCTCATGGCGCGTGCCCTTCCTCTGTACAATTTCGTACGAAAACTCCTGCAGCCGCTCTATCCACCTTGCTATCTGTCCCGAAGGTTGGTCAATGCGCAAGGAGTACTGTAATGCGGCATGGTCAGGACGTACTGTGAATTTCTGACCGTATATATAAGGGGCCATCCACAAATGACGTCACGCGATTTTGGACGATTTTTTCTCCCCCCCCCCCTCGTCACACGGCGTCACAAAAAGTCAGACCCCCCCTCAAGTATGACGTCACAAAGCTCTGCCCCCCCCCAACCATCTTTCCATTTTGAAAATAAAACATGCTTCAAATCGCTTTAAACGATTATCATTATAGTGCGTATTTAATGTGGCGCTGCACTCTGATATTGTAGGAGTGTTGTTATAACAAGTACTACTCTTTGGTTCTTTCGGTAAAGTCACGTAGGTGAAAAAATAAAATAAAAAATAAACTCACGACGTTTCGGGCGCAACATAAGCGCCCGTCATCAGGTGGGATACAACAGTTATAAACAACTGCTGAACTGAGCAAGAAATCTGCAGTGAAACAAGATGCTATATAAATAAGAGAGGGGTGGGAGGAGCTAAGGAAGAGATACAGAGTGGGGGGTGGGGGATGCATGGGGCGGGGCGCAGGGAGATCAAAGAGAGAAAAGGGAAGACACTAAACATGCCGCAATGGACAACAAGACACTAGACATGCCGCAATGGCACTACCCGAAAGCGCGCAAACCCAACTAGAGGAACTAATGCGTAGATTAGACCTGCGTTTCGTCATGCACAACGTGACACGGGCAAAGACGGCCTTAGAGGCGCGCCGACGCCAACCCGGCGAGGACTTCCGAGACTACGCCGAGGACGTGCGATCACTAACCCGGATCGCCTGTCCAGAGTTCGCGAAGGAGGTCATTGACGCGCTAGCTGCAGACAAGCTGCTCAGGTACCTAGCTCGCACCGCGTGGTGGCAGCCCAAAAGGGGTAGTGCAGGCCTCCCCTACGATACCCTCACACTCAAGTGCGCACTCAAGTACGCGCACTTGAGTGTGAGGAGCTCTCCAGCGAATGCGCGCAGCTCCGAGGTTCGGGACAGGAGTGCACCGTGGCGAGCCTGATCCCAGACGAGGAGGAGGATGCGGAGGAGCCCGCCAGCCCAATAAGGAGACGGGCAAGAGAGCCCCAGAGACCCCGCGAGACAATCCCGGGGTGGGTTGCCGGGTTACAGGCCGGCATGGGAGATATGATAACTCAAGTAGGTGAGAGGGTAACCCAAATAGACGACAAAATGAGCCGGGGTATGACCAAGCTGCAGTCCTCCTTTGAGACCATCCGGTCCGAGGTGGGGGAGCTAACTGGAAGGGTAGCCCGACTAGAAGCAGGGTCTGGGCAGCGACATACTGGGGGGAGAGGAAGCGGGCAAGGGGCACCCAACGGAGCCGCCACCCTTCCCCGGGCATGTTATATGTGCGACCGTCGAGGGCACCTCATAAGAGATTGCCCTGAACTCGCCCGTTCTAGACAGGCGCGGGGGGTTAAACTCCAACGCCCCCTAGAACGTGGACCAACTAGGGGTGCAACCGACGCAGACCCGACACAAGTAGACGATAATGAGAATAACGGCGAGCGAGTGATCTCCACACAGATTCCAGCGGCGACACCCAAGAGCTGGTGGCGGGAATCATGGGGGCTACATCGCTGGTGGAGGTGCATGTCAATGGACGGTGTACCCAGATCCTACTGGACACGGGGGCGGTAGCCTCACTCGTGAGTGCGGCGCACTGCAGCATGATCGGGGTCGATGTGAGCCGACTGCAGGCCCCGGACTGCTCACTGCACATGGCGAGCGGAGCCGGAATGGGGCTACTGGGGAGAGCCACCCTAGAGGTCCGCATAGGCAGCCAGGTGTGCACCCAGGAGTTTTACGTGTCGAGTGTGTTGTGCCACGAGTGTATTGCAGGTACCGACCTGCTAGAAAAGCTGGGGCTCAACGTGCAGCCCCGCCAGCGGTGCGCCGCCATGGAGAGCAGCGGGGAGCGGATACCCTTCCTGGGACGAGAGCTGAGTCGACCCCTCTTCGCACCCGTGGCCGCTACCCTGGTGACGACCGTCACCATCGGACCACTCGCCGAGATGCTGGTACCGGTGACAACGCTCTCCACCAACCCTGCACACCGACCATCGGGTGAGGTAATGCTAACCCCCCACCCGGAGTTGGCGAAACGGTATGGGGTGGTGGGTTCAGCCACGTTGGTAAACGCAGATGGGGGCCGATTGTTTATGCAGATATTTAACCCTCACAGTACCCTGGCGATACTGCGACGGCGCACCCCGATAGCCACCGTACACCCCCTGCACGCACGCCACTCTGACGACTCGTTATACGCACTCTGGGCTGACGACCCCGATCGCTCCGAGGGCGACCAGGACCTGGCCTGGCGAGTTGGCCCGACTCCCCGAGCCGAGGTCGTTCCCCTGCCCGACGCGTTACACGTACCTTGGGCAGATTTACCTAAGGGGGAGGCCGATCAGCTGCGCGAGTTACTGCGGGAGTATGCCGACGTGTTCAGCGAGCACGACTTGGACGTGGGTCGGACAAACCTTGTTAAGCACCAAATTGACACCGGCGCAGCCCGACCCATCAAACTCCCCGCGTACCGAGTGGGCGCACCTGAACGGGCCCAGATCAAGGAGGCGGTCAGGGACATGCTCCGTGATAACATAATTCAGCCCTCGGCGAGCCCCTGGTCAGCCCCCGTGGTACTGGTAACGAAAAAGGATGGGTCAACCCGGTTTTGCGTCGATTACCGCAAACTGAACGCGGTCACCCTCGGCGACGCCTTCCCCATACCCCGCATTGACAACACCTTTGACAGCCTCGCCGGAGCGCGGTATTTTTCCACCCTCGATCTCGCGTCCAGGTACTGGCAGGTGGAGATGGCGGCCGAGGATCGACCGAAAACTGCCTTCACCACCCCGATGGGACTATTCAAGTTTCGAGTACTCCCGTTCGGACTCACCAACGCACCCGCGACGTTCCAGGGGCTGATGGAGCTGGTGATGCGGGGCTTGCAGTGGGAACAGTGCCTGATTTACCTGGATGACGTGATAGTATTCAGTCGATCTCTGTCTGAGCACTGGTCCAGGTTACGGGAGGTGTTCCAGCGTAAGTGTTACCTTGCACAGCACGAGGTGGGGTACCTCGGGCACCGCGTCAGCGAGGCCGGGGTGTGCACCGATCCAGAGAAGGTACGCACCGTAGTGGATTGGCCACGGCCAAGGAACCTGACAGAGATCAGATCATTCTTGGGGCTCGCCACCTATTATCGTCGATTTGTAAAGGGATTCAGCGAGATTGCACGCCCCCTCACCCAACTCACTTCCCCTAAGAACCCCTATCAGTGGACGGGGGCCTGCCAAACGGCCTTCACCACCCTCAAAGACCACCTCACCCACACCCCCACACTGGCTTTCCCCGATTTCACCACCGATTTTATTTTGGACACCGACGCCTGCAGCAGCGGGCTGGGCGCGGTGTTGTCGCAGGTACAGGATGGAACGGAGTGGGTCATCGCGTACGCCAGCCGAACCCTGAGCGGGGCCGAGCTGAACTATTGCGTGACCCGCCAAGAATTGTACGTAGTGATTTTCGCGTGGAAGCAATTCCGGCCGTATTTGTACGGCAGGAAATGTGGAAGCGGCCCTACGAGAGAAGAAGGACGCCCTGCAAGGACCCTGGAGTGGTTGGTACGGCCGGTTGTGTGTGCAGAACGGGGTGGTAAGAGAACTAACAGAAGCCGGCCAGCCGGGGTGCATCTGTGTTCTCACCCAGGTGCGACCCCAGCTGCTGCGGCTGGTGCACGACCACCCGCTCGGGGGCCATGATGGGGAACGGCGCACACGAGAGACCCTGCGTCGCCAGT
Source organism: Entosphenus tridentatus (assembly GCA_014621495.2). Taxonomy (NCBI): domain Eukaryota; kingdom Metazoa; phylum Chordata; class Hyperoartia; order Petromyzontiformes; family Petromyzontidae; genus Entosphenus; species Entosphenus tridentatus. The sequence goes on from CM025659.2 coordinate 42,782, forward strand.
ATCTCTGGCCCAAATTGATGCAAGACGTGGCTGCCTGGGTACAGGGTTGCCACGCCTGTCAACAATGCGGGCCGAAACCGAACCGCTATCAGGTACCCCTAAGGCCGTTCCGCGTCAGCTGCACGAACCAGCTGGTCGGGATCGACCTACAGGGACCATTCCTACTACTTCTCGCCCATTCTGAATCTGTGAGAGCACTCCCCTGATACCGACGTCACTAGCATCAGTATCCAAGATGAAAGTAGCGGAAAATCTGGATAAGCCAAGGGTGACGTGTCTGTGAGATGTGAGCGCAGCTTTTGAAAACCTGCTTCTTCCACTGGGCCCCATCGTAACCGCTGGTTCTTGGCTGTCAAGGCGTGCAAGGGCATTGCGATAGTTGCGAACTTACGCACAAACCGACAGTAATAGGACACAAAGCCAATGAACCTACCGACCTCTGAAAGCGATGTGGGAGTGGGCCAGTCCTTTACACTGGCTGTTTTGCCGGGTCAGTTGCCACACCTGACAAACTGACCATATGGCCCAAATAATATACTGATGGCTGAACTAGGTGACATTTAGATGGCTTCACCTTGAGATGAGCGTCCCGGACCTGACCGAATACCTGACATCCAACACAGATGCTCCTCAAAGGAACGGCCAAAGACAATGACGTCCAAATAGATAAAACATAGGTCCCATTGTAGGCCTGCTAAAACCATTTTCATCAGATGCTGCATAGTAGCTGGTGCCATTCAGAGGCTCATAGGCAAACAATTAAATTGGTACAGTCTTTGCAGAGCTCTAAATGCCGTTTTTGACAAGTGACCCGGGATCAAGTGGCATTTGCCAGAACCCCGACAACAAATTTAAGGTACTAAAATATTTTACCCCTGCTAATTCGTCTGGTGAGTCATCGATGTGTGGTAAGAGATGGGCATCTGCCAGTTTAACTTTGTTGAGATGGCAGAAATCAACACAAAATCGCAGAGAACCATCATATTTCTTTACAAGAACCACTGGAGCGCCCCATGGGCTTGTGGAGGGTATTATTATATCTGCTCGTAACATCTCAACCACCGCTTGCTGGACACATGCCTTTTCTGACGGACTCATTCTGTATGAGTTTTGGATAATGGGTGCTGCATCCCCCATCTCTATGTGGGGTTCCATCAGGGAGGTGCATCCTAAATCGTAGGGCACTTTGCTAAATATGTCTCGAAACTCCCATAACAGAGCTCTCATTTGTTGTACCTGTCCCTCTGATAGCTTCAGATTTTGCATGGATATGGAGTCCATCCATGACTCGTCCACCTGCCACGAAACTATCCTGATTCTTCCTACCATTTAGGAACAGTCCTTACTGCACGTGGTGGACATAGGACTGAAATGAGCAAGGATCATCCCTACCTGCACAGTTGTGGCTACGTCAGATATATTTAGGACTTGAACAATCGCTGGTTACTCCAGAGGACCGTATCCGCAGCTGCTAGTGAGTGACAATCCATCACTGTGACTGCTGGTGTGACTAATATGGTAAGAATTTTGACCGACATCCGGTTCAGGAAATCTGTCCCCAGCAAGCAGGGTATCATGAGTGTGCTGGAAATCAGCACTGGTACTGACACCGACAACTGTCCTATGCAAATTGTAGCATTCATCTTCCCTGTAATGCCAATGCTTCTGCCGTTCACAGCTATATATTTTGCTTGTACCGGGTATAATGCACGACATTTGTATGGAAGCGTGTCAAATATTTTCATAGATATAATGGTCGCAAAAGCTCTGTCAATAAAAATGTACACCTAACCCCTTCCATGGAACCCACCAACACCAATTTTCCGGCTGTGGCAGCCACCAGGCGCCTGGTTAACTTACGCCATTTTGTGACCAAGTCGGGCCACTGGATCGTCAACCGCTCAACATCCTGAGATGATGGAGGTGATGGAGAGGAGTGCGAGCCAGATGGTGGTTGTGAGGGATGGAGTGGGCGTGATATTAAATTAGCTGCCTGGGTGTCCGGGTTGTCATCACTCGCCTGCGCATTGTAGCTTGAGCCCGCAGGATGTGGATCGCGTGTGGGCGTCCCAGGAGTGTTGGGATCGTTCAGACTCCCTCGCATGATGTGCCCCGGTTGACCGCAGCGATGACAGATCACCACAGTACGAGTGCGGTGAAATGTCCTCGCGTCCCTGGGTGTCCACCAAAGTGTCCACTGCAGCGTTTCCTGATGTGCTGCTGACAGTTCACGTATGGCAGCCACCACCCCCCCTATGGCTGAGTCCGACGCAGGGCCACTTGCTTTCCCTCGCACTTCATGTGTGGTTGTCGTCCCTTGTCAATCTTCCAGTGGAACTTCTGATACCCAGGCCACGGTGTGCAATGGTCCTGATATTTCTTCATGTGAATGGATGCATTTCACTATCCATGAAGAGGTTCTTGTTTCTAGTTCCGCGACTGACAACACTATATCTCTCCGCCACTATTGAGTCCAGTGCCAAGTCGTCCAGACATGGGAAGGTCCCTTGAGTTAGAGCCAGCAGTGCACTCCTGTAAGCCAAATTAGACTCAGTTGCACCACGTGGGCGATTCTGGAATCTTTGCTTGGCCCCAGATGGTGGGTCAAATATTTCTGCCATTTCCCTGTAGGCTTCGTGGAGCGTAATTTTCCTTGACACTGGGATAGCCGAATACACCATCAAGGCCTGGTCATTAAGCGCTGTAGGCAAAGCCTTCGGTGCTTCACTCTGCTGAGACGGGGCATTGTACGGATCCAACCGCTACCACCAGTTGAAACCGACTTACCTCGTCCGAAGTCCTTTTCATAAAGTTGAGCTATACAGCTCAACTTCATGATTTATTCCCAGACTAGCAGGAAGTACCGGTGTTGCCCAGGGGAAAAATATATTTCAAAACTTCTCTTAAAAACATAACATACATACACAAATACGAAGCTATTGAGAAAGTCCGGCGTTCCGTTTGTCTGTCCATTGGTCCGTCAGCAAAATTATAAGAGGCTTGAAGAATATACTAATAGGGTTTTTCCCCTTTTTCTGGCAACAAAACTGACACCTTTTGCAAGGAATCATGCTTACATTAACCACAATACTTGCAGTCAAATTCAAAAGTGATAGAAAGTGGGGGGTAAATATTTGATCTCAAAGGTTTTGAAAATTGTCGAACCCCCCACCCTCAAAAAATATATTTACCTTTGAATAGGCATATATACCTACACACCATACATACAATAGAGAGTAGTATCTAGTGACTCTCTAGTAGTATCTGACTCTACAATAGTATCTGGCTCTACAGTAGTTTCTACTGACTCCATAGTATCTACTGACTCTATAGTAGTATCTACTGACTCTGCAGTTGTATTTATTGACTGTCCATAGTAGTATCTACTGGACTTACAGTAGTATCTACCGACTCTATAGTCGAAACTAATAACTCTATAGTAGTATCTGTTGACTCTATAGTAGTGTAATAAAGGTCGTTGAGGCGACTTCTGGAATCCGGTCTTTTATTCAACTTGCATTACAGCTTTCCTTCACACTGCTGACAGGCAGCGTGAGAGGGATAGATAGAGAGAGAAGCACTGCCACGTGGCAACCCGGAGCCCCGCTCACGCATGGCCCCTTCCTCCGTTCGTTCCCGTTCTCACCCCGTGTCGTTCGTCTCCACCCCTATTAAATACCCGGGTCACGTGGTACGTTTCCACCAATCCTGGTTAGCCTCCATGGAATATTCCAGGCTCCCTCGTAGGCTCCCGGAACCACCCCCCTGACTCATCTCCCCATTGGCTGTGGCCAAAGCCAGCAGAACCAATCCTCTCCTTACAGCTCTCACCTTTCCATTACGTCAAAGCCACGCCCCTAGGCTTCCCCCCATTGGCTATAAACCAGGACCGGCAGAGCCAATCATCATGACGAGTTGTGATATGTCAGTGAGCCGGATATATCCTCACATTACAGTAGTATCCACTGACTATAGTAGTAAATACTAACTCTATAGCAGTATCTACTGACTTTATCGTAGTATCTATTTACTCTATAGTAGTATCTACTGACTCTATAGAAGTATCTGCTGACTCTATAGCAGTATCTACTGACTTTATAGTCATTACTACTGACTCTGCAGCAGTATATACTGACTGTAGTGGAATCTACTGACTAGTATTATCTACTGACTATAGTAGTATCTACCGTCTCTACGGTAGTATCTACCAACTATATTAGTATCTATCGACTCTATCGAAGTAACTATTGACTCTGCAGTAGTATCTAATGACTATAGTAGTACCTACTGAATCTATAGTATCTATTCACTCAATAGTATCTACTGACTTTCGCAGTAACTACTAACTCCATAGTAGTGTAATGAGAGCCATGTAGGGCTCACATGGTGATTGGCTGCCGGTCCTGCTTTGTAGCCAATGAGGGGAGAGCCCGGGAGCATGGCCTTGGCGTGATCAAGGTATGCTAGCTAAGGTGATCGGCTTGGCCGATCTCGGCCTCAGCTAATGGGAAGCCGGATCAGAGGCGTGGTCCCGGGAGTTGACGGGGAATTATCTGGAATGTTCCACGCTGACTACTGAGGATTGGCTTAAGGGTACCACGTGACCCAGGGGTTAAAAGAGGGAGAGGCGGAGGAGTCGGGAGCAGACCTGGGAACGAAGAGAGCAGGAGCCACGCACGTACGGGGCTCTGGGTGCCACGTGGCGTGCGACTTAGCTGACTGTCTGCCCGCTTCCCGTTGCCTGCCAGCAACGGGGAATGTGAGTGTAAACTGTGGAAGTGGAAAATAAAGGACTGATTCCAAGAGCCGTCTCGAGAAGGTTTATTACATTGGTGTCATAAGTTCTTCTGGGATAGTTTGGACGATTTCAAGATGTCCAAGCACCTCAGAAAAAAGAACCTACCCGAGCCTCCATTGGAAGAAGATGCCGAGACAGACGAAAATGATCTGTTGGGGGCTACAGCTCCTCTGCCGCCGGCTGTTGCTACTCTCCTCGACGCCTCTCAATGACGACAGAGTGAAGATACGACCACCTCAGGGGCAAAGGACGGATGGCAGCTGATGGCGGAGCAGATCGAGTCCTTACGCGCAATTCTGCTGAGTCTGGTGACAGCGGTGACATCCTCACCAGTCGTGGGTCGCCAGATAGCAGGCCAGCTTAACGCCGCGGATCGGGAATCTGCGTCCGCCGCTGCTCCTGCTACGCGGGAAGAGGCCGACATCTTGGGCGGGGCAGCAGCACCGGAGCCTGTGGGCGCCATCTTGTGCGAAGCTGCTACCACGCGGCCTCCGGACTCCATTTTGACTGCGACAGGTGGAACGCGGGAAACCACATCGGAGATGCCCGCGCATCTGCCTGCCACCGCGGACATCGCCTTCCACAGATCAAGGAATTTATCGCCGGGGGCGATTGGAGTGCTTTTACATGGCGATTCGAGTCGGCCTTCAGATCCATGCGATGGACGGAGGCGGAGGCGCTGGAAGCGCTACCTACACTGCTCGACGATGTTTCTCTGGGGGTCTTCCGTTCCATCCCGGCGTCCAAGAAGAAGACGCTTCGTGATGCTTTCGCTGAGATGGCGGAGTTCTACGACCTGCCGACAGCAGCCACAAGGAAATTTATGTCTCGTCGTCGAGGTTCGGAGGAGTCGCCCTTGGCTTATTGGGGGGCGTTGATGGCGTTGGCCATGGCCGCCTACCCCGACGTGACGGCCGATCATCTGCATCCTCTCATCCTTTCCCGTATGCTGGAGCTGGCCCAGGAGCTCAACATTTCGCTGCCAGTATGCGGCCACGAACCGCTCACATCACGATGGGGGGCGCGCTGCCTAGACGCTAAGTTTAACATCAAGCGATGGGACTAGATGGCGGCGTGGACGGGGAAACCCGAGATCGACGGCCCACCCTTGGGGTGGTCTCCACGACTGGTTGTCCACTCGTCCGATGACTACGGCGACGACGAAGTGCTGACCGCTGCTGTTCCGCACTGGGCTCCGAGACGGCGGCTGCGTGACCAGCATGGTGACTACGCGAGCCGTCCACGTGCGGGAGCCGAGTTGACCGACCGCCGGCCGACGACGGCCACGTGCTTCAAGTGCGGCCGACGCGGCCATTTCGCCCGCGACTGCCGCTGCCGACCTCTTCCTTCACTGCTTCCGCCGTGGTGGCCTCCATCTCCTCCACCGGGCGCGGAGTCGCGACACCCTCGGGCGAGTCGGCACAAATCGGACACCCGGCAGGTCGTGTCACATCATGCATCCACTCGCACTCATAGTTGCACTTCTGATGATAATTCTCATTCTTCTGCATCATTTCCACGCTCTACTATACAATGGAAAAAATTGGCTCGTAGGGTTGTGGCTGCGGCATCGGGCTCATCGACGGTACGGGGTACCATCGAGGGCATCGATGTCCATATTTTGGTGGACACTGGCGCATCTGCCACCATCATTTCCGATGTTATTTTTCATCTTTTGTCTATTCCCACATCGCGAATACGTCGGGTCAATGACGCATGTGTTGAAGCAAATGGGGGTAGCATGGGTATCTGCGGTCAGGTCGATGTGTGTATCGCTATCGGGAATATTACCGCTAAATGATCCGTGTTGATCTCGCGCTTGCTAGCCGTCCCATGCTTGCTAGGCACAGATTTCTTGCGTCGAATGTCATTAAAGATACGGGTTGACCAGGATTGTTTGGAAATGCCGGGGGGGCGTAGAATGTCTTTCCTGCCTTCCCTGCTGGCCAGTTCGCCTCCGGGTAACGCAGTTACCGCTATGGTCGCTACTACGGTAGAAGTTCCATCAGGTGCACAAATGCTCATTCCGCTGCGTTACCGGAAACCCCTTCACGTTAAAAAGGGTGCAATGGGCGTGCTATTATCCCCGTCTAATTCGGTGGCTAAATCCTTTTCCTTGGTGGCGGCCCAAACGATCGTTCGGCCAGGTCAGGGACCGTTCATACAGGTGTTAAATGGGGGGCCGGACCGGGTTGTTGTTCCGGCGGGATCGGTGTTGGCTCACGCCACTACCGATTTCGCCACTTTTGACGAAAAACCGCACGCCCGAATACCCACTCGTGGACCTCCGCGCGATCGTTCACAGGAACGGTGGATCGCAGACTTGTGCGGAGAAAATTCATCCTTGTCGAACGAGCAAAGGACTGCTTTGCATTCATTATTGTTACGATACGCTAATGTTTTCAGGAAAAATGATTTGGATCTCGGGCGCACGTCACTTTTGTCACACCATATTGACACCGGTGTGACACCTCCTATCTGTATGCATCCGCATCGCATGAGCCCGGCAGAAAGGGAACATGTGCGGGGCGCAGTAGACGAGATGTTGGCGGTGGATATTATTTCGCCGTCCAACAGCCCTTGGGGAGCACCCGTGGCTTTGGTTAAGAAAAAGGATGGTGGGACCAGGTTTTGAGTAGATTTCCGCCGGTTAAATAAGATTTCCATGGTGGACGCCTACCCTTTACCAAGGATGGATGACTCATTGGACGCTTTATCGGGTGCTAAATTCTTTTCCACACTCGATCTGTCCTCGGGCTTTTGGCAGCTTCCCCTCGATGACACGTCAAAACCCAAGACGGCATTCCGTACGCCACAAGGTCTCTTTGAGTTTAATCGGTTACCTATGGACTTGAATGTTGCTCCGGCGACATTTCAACGACTCATGGAATTGGTTCTGGCTGAATTACAGTGAGAAACGTGCCTTAGAAATTTAGACGATATCATCGTTTTTAGCCGCACGTTCAAGGAACACCTCCAACGCTTGGAGACGGTCTTTCAAAGGATGCGGTCGGCTGACCTAAAGTTTAAACCTAAGAAATGCCACCTTTTGCAGCACTCCGTCCGTTACTTGGGTCATATCGTCAGTTCAGATGGCATGTCCACTGACCCTCAGAAAACGAAATTTGTCCGAGAGTGGCCCACACCCACTTCAGTGGGCGATGTTCGGCGTTTTATTGGGTTCGTATCCTATTATCGCCGCGTCGTTAAGAACTTTGCAACATTGGCTAAATCATTGCATGTTTTGACGGGCAAAAATCAAAGGTTTAAATGGGGCCCGGAGGAGGAAAGCTCTTTTCACTCGCTTCGGGATCACCTCGCTACGGCGCCTATGCTCGATTACCCAGATTTTTCACAGCCGTTCATCCTGGACACGGATGCTAGCGATATCGGCATCGGGGCCGTTTTATCGCAACGTAAAGATGGGGTTGAGCGGGTGGTTGCTTACGGCAGCAGGGTTCTGTCCCCTGCAGAAACACGATATTGTGTGACGAGGCGGGAACTTTTGGCAATTGTGCATTTTGTCCGCCTGTACCGGCCGTACCTGTATGGAAGGAAATTCCTCGTTCGCACCGATCACGCGGCTTTGCAATACTCCTTAAAATTGGACCAGCCGTCAGGCCAATTGGCTCGGTGGTTGGAATCATTACAGGAATTTTCCTTCGATATTACGTACCGTAAGGGTGCCCGCCACGCTAACGCGGAAGCGCTCTCCAGGCTACCACCCGTTCCCCCGTGCACTTGTCTGACGGGTATGCACCGCTGCACGGCGCCGATCACCTCGCCCTGTCCGGTTATGGGGGCGATAGCGGACGAGGACAACCAAGAGGTGTCAGTGGACACTGATGATACCCTACAGCTGCCGCACTCGGTCTGGCTACGCGAACAGGAGGCCGATACCTCGCTGGTTCCGCTGCGGAAATTGATCTGGAAACAAAAAGCTCAATTGGCGGGATGGAAGTGGCGGATGTTCTGAGGTCAGACGGGACTATTGATGTGTTCCGACGGGTTGCCTGACTGACCACGCTTGGTCGTGCCTACTTTCCTTCACTATGACCTGCTTCGCGCTCTGCACGCTGACAAATTGATGCACCTCGGTGTGCAGAAGACTTTGGCCGCAATGCAAAAAGATTTCTTTTGGCCCGGCATGACGGCAGATGTTGATGACTTTGTCCGCTCATGCCAGGATTGTGCGAAGAGAAAACCACCTCGGAAACAGTATGTGCCGCCATTACGTTCCATTGAGGTGTCCCGAATCAACGAATTGGTTGCTCTAGACATTCTCGGCCCGTTCCCTCTATCGGCTAGGGGCAATAAGTACCTCCTGGTTGGAGTAGAATATTTTTCTCGATGGCCCATGGCCTGGCCTCTGCCCGTCCAGATGGCCGCATCCATCACCGATGCTTTCTTGAACGGGTACGTCATGGATAAGGGAGCACCCGAGAGGCTGCTCACAGATCAGGGACGTAACTTCTCCTCCAAATTGCTCAAAGAGGTTTGCGATGCGCTGGGCACGAAGAAGATCCGCACTTCCCCGTACCATCCGCAAACGGATGGCATGGTGGAACGATTCAACCGCACCCTCTCGGCTATGCTTTGTCACACGGTGAGTGAAAAGCAAACCGATTGGGACTTGCACATACCGGGCGTCTTAGCGGCGTACCGCATGGTTCCGCACGCGTCCATGGGATATTCACCATTTTTTCTGATGTACGGCCATGAGAACGTACCACCCATTGATGTGCAACTGGGTACGCCGAGTAAACAACCGTCCTGTTCCTTGCCTGATCACGTACGGGACTCGCTGGAATGGGTTACTGAGGCGCGAGAGGCCGCCAGATGTGCGACGGCCCGTACGCAGGCAAGGAACGAGAGGTATGCGCGCCGATCGCGTACTCACATGCCCTGGTCGGTAGGCGACCTGGCATGGCTCCACTGCCCTCAGGTGCCGGCAGGCACATCCCCTAAACTGCCCTGGCCTTGGCGGGGGCCTATGACGTTGGTGGTATGTCCATTTGTCGCGACTTAAACCCTATGTTAGTCCACGTGCCGATCCCTCATCTCCACTTCCTGACCTGCCGGGATCTGCTGTGCCGATTACGCCGCTTGCCTCGCCCGTTGATCCCCAGCGGGACTGTGTTGTACCCCCTGCAGATGAACAGGTTTTGAGGGCTGAGGAAACACCCGCCGTCCCCCC
>CM025659.2:52786-75955 GCA_014621495.2 Entosphenus tridentatus
ATGTATGTCTGATTGTTCATGGGTGATTCTGTTTTTAAGTGTTGTTCGGCGCATTGACGCCATTTCACCCTTTTATTATTAAATGCGTCTTGGCGCCCTTATAAGCAATTTTATGGAATTGGATAATCACCCTTGTTCCCAGCCGAGACGGCTGATTTTTTTCACCGGGGGGGGGGGGGTGATGTAATGAGAGCCATGTAGGGCTCACGTGGTGATTGACTGCCGGTCCCGCTTTGTAGCCAATGAGGGGAGAGCCCGGGAGCATGGCCTCGGCGTGATCAAGGCATGCTAGCTAAGGTGATCGGCTTGGCCGATCTCGGCCTCAGCTAATGGGAATCCGGATCAGAGGCATGGTCCCGGGAGTTGACGGGGAATGATCTGGAATGTTCCACGCTGACTACTGAGGATTGGCTTAGGGGTATCACGTGACCCAGGGGTTAAAAGGGGGAGAGGCGGAGGAGTCGGGAGCAGACCTGGGAACGAAGAGAGCAGGAGCCACGCACGTACGGGGCTCTGGGTGCCATGTGGCGTGCGACTTAGCTGACTGTCTGCCCGCTTCCCGTTGCCTGCCAGCAACGGGGAGTGTGAGTGTAAACTGTGGAAGTGGAAAATAAAGGACTGATTCCAAGAGCCGTCTCGAGAAGGTTTATTACAGTAGCATCTGCAGACTCTATAGCAGTATCTTCAGACTCTATCGCAGTATCTGCTGACTGTAGCAATCTTTGGAAGGACGTTGATCAACCAGGTATAGTGTTAACTGTTGTGTTGGCCGACTCTCTTGAGTTACATTACATTTCTAAGTTTGCTAAGTTCTCTATCACCTTGTTCCTGCTGTAAATTTCACCCCCACCCTCTCGCCCGTTATGGCAGCCCCTCTCCCCCTCCCCTCCCTCCCCCCCTCCCTCCCCCCCTCGGATTAGCCGAGGTCACCCCACCCTCTCGACATTTACTTGCAAATTCCATCCCTAGTCCCACCCACTTACCCTTGGGCTATACCCACCACAAACGTGTATATAACCTTTGGTTGCAGTAGCTCTCTCGCTACGTTTCCTATTGCCTCAGCAGTCCGCCTGCTGTATTGTTTCACCTGAAGACGATGGCTTGTGTTGATATCAAAACGTCGTGATATATTCGTTCTTTTTCTATCTACGTGACTTTACCGAAAAAAACAAAGAGTATGAATTCCTGCAGTCACGAAAGCTTCAAATCAAGATTATATAATAGTACTAACTTCACAGTATGTAGTGGTGAGGCCTAGTCCCGTGCATCTACGGACTATAGTAGTATCTACCAATCCTATAGCAGTAAGTGCACACATTGGAGTGGGGGGGGGAAGAACATCACACTTTGAAGAATTTACCTCAGCGTCGTGTGTATTTTTCTGCATTTTTAACGCGAATGAGAATTCCCCCCTCCCCCTACCGATCGCGTGTGTGTGTTGTTAGGGCAACCACGGGTCAGCTTTCTCGCGCATGCGCAGATGCGTTGTAATATAATAATTAATAGTATTAAATTGTTAATTTAACTATTTTAAACTTGATGGATGTGAAATAGGAATAGCGCTGGCTAACCTCCGGGCTTATCGCGTAGTATCTGGATACATTTTTTTACATAAACCCCACAGTTTGCAAGTTAAATCCATCGCAATTTGCGTACACAGACAGACGGACAGACACACAGACAGACAAAAAATGATTTATATAGGTAAGGTAATGTGCAAACACATACAGACCATACTTATAGAGGCTTCATTCCAGAATGCGTCCCGAGCTCTTACTCGGGCCCCTTACATATCCTCTATCCCCTTTTCTAGCAAGTTCTCCTCTTTCCCTCCAATCCCCTTTTCCAATGGTTATCAACCATTCCTTATTAAAAAAAAAAAATCTTCGCGCCTATTCCCTTTGCACCAATCTGATTTTCATTTTTCGATGCCTTCCAATCAAATTGGTGCGTCGTGTCACTGACCAAGTCAGTTGTCAGTGGCTCTGCTAATTTTAAACTTGGCCTGCCTGTGAAGTCCTTAAAGACTTCTGGCAGACTACCCCACACATAGACATAGGGTTGGCTGCCAGGCATTGGGGTATGAACCAGTCAAGATCAGTTTCCGAATATTAAAGCAACTCAAATAAGAACTCTATGCAAAAATGAACTCGCATATTGACCCCATGGTGCAGTGAGTGTTAGATAACCCATCGAGGGGTGGGGTTGCGTGGGATCATAGATCCCCTGCAGCCCCCCGCCCCCCCCCCCCTTGGTAGATGGCTCAACCTTGAAGCGCGACTTCCTTGAGCCAATACATGGGTCGACCTTGAAGCATGACTTCTTTGACCCGGGATGTTGGAATACGTCCAAATAGTACTTGAGATGTGTGTGATTTCATGGGCACTTAAAGGTTTCAGACCTCGCCCTATCACCGCTTGCTTGATGGGATGGTTGCACGGTGGCATGAGACCTGACGTTCATGTTGTATCAATGGGTGTGTGTAGAACCAGTCTGATCGCCACTTTTCTTGTGCATCTGTCGCATGTGAAACCGTATTTAAATCCTTTATATTAAGTTCACTTGCTTGCTTGCTTGCGCGCTTACGACCGTGCAAATCTTTCGGTCGGGTTTTAACCCACTTCCCGGGATCCAATCGAGCTGACATTTTGCACACAGACTCGTTGTGCGTGACAATTTATTTTCGTGAAAAATGTTTTCCATAATTTTACACTTTTTTGGCAAAATTGTTTTATTTTACATTTATTCAAATAGAACTCATTCATGGCTTTGGCTGAATGTCACAGTGTAGGAGCCCAGAGCGTGACACCGCCACAGGCCCTGGCGGAGTAGCGCAGTTGGTAGTGCCCTCGCTTCCCATGCCAAAGTTCGCGGGATCGATCCCTGCGTCCTCCACAGGCGAATATATTTTTTTACATTTATTCAAATAGAACTAATTCATGGCTTTGGCTGAACGTCACAGTGTAGGAGCCCAGAGCGTGACACCTCCACTCCCTGGTGGAGTAGCGCCCTCGCTTCCCATGCCAAAGGTCGCAGGATCGATCCCCGCATCCTCCACAGGCGAATATATATTTTTAAATCCTTTATTATTAAATAATTTATATTAAGTTCGCTTGCTTGCGCGCTTACGACCGTGCAAATCTTTCGGTCGTTTTTTAACCCACTTCCCGTGATCCAATCGAGCTGACATTTTGCACACAGACTCGTTGTGCGTGACAATTTATTTTCGTGAATTTTTTTTTCAAAAATTTGACACTTTTTAGGCATTTTTTTTATATTTAATTACCAATTGCTTAATGGTGGCAGGCAATCATCTGACCCATAGGTGGCAGCCATCTCAAGCCAGAGGACGAGAGAACTCTAGCCGCCAGGCATATAAAGGATTTCTAGTGAAAAACGTTGTTTTTACAGGTTAATTTTTTTCTCCACCGGGCGGGATCCCTTCATCCCCACTACCCAAGGGCCGGGTGGCTGATGTGTCCGGCGAGCTGGGGCGTGCGTCTGCGGAGGTCGTGCCTCAGGGGTTTTCAAGTTTTCCGCCCACAGGATCCCAGCACCTGGTACCCTTGGAGTTTCCGGTTGCGCCGACCGGATGTGGATTGGGGAGAGTGGAGCAGCCGTCACCCGGGTGTTGGGGGGTGTACATTGTCTGGGGGTTGTTGGTCATGTGTTTGCGGAAATATTGTTTTGGGTGCTTCTCAGTTGATGTACATACTGTCTGGGCGACGGTTGCTGCTTTGTTGCTTTTTGGAAGGCATTCTTTTTTTGGTTGTTGGTTCTTGTTGCTGTTATTATGGTTAAAACACAGCCGGGATGGCTGTGTTTTATCAAGGAGGGGGGGGGTGATGTCGCTATGGTGTTTAGCGCCAGCTACTATCACAAGAGTGTAAATGGATGTCTTGAGTCTCTCTCTGGCACCAGAGTGGATATGGCATGGAAGCGGGCCCGAGGGGGCATAGTTCTGGTGAGGGTCGGAGAGAGAGCAAGTGAGGACGTGATACTCTGTGTGAACCCGAGAGGGCACGTGGCCAGGGCAGGGTAGCAAGGGAGCCCAAAAAGGGGCTCGATGGACACGTGATATGGGCCAGAGCGTTCTAGTAGGATCTAGAAGGGGGTGTGGCCGAGGGTGGAGCCAGGCCTTGCTCAGGAGCATAAAGAGGCAGTCCCGAGAGGGTTCTGGGCTCTCTGTTGGAATGGAACCCGTCGGTGCTACATCTCTTCCTCGGTCTTCGATGTTAGGCTCGGCATCGTGGGTCAGGCAGTATGTGACTGACTGACCCGGTTATGTAGTCTAGTTAACTGTGTAGTTATCACCTCTATGTAAAACCCGTTTTAACGTTTAAGTAGTAGCCCTGTTGGGGTGTTGTAATAAACTTGTTGCCTCCAACTCCAGTGTGTGCCTCCATATAACACACTACAAATGGAACCAGAACCAGTCCACCTGACCTGTATTCCACAGAGGTCCAGACGGTACCGGTCCAGCTCCTGATATAGGAGTAGCAGCCTCTCCTCGGCAGTGAGCATGTGAACATTCAATGTACTGTTTGGGTCTTTCGGTAAAGTCACGTAGATATAAAAAAAAGTAAAAATCACGACGTTTCGATCTCAACACAAGCAATTGTCTTCAGGTGAAAAAAATACAGCAGGCAAACTGCTGAGGCAGGAGAAAATACAGCAAAACCACCACGTAAACAACCAAAGTATAAATTACATAGTATCATGGTTGCTGCAGCTACATACTGTTAACATTCCTTCCCTTTATTAATGCTTCCCCCTATCCCCTCCCTTTGATGCTGCTGGCTCTGCATAATGCACGGGCAAAACATGACTTTAAACCCCCCGCCAAACCTCCTACGCATTTCACAAGTAGTACTAGTCGCATATCTGCATTTCCGAAAAATATGCTAAAATTCGTAGTTGTATGGTGAATATGCAGCAGTGTGGTGTGCAGTAGGGTGGGTAGAATAATACAGTGTAATATTACAATGTATAAGGTATAGGGTGGTGTATAGTAATACAGTATGTGGTTTATTGTTGGGTTTGTCTGTGGCAGTATGTAGTACGGGGTAGACCCATGTGATGTGGGAGAATAAAGTTTGGCTGGAGGCGTGTTATATTTTTTGCGACATAGAATTGTAGTGTATTACTTACTGTTGGTAGCTCAGCTTATTGGAGAGTATTTTTAGTATACTGATGATACTATGTAGTTTATACTTTGGTTGTTTACGTGGTGGTTTGGTTGCTGCAGCTACATACTGTTAACATTCCTTCCCTTTATTAATGCTTCCCCCTATCCCCTCCCTTTGATGCTGCTGGTCCTGCATAATGCATGGGCAAAACATGACTTTAAACCCCCCGCCAAACCTCCTACGCATTTCACAAGTAGTACTAGTCGCATATCTGCATTTCCCATAAATATGCTAAAATTCCTCTTGATATGCAAATTCATTTGTCAAGGCGCTCTTCCTCCTCCCTCCCAGCTTAAAAAGACGCTCCAAGCCTAGGACGTGTCATTCAGACTCTGTCTCATCGACAGACCTGTTCTTCACCTGAGGACGGCTGCTTGCGTTGTGGCCGAAACTTCGTGATAATTATTTTATTATGTTTTATTTTTATTATTTTATTATTTCCATTCTACGTGACTTTACCGAAAGAACCAAGAAGATACTTATATCTATTCTACAAAGATAATATAATTGGCAGCATGATCCGTTTAACTTTGCACTTGATAGGACAACACCAGAATTAGAAATAAACCCACGAGTGAGTGGAGACACCAGAAAAAATGTGGCTACTTTCTGCGTGCAACCCAGGGCTGTGTGCAAGGCAATAAGGTAGGTCTTGTAATGTGTCTATGGGAACACCAGCATTTTCCAGCTGTGGATGTCCTTGTGAGCGAGCTTCCCCAGAGTTTGTGGGCATCGATTGGGTTCCTGTGCTGGCCTCCCCAGCAGCCTGGCGAGCTGTCCCACTGCCAGTCAGCAACGAGCAGAGCGTCGATCGCACGTCCCCCAGCATGCGATACAAATCTTCGCGAAAACGGACACCCACAAAGGCGTAGAGCAGCGGGTTGAGGCAGCAGTGCGTGAAGGCAAGCGTCTCCGTTGTCTGCCTGGCGTAGTGCAGCGCCTCGTGCGTGCGGCAGCCGAGCCACGTTCCACGCAGGTCAGCAAGCGCGACCACCAACAGCACCGCGTTGTAGGGCAGCCAGCACAGGAAGAAAAGCAGCACCAGGGCCACGATGACACGCACTGCCTTGCGCCTTGAGCCGCGGCTCTTGGTGTGTGCCAGAGTGACGGCAATGCGGACGTAGCAGGCGAGCATGATGGCGAACGGCAGGAGGAAACACGCCGCCGTTTGAAAGACGGCGAGCGCCGCCTTGCGCACATGCCCGCCGGGGCCCGCGTGGAGGCTCTGACAAACTGTGCGCGGTGCGGAGTCGGGGGTGTCCGCTTGAAGCTGCGCACGGCTGGAGAGCACATCCAGGAGGCTGAGCAGCGTCGCCGCGGACCACGCACCGGCGCAGGCGACCCACGCGCGCCTGCGCCGCCACCGCACCCCACGACAGCGCGTGGCGCGCACCACGACAAGGTAGCGGTCTACACTGAGGCACGTGAGCACGAAGACACCGCAGTAGAAGGAGACGCTGTAGAGTGCCGTGGCCAACTTGCATGCCCACTCACCAAACGGCCACTCGCGGGCAGCGTGGCGCGCCCAGAGCGGCAGCGTGGCTACCAGCAAGAGGTCAGCGGCAGCCAGGTTGAGCAGGAAGACTTGCGTCGTGTCCCATGTGCCGCTGCCATAGCCGCGACGCTGCCGTCGAACCAGTACCAGAAACGCCAACCCATTGCCCACAAGGCCCAGGATGAACACGAGCGAGTAGAGCACGGGCAGCAGGGTCTGGCCCAGCCGCTGGGCGCCATCCGAGCACAGCGCGCCGCTGTCATCCTCGTAGTCGTCGGTGGGGCCCCACACGGAGCTTGAGTCGAGCGGGTTGGCCGTCGTGAAGCCTGAGTCTACATCCATGGCCTGTGCTGCGAGGGATCGAGACCAAGAAGATGGCAGAGCAGACTGTGTGAGGATTCTCACCCCCCTACAGTGACTCATGCTTGCGGGTTTGAGGGGAGCAGCGGCGTGGTTAGCAAATTGTAATTATGACAAGCCAAGTTGCCATGTTATTATGATGCTCATCTGTGATAATCTGAAAATAACAATTAAAAATCATGGTCTTCTTCACATCGGGGCCGTCCATAAATTACGTCACACACCTAGGGGGGGGAGGGGGGTCAGACATTTGTGACGATGTGTGACGAGGGGGGGAGGGGGGTTTGAGAAATGTGACGTCACATCAAAATGCGCAACTTTAAATAAATATAAAGAATATAATTGTTATAACAACACTCATTTTGATTAATTTTCATTATTAACTATTTGAATATTTAAATATACTGAGGTCACTTATTTATTCCATGAAGGAGCATTTTGCTTATCGGAGAATGCAAAAGCATAAATTTTGCAATTTTTTTTAATGATTGTTATTAAACATTTTGATTTTAATGATTCTTCCAGGGCTTTTCATTCTGTGGAATGAATATGTGATTGTTATAATTGTACTCTCCATTTTGCTTCGTTCTACTACAAAGTTTCAAGTATTTTTTTATAGTTATAATTACATTAAATATTTTATAATGATAAGAGACTTTCAATATAATATTCTGAACATCTGCAGTTTTAGTTAGACGTTAAATATTTTCAAGTAAATTTTATGCTAAATTTCAGCTTCCCTTTTAATACGTGTTTTCTCCTACAACATCAGAGTGCAGCGCCACATTAAATACGCACTATAATGACAATAGTTAAAAGTGATTTGAAGCATGTTTTATTTTCAAAATGGAAATGTGGTTTGGGGGGGGAAGAGCTTTGTGACGTCATATTTGAGGGGGGTCTGACTTTTTATGACGCCGTGTGACGAGGGGGGTAGGGGGGTCAAAAATCTGCCAAAATCGCGTGACGTCATTTATGGATGGCCCCATATCCGTCTGCACACAAAATAAACGTATTTTGTACACAACAGCCACATGGCCTTTTTGGAGTGCATAATTTCAGCAGCAGTCAAAACAAGCAAACTGGACCGGTTTCAACATTCATTGTTGTATTACCTATTTTATATTTTTTGTGTAATTTATATTCTCTATGACGATAATTACGATCTGCGATTAGCATATCAACTGAATAGATAGCAATACTACGGAGAAAATAATATCAGTGTTCTCATGAATGAAGTAATCAGGCAAATCTTGAGATTGCCTCTGCTTGCTCCCAAACCCAACCCGGCTCAACTCCTCTCGCCACCCTCTATCTCTGCGGTCATCTGTGACTGCTGCAGTGAACGTAAGCATGTGGCAGGAAGTGAGCGCACCCGCCTCCTTGTGGCTGTAGTGCCGTGGCACGCACGAATGTGTAAACCCCAACCCCTTTCTGGGAAACTTCAAAGCGAACGCGTTAATGTTGAACTTAATTTGCACCATACGTAGCCAACCGTGCTAATCGGAGGAGCGAGGAAATAATAACAGTACATGCCAGTGCCATATCAAGCCGGTAGACGCAAAGGCTAAAGGGTAAACTCATAAAGAAACACAGGGTGCACCCACCCCCTTTTACAGCATTCATCAGCCATTGTCCATCCACAGCTGGATGAATTCCTTATGCCATTGCTATCCTTCACGGTCTTGTGATGCCACAATACACCTCACTCCCGCACATGAGTTGATCTCATCGGTCCATCTCTGCAGTGGTCGTCGCCCTTTCTCCTCTGAGAGCATAATTACATTGTTAATTCTCAGAAAAAGTGTCTAAATCTGTCATTGCTTTTAAACGGCATAAGGCATCACTATTTTCCCTAAAATGTTTTTTTTACTACGATAATGAATATGCCGTTGAACGAACCCGAACACAATTCCTTTGGAGAAATCCAGCCAGAGTGGTAGAGCCAGTCCGTTCTTCTATTCTTTAGTATGATGGCAATATGTTCAGGAGCCAATGTCGAGGTGTGCTAGCCATGAGAGAGCTTCAGGAAAGAGTTTGTGTAGTTTTTCTATTCTTCCATTGAAGGAGTGCACAATTCAGTGGCTTACTATATGGTCCATAGTTTTGGTTGCATGGCCATTACTGTGGATTTTCTTGATTTTTATTTATTTATTAAGGAGATATGCATATCGGCCTGATAATGTTCTGATGTGATTGATTGTTCTACCAGTGATTGATTTTTTAGGTTGATGGATAGATGATTGTAGTTGGCAAGAAAACGTCCAAACTCCTTTTAAATTTGCATGTCTGTGGATATTTGGTGATAGAATGTTCACCAGAACAGGGAGCCAGGGGACTGGTGTCAGGTTCAGTTTCCTGGTTATGAAGCGCATTGCGTTTTCTAAATTTGCATCTGGCAGTGTTGTGTATGAGCTCCTGGACCAGGCTGGAGTGCAGTGACTCTGTCACTGAGTAGATCATCAGTGAGAGGGCGGCAGGTTGCAGTGCATCAGCTGAGGTGTCCCAGGTCGTTCCTGTTTCTGTAGCAGGGCGATTTTTTTATGTGGTCTTTTAACACATCGGTTTAATGTGTGAAGGTGAGGCTTCTATCCATGATAGCCCCTAGATACCTTGAAGTGTGGTCATAGCGCACTGGGCTACCACACAGAGACACAGCAAGAGTGGCATTTTCTGCATGATGCTACAGGTGGTGTTTCCAGAGACGGTAATATGCCTCCAATAATAACGAGCTGAGCTGTGCAGAAACGGCTATGTCGTCTGCACATGAAGTTGGGAGATTTATGTACATGGCAGGTCGCTTATGTAAAATTGTGCTAGTACCAAGCATTGATGGAGGTCATTGTTCATGGATGGAAGACCAGAGACTTCTTGCAGTGGCCCACCTGTTACGTGATGTTGTTGTGACCTTAATTACAATGAATGCCGTAATCTAGGTGAAATGGATGTTACTAATTTGAATCCAGATATGATCAGTCTCTGTGGTTACTGGCAAGGATCATGGACTCCCAGCTACACGCAGGAGGAAATAACAGGAGAGATGTGGTCGTCCTTGCACATGAAGATTAGATTTGCCTGTTTCATTTTCTGGAACCAGAGATTTAGCAACAACAAAACATGTATTCCCCCCTTCCCCCAGTTTTTTGCAACTCATTCGTGTTGCTTGTTGTGAACATATGAGTCTAATCAACAAATTGACTCATCAATGATGTTACTGTGGGTGATGAATGGGAGACTTGGGGCCATGGCTCGTGGAACTGCAGCACCTGCTTCTGCAGCTGACGAGTCTCATATGCTTGGGGCCACAACCGAAGCATCTTGCGACTTTAAAGTAGCCAACAATTTATTTTCTAAACTATTTTTAAAAATATCTCATGATTAGCACCATATAGCGTCGTTCATACCAAATCTCAATCGCTGAGGAACCACAGACAAGCTGGAAGGCTGCCAGGCGATGAGTCTGTGCCAACTATTGCTCTGCCATTCTCTATACATTAAAATGTTTTCAGCCAATTAGTGAGAGGAAAACAGAGCACCTGGAGAAACCCCACGCATGCGAGGGTGTAACATTGTCCCATATAGAAGGGACAGATGATATAATTTCGCATTTTCTGTATTGTATTCTGCTGGAAAGCCAAGGTACAGTGCTTCAATGCCCATGTAAGTAATTTTTGCACCATTTGTATTTTGTGCAATCTTCCAACCCTTTCCTTCACAGTGCTGGATGACAGGCATGCAGTAACCACTACCTGGGATGTGCAGAGGCCAACAAGCGCAGCACATAAATTATGCCATACGGCCATGAGCTTCATAGCACGCTCAGAGAATCCCCCAAAGTCCACACAGTACGAGGTTCTGCTGGTTGGCACCCAGGCTGAGGGGAAACAAAATTGTGAGAAGATCAGGTGCGGCAGTTGTAGACTCCAGGATTCAGTTTTGTACTCATCTAAAAAACCTCGGCACCATACTCGACCAGCATATGTTGCGTGATTACCACGTGCAAAATATAGCCAGCTCTTGCAATTTTCATATTAGTGCTCTACAACACATTCAACAACTATTGAGTCGTGACATACAGTGAGGGAAGAAAGTATTTGATCCCCTGCTGATTTTGTACGTTTGCCCACTGACAAAGAAATTATCAGTCTATAATTTTCATGGTAGGTTTATTTGAACAGTGAGAGACAGAATAACAACAACAAAATCCAGAAAAACGCATGTCAAAAATGTTATACATTGATTTGCATTTTAATGAAGGAAATAAGTATTTGGCCCCCTCTCAATCAGAAAGATTTCTGGCTCCCAGGTGTCTTTTATACAGGTAACGAGCTGAGATTAGGAGCACACTCTTAAAGGGAGTGCTCCTAATCTCAGCTTGTTACCTGTATAAAAGATACCTGTTCACAGAAGCAATCAATCAATCAGATTCCAAACTCTCCACCATGGCCAAGACCAAAGAGCTCTCCAAGGATGTCAGGGACAAGATTGTAGACCTACACAAGGCTGGAATGGGCTACAAGACCATCGCCAAGCAGCTTGGTGAGAAGGTGACAACAGTTGGTGTGATTATTCGCAAATGGAAGAAACACAAAAGAACTGTCAATCTCCCTCGGCCTGGGGTTCCATGCAAGATCTCACCTCGTGGAGTTGCAATGATCATGAGAACGGTGAGGAATCAGCCCAGAACTACACGGGAGGATCTTGTCAATGATCTCAAGGCAGCTTGGACCATAGTCACCAAGAAAACAGTTGGTAACACACTACGCCGTGAAGGACTGAAATCCTGCAGCGCCCGCAAGGTCCCCCTGCTCAAGAAAGCACATATACATGCCCGTCTGAAGTTTGCCAATGAACATCTGAATGATTCAGAGGACAACTGGGTGAAAGTGTTGTGGTCATATGAGACCAAAATGGAGCTCTTTGGCATCAACTCAACTCACCGTGTTTGGAGGAGGAAGAATGCTGCCTATGGCCCCAAGAACACCATCCCCACCGTCAAACATGGAGGTGGAAACATTATGCTTTGGGGGTGTTTTTCTGCTAAGGGGACAGGACAACTTCACCACATCAAAGGGACGATGGACGGGGCCATGTACCGTCAAATCTTGGGTGATAACCTTCCCTCAGCCAGGGCATTGAAAATGGGTCGTGGATGGGTATTCCAGCATGACAATGACCCAAAACACACGGCCAAGGCAACAAAGGAGTAGCTCAAGAAGAAGCACATTAAGGTCCTGGAGTGGCCTAGCCAGTTTCCAGACCTTAATCCCACAGAAAATCTATGGAGGGAGCTGAAGGTTCGAGTTGCCAAACGTCAGCCTCAAAAACTTAATGACTTGGAGAAGATCTGCAAAGAGGAGTGGGACAAAATCCCTCCTGAGATGTATGCAAACCTGGTGGCCAACTACAAGAAACGTCTGACCACTGTGATTGCCAACAAGGACTAAGTCATGTTTTGCAGAGGGATCAAATACTTATTTCCCTCATTGAAATGCAAATCAATGTATAACATTTTGGCATGCGTTTTTCTGGATTTTGTTGTTGTTATTCTGTCTCTTACTGTTCAAATAAACCTACCATTAAAATTATAGACTGATAATTTCTTTGTCAGTGGGCAAACGTACAAAATCAGCAGGGGATCAAATACTTGTTTCCCTCACTGTAACCAACACGGTGGAATGTAGCATAGTATTGACAAGCCTCAATTATTGCAACTCACTACTCTACGGGACGTCTGGCAAACACATTACCATGCTGTAGGATGTACAACATTCTCTGGCACGTGTCATGACGGGTACTGCAAGATCCGACCATGTCCGTTCAGTGCTCGCCGAGCTGCATTTGCTTCCAGTTGCCGAACGAATACATTATCATGTCGCACTCAATACACAAGCTGCTTTCCACAAGTGAACCCACAATACTTTGCTGATCTCGGAAAGGAACATAAGCCATCACAACTTCCGGTCATCCTCGCATCAGCTTTTAGCTATCCATCGAACAAAGACGGTCACCACATCGTACATTTTCAAATGCACTTCTGCGGCTGTCTGGAATCCTCTTTCTTTTGATATTAGGAAGCCACTGGAGCTATGCACTTTTAAATAGAGATTACAACTAATTTCTTTAGAACTGCTTTTCATGTTTAACTTGTCCTTCCCCTGCACCTTTGATTAGCACGGTGGCTACCTTATGAAATAAATTCAACATATCTACGAGTGGGAGTCACCTGGCTGGGCAGAACACCTCTCATATGGTCATAATGTGCAAAATCCTGGCTCTTTCTCTCACAATACAAACATAAATGGAAATGGTGGATTATGACAAACCTAACATTGGTGCTGGGTTTTCTTAAGCTATTCATTACGCATGGTTGCACTTGATTTTCTGCACAGTTGCAATTAACTTTTCTCAGTCAGTGTTAGCCACTGATGGCGTGACGGGTTTCTTTTTTCATTCTTGTTGCTCCATGCCACCTGCACCGTTCCCGTTCCATTATAATGTGCACTGATACCTACTTTATTGAGGGCTATATTCGCTCGTAAAATAACGATTGATTGATTGATTGAGAGCAGGCATTTCGAATCGCATTGCTTTTTCAAATAATGTGATGGAAGCACGTTATACACAGGTTCTTGAGAATATCATGCAATTAAGGATAATAGATTATTCTAAAATATGCAATTTTTCTCAGTCGGTGTTACCCTACATCAGTAAGAAATTCAGAACAGCTTGTGAATGTGATTAAAGATATTAAAGATTAGAAGTTTTCGTGACTGCAAGGATCCATGCTCTTTGGTTCTTTCGGTAAAGTCATGTAGGTAAAAATAAAAGTAAAAATAAATAAATTAAATCACGACGTTTCGATTGCAACACAAGCAATCATCATTATTTTTATTTAACTTTTTTTTTTACCTACGTGACTTTACCGAAAGAACCAAAGAGTAAAGATATTAAACTTAACTCTAATGATATTCTGGTGAGCCGTGATGTCATTTCTTTATTTACTAAGGTTCCAGTTATCAAGTCACTTAAATTACTCTACACTAGCAAATAAGACAGGTTTACTCAAATATATTGCAAAACTAGCTGACCATTGTCTAAATAACACTTATTTCTCATGGAGAGGTGATTTCTTTAGACAAAAGGAAGGAGCAGCAATGGGCTGTCCTTTACTGCGACAGCGAATCTGGACATGGAAAACTTTTAAGCAAGAGCACTTGCTTCAAGTACATTAAACCATCTATTTATTTTAGATATGTAGATGATACTTTGGTTGTCTGATTACAAGGTAAAGATACACTTAATTAATTTCTAAATCATCTCAATTTACAAAACCTGCCCATTTAGTTCACCATGGAAATGGAGGTGAATAACAAACTCCCTTTCCTGGATATTTTGCTCGAGCGTCGCCTAAATGGTAAAATAATACATTGTTTACCGAAAGGGAACGCACACTATCTGATTGCAGATTCGCATCATCACCCCGCACAGAAATCCTCTCGCATCAAGAGGCTCATACATCGGGCTAAAACAGTTGTCAGATGGTGAAAAGTCTGAGGAGAGAGATTAAACATGTCAAATAAGCACTACGATTGAATGGCTGTACAGTAATAATGCTCAAATTAACAGCATTGAATGCCAAACCAAGATCGAACAGCAAGACTGCTGAAAGCGGTCAGGTTATTAAAACAATAAAAATACCATATATCACGGGAGTAACTGCCAAATTAGCTCGAGTTTTGGAAAAGTAAGCTTTGGCATAGTACACAAAATTCAATAACGAGTATCTTACTCAAGATGAAATTCCTAAGTTATCAACAGTAGGTTTTGTATCAGATTCATTGCTTATGTGGCAGATGCTATATTGGACCGACGGGATGTAACATTAGCATAAGACTAAAAGAACACCAAAGATAACGTTGAAGTGTTGTGTAAAACTAATTACTGGCCAAGACTAATTCGAGAATCCAGTGAAACTGAAAGAAATACTAATAATTTTAACCGCTCAGACAGCTTCAGGCTTAGTGCGGCCTGGAAGCGTATTATTAAGTAACACATCTTACAATTACAATTTCCTGTAGAGGAAACACATACTAATTCACTGATTACTAATATATTATATAATTACAATACCCCCCCCCCTCCTGATCTCTGCACCTGATTGGGTTCAGTGAGGACGTCGTCTGCTCTATTTAAGACCGGAAGCAGGTGGATTGCTTCACTATTCAGGCAAATCGCCCGATGCTGGATGTAATTACCAGCGAAACGTCGTACTCAAATTATAAATGTTGTGGCTTTACTCTCCAAGACACCGGTGAGCTGAAGTAATTAATTGGCGTATTGTTTACGTGACAAACTCCTTACTAATTGGCTGTGTCGGGTGGTGCAGGGTTAAAACACATTTATACTTACCCGATCGAACCCAAAAATCTTTATAATGACCAAAAACATATTATGAATCATAACAGTTATGGTAGTAATGTAATGAGTAACCCTTGAAACGCAACCGGTGATTGGTTGAACTGCTCATTACAGTTCTACGTTCCCCCAGGGCTCACCTTGCAAAGAAAATCTCCAAGCGGCGGACAGGTGAGCGAGCGAGGAGTCTGGGAAAGCGCAGAGTGAGGCACTCCCCGAGCTCGCTGCCCCGAGTGTGCAGTGACTCACGTCGGCTGCTGTAGAGAAATGTTTATCACAAGGAAGGGGAGGAGGGGGAGAGGTGAAAAGGAAGGAGCAGGGAGTTGCGGGTGGGTGAGTGTTGTGCTGTCGGGGTCAGTTATCTTGCCTTGCCACCTTCACTCCCAGTAGCAGCTGGTGCCTGTACTCGGAAAGTATGAGCTAAAAAAATAGTGTGGGGAAAATGGTTGAGTTAACCACACAGCTAAGCCAGGGGCCTGGTGCCAATTCTATCCAAACTCGGATCATGTTGATATTCATGATTGCGAAAGCCAACGAGTTTCTCTCGATGCATTGTATAAAGGACACATACGCCCCTGTTACTTGCACAGCAACTCAATAATTATTGTAATCAGCACCGTCGTTCATTTCACCGATTGATTGAGACATTTTTACGTTCGCTCCTGCGTGCATCAACTGCGATATTTACGATCCTCGTTCAGTTTTAAAGACATTTCTCTCCACCTCCTCAGACTGTCTCAGTCACGTCATATTTGTTCACATGTGGTGCACTCAAGTCTCTTTCCTCATCCGGTTCCAGCGAATTAACAACTCGTCATTCAATAAAAACACATCTCTCCCTGTCCACAGCTGCGCTCCTCCCAAGCCCTCGTTATCCACGTCCCCCTGCTCCTTGCAATTCAGTTTACATGTTTAAGGAATCCAAATTGTAGTCACCGGCGTCATGACCAATACAAGGAAAAGTGACGAGTTTGAGAAGTTGTATTAACTTCATCACAGTTAAATAAAATGTGTCAATAAATATAAAAAAACAATAAAGATGTGGAAAAAAACATGGGTTCGAATTTTAAAACATTGAAAAATAAAACTAATTAATTAGCGTAGGAGATGATAAGAACGCAGTTAGACGTTGTGAATGGGGTCTAAAATAAGTAATCTGGTCAACACGCCCAGAATTGTGGAGTCGTCAACCCACGTGCCCGCACACGGCTCTCGCACCGCACTACTTAAACAAGCAAATTAAAAATTTGACAATCTACAGTTCGATTTCCCTTTTCACATTAAATTCTCAACCTATCACTCTAACCCAGTGGCGGCTCCTGCAAAATCTCTCAGGGGGGGCAAATGTTTGGATGATTGATAAGGATAAGGTCCACCCATGCAATGGATAAATTAACAGCTTAAGCATGTGTAGTAGAGTTAACTGCTCGATGTTCACAGGCTGGAAGAGCAGATCGTAAACAAGGGTTCCCGCTCAAACGAACGGTCAGGGTCTCACAAGCTGTGAGAGCTGACCGTAAACAAGGTTTTCCCGCGCGACCAAACGGTCAGGGTCAGAGAAGGTGAATTGGGATCCAAAAGCAGATTGGGAACGACCAATCACAGGGTTCCACAAGGTGGCCGGGGATTGGACAACCCGGCCACGAACGAGTATAAAGCCAGAGCGCTGAGAGCTCCAAGGGGAGTTCGGCGACACGAAGACCCAGGACGGCGGAAGAAGCCTAGGACCCTGGACCAAGCCCTCCAGCCCTTATAAGGGCTAGGGTTCAGTGTAACCAGTGGTCGGGGAGATATCCCCTAGGTCCAGTCAGAGAGGACACTCAGAGAGCGGGATATTAAGTAGACTGTAGGGAGCGGAGGCTTGTACCTTCTGAGGGGAACGGGTGAGGGGACCGTATACCCCTCAGTGTGATAGGGACCGTGTTAATAAGACAAAAAAGGTGTGTGCTACAAAAGACGTTGAAGAGTCCGTCTGTACAACACTACACATGTAAAGGCAACTTCACTACTTTAATATTAATGAAAAATAAAGTGACTCTTACAATACATCTCCTTGTTTGTTTCTATACTCACTATTATTACACTGCTTACATCACATTACTCGCTTAATACACTGCTTACTTATACTGAAATTTTGCTCTTCTCTCTTTCAAAGTAGCAAAGTGATCAATTACTCTCTCATTGAAAGCAGGCATGTTCCTGACTAGTTCCCTCTCCATGGAAAGCATAGCCAGTGCATTCAGACGTTCCTGTCCCATTACATTTCTCAGGAATGTCTTGATTCTCTTTAAGGTTGAGAAACACCTCTCAGATTCAGCAGTTGTCATGGGAGTGGTTATGAGGATGTTCAACAGAGCAAGTCTCTGAAAAAGTATCCTGGAGGTTGTACTTCAGCAAAACCTGGTACAGCGCCAATGCACCACAGCAGCCCTTGAATTCTGGACTCTCATAAATGAGAGACAGTTCAGTCTTCAGCTTCGCCTTATTTAACATAGGGTATGCCCTGACAGTGATGTTCAGAGCCTCAACAGGGAATGTATGGCCATGCTGTTGAAACATCTCTCCTTGTAGCAGCGTGGCACTTACAAGGTGGTCGGTAAAGGAGAACCTTTCTTTGGTGTGGACCAAGATTGTGTCACAGACCTGACAAAATAAATACATTTATTTTAGTTATAAAATAAATTATTAATTATAATATAAATATGGAGATACAAGGTTTCCATTCCGACAGCAACAATGTATCAGGCAGAATCCATATTTTATATCTCCATATTTTTTCAAAAATTAATGCTATTGGTCACCCTTTACATCTGTAAATGTGTTTAACAAATATTTAACCAATGAAAAGCATTAAAAGAGCTTGGAAATTATTTTGGGGAAAAAACAGGTTTTCTTTCCTTTCCTGAAAAGTAACAGTTTTGGACATACAAAGCTTCCGTCCGACAGCGATGTTGTTCCCACCAATCGCTGCACAAGTTAAGGATACGTATGATGACATAAGCACGTTAGTGCAAGCCCTCCCGGAACCCATAGAGAATGCATTGCAGTGCCTGCAGTTCGAAAAAAAACATCTTTGAATGTAAGTCTATGGGAACACTCTGGGCGATTCTCAGCCAGAGTGAAATCGCCCAAAAAGAGGCGGTACTCCACAGAACGTGACATGACGCTGATTGGACTATATCCAGAGGCACAGTGACGGCTAGCGTAACTCTGTGGTTGATTGAGATTGTGAATGTGATTGAAAAAGTCCCTTTCACACTTTGGTGGTGCGTCGCCCAATCGCCCTAATGAAGAAACCGCTCCTGCTCTAACCCATTTCAAAGATCAAAGGTTGCACTAAATCTTCTCTTGGTTATTCATAAATAATTCACACGACCTAGTATGTCACGGTTATATGATTCGCAACACTGTATTGTGATTTCTTCATTATCCCACACTCGCAGCTTTGTATAGCACCCATCTCCCTACAATTATTCACACGAGAAGTCCATTCTCTGTGAGTGTTCGTAGCAAAAACTATTCCACAGCTTCCACGTGTCGTATGCAGAGGACAAGTATGTGAAAGCAGCCGCGGTTTTCAGTTTTTGCTGAAAGCCAGATTCTATGTGCAATGTCAAGGCGAGAACCTGGTCACAACAGCTTCGCTGTGGCCTAGAACCTGCCTGCTCAGGTGGTATGGTGGCTTCCAAGAGAGGAGAGTCGAGCTAACAGTACTCAAGCCATCCAGTAGCTTGTAGGCTGTACAAAGAAGAGATATTGGCCTGTAGCTGTGCGGGTCATCAGCAGGTTTTCCTGGCTTGAGAGCAATGACTTTTGCTTTTCTGCAAAGTCTTGGTTAGTTTAACACGTAGGCTTTCACGACCAATATCATCCATAATAGAGTTTTTTGGGTTAGATTGCGTAAAAATATAAATGTGTCGTTAAAACCCGCCACCACCCGACACAGCCAACTAGTAAATGTTGTGGCTTGGTTCTCCAACACACCGGTGTGCTGTACTAGTGACGAATTGGCATGTTTCTGTTTACGTGACAACCCTTACTAGTTGGCTGTGTTTGGTGGTGGCGGGTTTGAACGATACATTTATATATTTACGCGATCTAACCAAAACACCTCTTATGAAAGTCTTGGTTGCTTGCTGGTGGTGATGATTTTTGAAAAAAGTTTAGCCTTTACTGCCAAGGTGTTTTAGGAATTCTGGGTCGTGCGGGTTTACCTGCCTTTGTTACCACCAGTGCGGCATCTATTTCTTCTGGAAATACAGCTGCAGACAGAGGAGAGTTTTTGTCACAGGTGGAGAATGTTTCTTTTGTAGCTTATTTTGCTGTGCGTTCTTCTTTGACTTCCGATTTTTTTGCATTGCCGAGAAGCTGTGCTGCTATCCCATTGGCAGTTGCCTTGGGAGTCCGATGTTCTGAGAGTGCCACTTCACCGAGCTTCCGCAATAACCCTCATGCCCTGCTGCTGGAGTGTGTGAAGTCAAAATACTCCATAGATGCTGCCCACCTTGCTTGTCTGGCATAATCTAGCGACTGCAGAAGGGCTGTTGCGATCTCTGGCTCACCAGTGCTTTGATGTTCTCAGAGAAGGTTTTCTCTTTCCGCAGTCCAGCTGGCCATCTAGGACCTCCGATCACCCTGCGGAATCGCATCTTTAGCGGCTTTCGTCACAAGCATAATGAACTGCTCGAACTTTTCAGGATTCGTGGAGATGTGGTAGACGTTCTTTCCACTGCAGCCGTACAACCAGGCCAATTTGCCCTTCTGAAGTTCCAGCGGTGTCTTGGTGTTATAATGATTACTGGGATTTGCTGGCCAACATGGATGACCACGGGCTTGTGCTGGCTGTGCGGGAAGCGAGGTAGGACTTTGCGCATGGTGGGCAAAGGCTTACCATTCTTATCTGTAACAAAGCACAGGTATGTGTTGTATCCTTATTCCAACATGCAGAATTGAATGTGCCTGGTTGCTTGGTGTCAAAAATTAGGAAGAGCTCTTGTGCAGATGCCCATTCAAGGATTTGTTTGCCTGCCAGGGTAGCCCCACATCGTGATGGCTGTTGAAGTCTCCTATATAGATTGCGGGATGTTGCACCGCTGGCAATTGTGATAGGTGCCAGGTTGTTGTTGGTGGTTTGTTGACATTGTATACAACCAGACCAGCGATTATTGTTCCAATTGTGAAGTCCTTGTCTGTCTGAATAACTCCTGTTGTGTCTTTGGTGTGATGCGTGACGTAAGTGTCCAGACCGTGTCTAGCGTGGCCCTTACAAGCAGAGAGGATGTACCCTGGGATTTTCAATCGTATGGAGCTGCTTTCCTCCACGTGTCACTTAGATAGTTAGGATGTCGATGTTTTCTTGCTAAAGGATCTTTGCGAGAACATCTGTCTTCGCTCGGGATAGGCCCTCACCATTTAGCTGGCATAGACGAACCGAGGAGCTGATGGAACGACTCGTCTGGCCCTCAGGAGGACCTGTGTTGCCAGGCTTGTTTTTCTGCTGTAATCCACAGGACACATCCTGGGCTTGGAGCGTCTATTTAAGCTGGGAGGGAGGAGGAAGAGCGCCTTGACAAAATAATTTGCATATCAAGAGGAATTTTAGCATATTTATGTAATTTTACACTATGTATTATCTACCCACCCTACTGCACACCACACTGCTGCATATTCAGACTCTGTCTTATCGACAGACCTGTTCTTCACCTGAGAACGGCTGCTTGTGTTGTGGCCGAAACGTCGTGAGAATTATTTTATTATGTTTTATTTTTATTATTTTATTATTTCCATTCTACGTGACTTTACCGAAAGAACCAAAAAGATGAACCACCCCAATTAGTTTAGTATTTTAGTAGAATGATAACTTCAAAAATTTGAAGGTGCAATCAATTGGGAAAAGATGTTTGTTTGTGTATAAAACCCCTATATTTTATTTTATTTTAATTCAGATTTAATCAATATGGGGCTGGAATATAAGTTTATCAAGTATTTGAAGCACTCCATTTGTTCAATAATATTGTTTCTGATATCCGTAGTAGGAGAAGGGAATGCAACTGAATTTGTTTGAAGACAATACCATCGTTCAATTTGGATTTCATTAGCAATTTTAGAGATCACATTTGATACTGAATTAAGTAGAAATATTTTGGAGGTGGACTTCGTTTGGAGATTTATCCGATACTAGTGTAATAAAGGTCGTTGAGGCGACTTCTGGAATCCGGTCTGTTATTCAACTTGCATTACAGCTTTCCTTCATGCTGCTGACAGGCAGCGTGAGAGGGATAGATAGAGACGCACTGCCATGTGGCAACCCGGAGCCCCGCTCACGCGTGGCCCCTTCCTCCGTTCGTTCCCGTTCTGACCACGTGTCGTTCGTCTCCACCGCTATTTAATACCCGGGTCACGTGGTATGTTTCCACCAATCCTGGTTAGCCTCCATGGAATATTCCAGGCTCCCTCGTAGGCTCCCGGGACCACGCTCCTGACTCACCTCCCATTGGCTGTAGCCAAAGCCAGCAGAACCAATCCTCTACTTACAGCTGTCACCTTTCCATTACGTCAGGGCCACGCCCCTAGGCTTCCCCCCATTGGTCTAAACCAGGACCGGCAGAGCCAATCATCATGACGAGTTGTGATACGTCAGTGAGCCGGATATATCCTCACATTTCACTAGCATGAGTATGATCAGCAAATAGATTTGAAGTTTTCGTGACCGCAAGGATCCATATTCTTTTTTTTTTCGGTAAATTCACGTCGGTAAAAAATATTAAATAAAGTAAAATGAAAACAGATAAATTAAATCACGACGTTTCGGAAGGTGTCAGATGACGGTTGCTTGTGTTGCTTCTGAAACGTCGTGATTTAATTTATCTGTTTTCATTTTAACTTATCTTATATTTTTTACCTACGTGACTTTACCGAAAAAACAAAGAGTATCAGCAAATATATTTACTTTTAAGTAATTTAAGCCTAGTCCAAATTGTTTAGTATAAGAACAGAATTGGAACAACTTTGTGGATACCCCTTAGTTATTTTAATATTTGGGGACGACATGTTATCACTATGCACCTTTTGAGAATGTTCTGAAAGGTAACTCTTAAACTAGTTTATTTCACTGTCAATTTTTTTTAAATTGACTAAGTCTTGTCAGTAGAATATCATGACAAGTCAAAGAATAGTGCACAGGCCTAGTGGCCTTCATCCAGGTTACTGAAGATAACAATACATCCATTATTGTTGCGGTGGTGCAGTAATCCTCTTAAAAAACAGACTCTTTAGTGTGCATGAGATTGTGACTTTTTTTTTATTCAAGTTTTTTTCAGAATATTGTAGTAACTGATGAAAGAATATAGATAAGTCTATAATTATTAGGGTAATTTAAATATATATAGTTCTCGTGGAATTATACCATCAGCAAGTTAGAGGTTGAAAATATGTGCGAGGGTTTATAAGCTCAGATCTACCACAGCCACACGTGCAAATGCAGGTATCTTGTCTTCTCCCATGGATGGCGATGTCTTCATTGATGCTAGTTTATGCAGTACGTCCAGTTGAGATATGGGACTTAACGAGAAGAGCGACGATGACTTCAACATTTTTCGAGTTGATGTGGGAAGCGGAAGAAGTGAGTGATATGAATCGTGGTCACGTAGGTAAAAATTTCAAATTAATAAAAGTAAAATAAAAATAAAATAAAAATCACGACGTTTC
>CM025659.2:85955-117063 GCA_014621495.2 Entosphenus tridentatus
TCCCCCTTTCTTCCCCCCTTCCAACCCAGCTTATATACATGCTCCAACCACGTGTGCTTTTTCATTCAGATGCTGTCGCCTCGACAGACCTGGTTTTCACCTGAGGACGGCTACTTGCGTTGTGGCCGAAACGTCGTGAGAATGATTTTATTAAGTTATATTTTTATTATTTTATTACTTCCCTTCTACGTGACTTTACCGAAAGAACCAAGAAGATTTTGCAAAATTGATAAAAAAAAAAATAGAAATTAAATAAAGATTTTAGAAATGTGTAACTATCAGAAATGTTACCAATGTATGTAATTATGCGCATGCATTATGCTAATTTGGGAGTTTATCGTATTGATTTATGCAAATGTATGTATTTATGCTAAAGTGGGCAGTTATAACAATTATGCTTGGCTTCGTTGTCCAGGATCGTATTTATCAATCGGGATACTGCAATTATTTTTGCTTAAACATTTATTGATTATATCTTGGTGTGTTTATGTTAGATCTCCAAATTCAATTCTCAACACAGGATACAGTTCTTATATATAAGATTGTTATGCATGAACTCAGGAAAGAAACACTCAAACACTTCTGTGTTAAGCAATTTTAATTCTAGACAAAAACATGACACTCTAAAATGCGAACTCTCATGCTTGGAATTGTTAACACAGTACTCCTGGAGATGTTCTCATTGATCCGTACATTTAACCCTCAGTGATTACGTTGTTGAACTGGGTAATCAGAACAATCGATTAATTCCTCAGAGTAACGCGAGCATATACGGCGATAGGAAAAAGTCCTTAAACATGCATGCGACGATATCAACACGAACTACAATAGAGAAACATATCCCGAAGGCAAAGTATATGTCAATTAATTCATTGGCAAGATTATGCAATTAACAAAAACGAATGACTAAAATACTTATAACAATCATATTCATGTAACTCGACGGGCAGCAAATGCTTTTCACGATCAGTTGATATTTAATGCACCACCTTGGAATGGCAACCCTTCTCGAAACACAAAGATTACTTTTTGGAACAATCTTATTCGTCCCGATATGCGTGTTGTGTGTGTGTGTCTTCTTTGATCAATTCTTCACGTAAAGCAGACGCCGAGATTGGGCATTCCTTGTACCAACATTTTGTTTGTTCCCTGTAGAGCAGTCAGTGTTTGAGGGTGGGCGTGTCATACAAACGGCTTCGTTGCTCCCTGTCTCGCTCGAGGCATCGTCTGCAGCTGTTTGTCCGCTGCTGACGCTCGCCATCGTGGTGCGCGATGATTCCGTCGTCAGATAGCGCGCGCAGGTCGTCAGCTGTGCAGGTTCCTCACTCTTGTCTTGGTTCCCAGCTGGTGATGGTCGATGTGTGTGTGTGTATTAAACACACGGCGCTCTCGCTGGCGCTGACACTCTTGCTCACGGGCGGCTGGTCCAGGCTCTATCCACTGCTCCGTTCTCTCTCCTTTCTCTCTCCTTGCTTTCGCCTTTGGCGTGCAGCTGCCAGCTTCACACGGGCACCTGCTGGTGCCTCTCCCGCCCTCACTTCAGGGCTGCGCTGGCTCAGGCTCTTTCCACTGCTCCGTGCTCTCTGGCGATGAACGCTCTCGTTTGTTCACGAGAGTGATAGCTGTAATTTCGCCAGCTTCACTTGCACTGCAGCAGCTCGGTGGAGCGATACTTCTTCTGTTGGCGCTGAACTGGCACTTAACCACACATCGTCACTTCTCTCGGCGAGACATGACACCTATGGTTGGGGTCGGTGCCTACTCCCTCGCGACGGCACCGCCAGACTCGCCCTCGTAAGACTGGAGCAAGACTGAATTGCGTGATGTGCGTTTGTGCTTAAAACAAAGAACGTGAAACTCCCTCCCCTCTCGGCGCGTCTCTTGCGAGAGAAAAACAAACAAAAAACCAGATGCCCTCTTTCCGCGGCCGTCCTGACTCCCCACTCCCTCTGAGTGCTTGTTATCTCGAGGCCAGACCCCTCCATATGACCGCCATGTGTCCGTGCCGAGCCGTTGGAAGTAAAGGTGGCCGGGGAGGCTTCTCTATGGAATACATTTTTTTTTAGTTGCGCGTGGTTGACCTATTTTGCCTTTCTATTCTTCTGGATGACCCTTGGTCTAATCTTCCTAATTATTATTCGGTTTGTGATTTATCATGGTTATTACCACGTATATTCCTAGGGTGTATTAACCTTTGTTGTCGATCTGTATAATGTCCTGAGGTTAGATGTAACTAAGTTTCCATTTAAGCTTTCTTGACTGCTGGAATTCGTATTCCTTAGTTTTTGGTAAGGTCACGTAGATAGAAAGATACACAAAAATATATATGTGGTGAATACGAGTAAAATAAGGGAATTGATAATAAAACCACTATTATAGACTGCAGTCTTATCACGTTGATTTGTTCTTTTTGCTGAGTTTCAAATCTTGATCATTATGGAAGATGCGAGTTGTAAGGTTGTTTGACTCTGCTCTGAGCATGTTGTGTTTTTCTCTGGCCCTGCATATTTATTTGTGAATCGTCCAGAACGTTTTGGGAAGGTCGGGGCCCTTTGTCAATCTGGAGATTTCCAGATAGTCTCTCACCCCTCTTTGCCCCGAAGTTTGTTATTTTATGGTCTTTTACGACCTCCAGATGCTTGGTGTGGCTTGTGAGAGGTAGAGTTGAGAGTTTTGGGGGTATCTGTTTGATATATATATTTTTTCGATTATTATTATTTAAAAATAATTATTGGCCGAATTATTCTTAATATGAATTTGGAAAAAGGCTTGCATATACAACAGTGACAAAGCTTGCCGGGTGTCTGATGCATACCGACTTGCCTGGCTTGGGTCACAGCACAACGACGGTGGCGGCTGCAGAGGTAGGGATCCAGAAAGAGGCGGATGGCGGGGACGACTCCAGCAGTCCCGTGCGAAATGGCCCGGCCGGCCACACCGAAAGCACGCCATGCCGGCTCGCCGGTCAGCCCCACTGACGTCCCAGAGCGGCGCCGACGAAGCACCCGAACGCGCCTCGGCCCTCCTCCTCGGAACCCAGTGGCCCGCAGCGGGCGACCTGTGATGGCACCCATCCCGCAGGGTGACCGGCCACGGCAGGGTCGCCCGTCCAGGCGGCCATCTGCGCCCAGCGGCGCAAGTTGAACTGGGCATCGAGGCATTTGGCGGCCAACCGGGAAGTAAGCGGCTCATGGCCACACACCGGCATCGGGATGCCGAGTTCCTTGGATAGTTCCAACATCTTGCCCAGGATGAGGGGGTCGAGCATGTCCGGCTTAGCGTCAGGGTAGGCGGCCATCGCAAACGCCACCAGGGCGCCACGGTAGGCGATGGGAGATTCCTCCGCTCTACGCTGACACTGCACGAACTTGCGGTGAGTATCGGATGGCGGCTCGTAAACTTCAGCCATTTCGGTAAACGCCTCCCGCAGCATCGCCTTTTTCTCAGCGGGAATGGAGCAGAATACCGCGAGCGATATGTCGTCGAGGAGCGTAGGCAAGGCCTCCAATGCCTCCTCCTTCGTCCATCGGACGGAGCGAAAAGCGGACTCGAAGCACCAAGCAAAAACGTTCCAGTCCCCTCCCGCGCTGAATTATTTTATGTTCAGAAGGCGATGGCTGCACCCCGCGCCGCTGTCCCGACTAGGCCCAGCCTCCCACGCTGGCGTTCCACGCGGCGCTGCCAAAATGGCGGGCTCCCGCCACGCACTCGCGAGTCCGCCCAAGATGGCGTCGTCCTGCCTCGTGACCGCAATGGCGGAGAGCCTTCCAGAAGCCGCAATGGCGGCCGATTCTTGCACGAGGACTTTCCAGATAATATCACCCCTTAACGCCCGCGGGGGGCCCTGCTAATCACCATTCGGCAGCACGCCAAGTGGACATCCTGGCGCCGCGGACGGCGTGACCAGCGTCACCAGGTTGAGCAGAATGGCACGCAGTGAGTCGATCTGCTCCACCACATGCTACGAGCCGTCGCCAGCGCCCGGGGATGAAGACGGCCTGGCACCGACGACCATCTCCGGCGCCTTAGCAGAGCCGACCGTAGCCGCCGCGTCCAGGATGAGGGGGTCGAGCGGGGCCCCCCGCTCCCGGGATCGCCAGGTCCTGGTTGAGTGAGTCGTCGTCGTCGTAAGACGGGGTAGGCGGAATTTTTTTATTAAGATGCTTGGACATGTCAAGAATCACTTCTGACCTCAATTGTAATAAAACAGGTCGACAACAAGCGACTCTGTCTCCATCTGTTTATTTATTCGTTATCTGGACAGCTCGCGTTCCGCTCTCTCGGTCGTTCCGCGGCACGTCGCAGGAGCTGGCGTCCCGCTCTCGTCGCGCTGTCGCTCTCGGCGCATTGCGTGAGCTGGCATCCCGCTTCCGCGCCGCCCTCTCGCTCTCACTTCTCCACTCCCACGCACCGCTGGCAGACGGCGCGCTGGGAGCCGTCTCCGCGTCGCCACGTGGCCGATGGCTCGCGGAGACCCGTGACGTGGCCCAGCTTCCAGCTTCCACCAACTGACCCCGAGCCCCTTCAGGTTCTCCCCTTATATCCTCTTCCCATGTCACCCAGACTCCGCCCTTCGCCAGACCCCTTAAGAACTTTCCAGACAATTCCACCCCTTAACGCCCGTGGGCTCCGCCCTTAAACCCTGCCCCCGATGGTTTGTGGCGCCTAGTTGGCTTAGGGGCTGGGGCGGCGAAGCCCCAGAATACACTCGCATTACATATTTACAACAATGCCTTCCCTGGGCGTAATGGCGGCCGACAACCACGTGGTATCCACTGCGGGAACTGGTGTTGTTGGCGGGAACTTCTGCCTACTCGCCGTCCTCTTGACGGCAGACATGGATGCAGAGAGCTGCGCGACCAGCCGGCCGACAGTCATGAGGAGCAGGTTGAGGCGATTAACCACCTCGTGCCACCCATCCCCAGTTTGCGACTACGGAGGAAAGGTGCCCCCCTCCCGCTGATCCGCAGCCGCCGCTTCCACGCCAACGGGATTTGTAACCAGGGTCCCGGGGCTGTCGGAGGGATGAAGTCTCGCCGTCCTCATCCTCTGATGACACAACAGGTGGGTTCCTCTCCCTGGATAGCTTCGACATGACGACGTATACTCTACGCCTGTAGAACTATTCAACCATTTCTCGACACCAGTTGTAGTGTCAACTATTCAGAGTTTCAACTTTCACGGTCTCATCCACACACGCTCTACAGTAGCTTAGCCTAGCCTGTACACAACACTAGCCATCTAACACTGACGGCGCTGACTGAGATAGCAAATTACTATCCTTCGTAACGCAATATCTAGCGGAGATGATTAGTGATGGCGACGAGATGACAGCAATGACGAGAAGAGTCCATTCCCAGAACCGGCAGCTTCGAGCACCCGCTCTCGACTCATTTCATACTACCAGCGCAGCCTGGCTCCGCCCTGAACGCGCCTCCCTTCTTGCATCCGCTATCAGGTTCCAGGGGCCTGCAGATGGGGTCCTCCATGACCCTTACATTAGTTCCTCCTCTCTGCCAACACACCCTGCACACCCTCAGCAGCATGTGTACTGTCTGTCCACCACAGTTGCAACCGCTGTCCACCAGCTGGTGCTATTACACTACACAAGTATGGGGAAATAAAGCACATGAACAATAACAAAGTGACATCATGGGACCTCCTTTGCCAGTATCAAAATATGAGAATAAGTTTGGTACTGGCAAAGGAGGTCCCATGATGTAGCTGCTCATCCAGAGCTCTCATTACTCTGATAATGCTTGTCTTTGTGCTCTACGCCTTTTTCCGTCCTCTGGTCTAACACCGTTTTGAGACTAGGCTAAAAATATAGCTGTCTATAGTGTAAACCAATCAGTTTCAAAGACAATGCATATATTATCAGAGTATGTTTTTTGTTTGCATTCTGACTACAAGTATTGTGGTTAATGCAGTTTGGTGTTCTAATATCTTAACACCTGTTTTGTTGCCAGAAAAAAGGGGAAAACCTATTCTCATATTTTGGGACTGGCAAAGGAGGTCCCATGATGTAGCTGCTCACCCCGAGCTCTCATTACTCTGATAACGCTTGTCTTTGTGCTGTATGCCTTTTGGCGTCCTCTTGTAGTATATGTAGGCCTTTTTCCAAAAATTGATATTAAGAATAATTCTGCCAAAATATTTTTTTTTAATAATAATCGATAAAAAATGAAACAAACACCCTCAACCCCGCTACCTCCCACAAGCCACACCAAGCATCTGGAGGTCATAAAAAGCCATTAAGTAATAAACTCCGGGGCAAAGAGGGGTTAACGACGATTTGGGAAATCTCCAGATTGTCAAAGGACCGCATGACACGACCCACGGACGTTTTGGACGTTTCACAAACATCTCCAGACACAGAGCAGGGGGCAAACGGACATTACAAGTGGCATTTTTTTATACGGTAAAAGTTTGAAGCTTGGCTATAAGAACAAGGCAACATTATAGACTGCAGTATTACTTATTTTATTTCTTATTGTATCTTTCTATTTGACTTTACCAAGAGAACCAAGAAATATGAATTCCGGCAGTCAAGAAAGCTTAAGTGAAAACTTAGTTATATCTCCAACCTCAGGATATCAAAATATATAATTAAAAGCACAAATCCCTGGATACAGACAGAGAGCCAAGGTTAATAAAACCCTTGAAATACCGGAGGTAACATCTAATGGTAAATTACAAATTTTGGTTAAATATAAACCAAATAATAATCATGAGGTATTAGACCTAGAGTAACTCAAAAAAGATACAAAAAAAATACGTCAAACACACCAAGACCAGATAATGTGTTCCACGGAATCCGAGCCTCCCCGGCCGCCTTTGTCTCCCAACAATGTGACACACACAACACATGATAGTAATAAATACGTATGAAGGGGGAGTGCCTCCTCTCGAGATGGCAAACACCATGAAGGCAGAGGGGGGGAATGCAAACAAAAACATAAACATGGTGATCGAAAGCAGCCAGTCAAAGGTCAAAAATGGGGGGGGGGGGGCAACCAGGCGACAGAGGGCATCTGGTTTTTTTTCTCTCGCAAGAGACGCGCAGAGAGAGGAGAGAATTTCACATAAACAAGGACACAGATAATGCAAGCAGTACTGCGAGGGACAGGCTCCGGGGCATGGCCTCGAGATCAAAAATGGGTGTCGTGTCTCGCAGAGAAGAGGGGCGAGGTGATGCTAGGTGCTGAGTTCGGCATGGACCGACAGAGTATCGCTGAAAGTTTAATTCTACATTTATCCTGATGTTTTGCAGAGTCAAGGATTGAGATAAGTTGTATTGTACTAAGCTATCAGAGTCGTGTAAGAGGCGTGCTATTACAATTTACAAGTTTTGAGAGTGAGTGATCCAGCCAGCGACGAATAGCTCACAGCAGGAGCCCTCTTGGAGGAAGGGTGGAGAGCAAGGAAGTTGAGCAACGACAAGGCGAAGCCCTGAAGGGTGGGAGAGGCATTACTGAATGCCAGCGCGAAGCTGGCAGCTGCCTGCTAAAGGAGAGAGACTGGAGCAGTGGAAAGAGCCTGAGCCAGCACAGCCCTGAAGTAAGGGTGGGTGCTCGGTGAAGCTGGCAGCTGCACGATCAAGGAGAGAGACTGGAGCAGTGGAAAGAGCCTGAGCCAGCGCAGCCCTGAAGTAAGGGTGGGTGCTCGGTGAAGCTGGCAGCTGCATGATCAAGAAGAGAGCAAGAGAGAAAGAGAGAGAAAGAGTGACGAGCAACGACAAGCAATCAACCTGGAGAAAGGGCGGAAAGCTCCAAGCATCGACCAAGCGAGCATCGCAGAGGACCAGCCAAAGCGGACGAGCTGCGAGCACAATCGTGCACCGCCAGATAGAACGGAGCAGGAGAGAGCGCACAACCAGTGCAACCAGCTCCACCGAGCAAGGGTGGCTGCCACCAGTGGACGAGCTGCGAGCGCGATCGAGCACCTTTAAAGACAAGCTTCGTGCCGACTCAGCTCATCCAGCAGTGGAGCAGACTGCAGCTGCCGCTGAGCGAGAGAGGGATACCTGTGTGTATGACATGCCCACACTCACACACTCATCGCTCAGCAGGGGACCACGGCAGAATCGGTACAATAAACATCACTTCGGCGTCTGCTTAACGCAAAGAGTTGAACAAGGAGACGATATACCAACACACACATAACGCACATATCGGGACTAATAAGAGTACTCCAAAAGTTATCCTTGTGTTTCGCCCATTGAGTTACATAGATATGGTCGTTTAGAAGTATTTTAGTCATTCTTTTTGTTAATTGCCTAACTGTACCAATGAATTCATTGATGAAACAGCCCCCCCCCCGCCAGCCCCACGTCCTCTCTCCCCCTAGCGCTCACGCAGCGCTCCCCACCCCCTACCCCACACCCCCCCTCTCTCTCCCCCCTTGCCCCTCCCCCTTTCTTACCTATGTAGAGGTGTTACATAACAGGGAGAAATTGGCAGTTATACTGGGGTGTCTACATCCACGTCCGCAAACGGTTACCACCCTGGGGGGCTGTGTGAGGGAGAGGCTGGGATCCCACACAGCCCCGCCCCTCAAGGGCATGTGGGTATATAAGGCGGAGAGCGAGAGAGCTCGTGGCAGTCGTTGGGTACAGATCAAGATGAAGAGCCAGTGAAGACTGAAGGCCAGCTAGCTAGACCTGGAACTACCATGACTCGCTGTTCTTGTAAGAGCCGAGCAGGGCAAGCCAGTGGCGACCTCAGAGCAGCGAGGTCTGATGTCCTTGTAAGGGCCAGACTCGTGTGGCTGAGGGTCGGAACCTGCGCCGAAGCTGGGCCAGGTTAGCTAGCCTACATTTGGGGAAGGTCTGGGATAGAGGGAAGTAGGGAGTTAACGGGGAGCGTGAGCTGGGGAACACTTCCTCTAATAGACCGGGTGAAGAGGCCGATACCTCTTCAAGTGTTAGAGTCGTTACTCTGCTGTACGGAATTTAATTGTAAGAAATACGTGTTGCCTCCATCAACTTATCCTGCGTCACATACGCCCGTTACACCTATATAACCTCCTGCCACGGCATCTCTCTCCCACTTCAGCAAAATATTTTGCCGTGGTTTTCCCACCTGATGATGATTGCTTGTTGCAATCGAAACGTTGTGATTTGTTTAATTTTATTTCTAACTACGCGAGTTTACCTAAAGAACCAAAGAGTATGGATTCCTGCAGTCATGAAAGCTTCAAATCAAGATTATATTTCGATTTAAAGCTTTCGTGACTGCAGGGATTCATCTTCTTGGTTCTTTCGGTAAAGTCACATAGAAGGGAAGTAATAAAATAATAAAAATAATAAAAATAAAACATAATAAAATATTTTATGTTTTATTTTTATTATTTTATTACTTCCCTTCTACGTGACTTTACCGAAAGAACCAAGAACAAGATTATATTGTCAAAAATGTATCATCTAACATCGCACCAAATATGACAAACAAAAGTGTGCCATATAAGGCAATTGCAGGTATTGTGGCCTCACTATAATTTACTACCCCAGCAGACCACATGGTTGTCTGACGCATGCCACTCACAACTTCAGTGCGTGGCCAGTATTCTGGCAGCGTTTTCATTCTCTCTTTTGGGAGTCTATAATTCTGCCTTCAGTTAGCCTGATATTGAGAGGTTTTACTGTACGCAAGTGCTACAGAATAACGGACTTCAAAAGGGCTCCGCTGCTGATGCCATGCAAAGTTTACAGAGATTACATGCACTTACAATATATATTTTTTTAATGTTGGTAGCCAGCAGACATCTCAAGAAGAACACATTTTACATACATGCTATCTGTAAACCACACTTTAGGATGTGACCATGCTCCTTAACCTCTTGCAAATGACTTTCATCAAACTTTCCTCTTTGCATCAACAGTTGTTTAATCCTTAAAATTTTATAATATTGTATTATGCTCTTGTAAAGGGTAAATGCAATTTTGCAAGCTGGTGCTTTATAAATCTTGGATTATATACATAAAACATGTTTACTGCTTCAGCAAAACAAGGCGGTTCAATAACAGGAAGATAACACATTGCTGTAAAGAGTTTAACAGTTACTACTTGTGTACACATAGGTATTTAGATATTTAGCATGGGTGTCATCTATTGCATAGTTTGGTATTTTAAACAAATATGCAATGTATATCTAGAAGAACTTGGCTAAACCATTTACAGTATCTATAAGCATAAATGTATTTACAGGCAGCTGCTGATATTGGCGTCAACGTTTAATACTGCACTACACATACCGATTATCTTATATGTGCTGTGGACCATGAATGATGATTTGTGGCCAAAGTACTGATTTAATTAGCTTCGAATAAACAACGCAGCCTCCTCACTCGTGCAAACGAGCCACGGCTCATCTCCCTTTGACAGTCGAGCCACGGATGGACATTTGCTTGCAGAGGCAACCAACCTCTCCAAATAGCAACCATAAATGGATTTTAACCACCACCACGGTCGTTCGATGCTGCAGAAAATACTGCACAATTTACATGTTAATGAGAATGTTTTTAAAAAATAAATTACAAGATATGTGTAAGTGTACAACTGAACCTTCACAATGTATATACCACCCCACTTGCATGCTCTGTGTTTAAATGTCTGGAATTCAAGCAATATAATCACGAAAATGTGTACATTACAATTGTATATAAAAGGCAATTGAATGCAAGAAGTACCAATACAAATGACAGAGTTTCTCTGAGCAACAATATTCTAATTTGCAATAGGAAAATTGTCAAAATCAGCAATCCAATGCAGCCACCTCAGACATTTCAGTCAGGACGATACATTACCCAGGAATTTCAAGTGTCGAAAGGTTTGATCGTTTCAATATGAATATCTATCTTCATATGATTTACATCGTTATATTGGTCATGAAATTGAGAACCTGTTAAAATTGGTCTATGAGGCTGCGGATATACGATGCCTGGCAGAGGCCCTTCTCAGTCACGAGCAAGCGGAAAAGTGTTGGACAGTCTGTTGAACAGCAAGGAGGCTTCCACTCAGCATGACCGGTGCAGCTCCTGCAGATCTGCAAAACAATTTAATCCGCACAGGTGATTATCCACTGCCAGTCCTGTTCAGAATTCTGTTCTTCTGTACAGAATGGAAATATCCAACCTCGACTATGTCACCGTACACAAACCTGAAGCAGCTGTGCCTGTCGGCGCTCCTGGCTGTGAATTTGCTGCAGCAGCAAAACAGACACTTCTTGGGGCTGCCGTCTGCACTGCCCACAGATTCCGTCCTTGGTGATCTCGCCGCACACTGGACAGTTTACGGTACTGAAGTACTGCACAATTGTGGCCTTTCTCCCTTCGGCTGTCGACTGGTGGTGGGCTGCCCAGACCCTGACCGACTGGGAAAACAAAACAATTCACAACAGACGACTCATCATCACGCATGTCTTAGCATCAGAAATACCTCCCTGCGATATATACAAGTTAGAACATGCAATTAACTCACACGTGGCAGCTGCTGATACCATCTGAAGACATCCACCCCGATCAATGACAACAGCCTGTCAAGCGGTGGGAGGATCTGCTTGGAGACATAGTAGGGGGCGTTGATGAGCAGGCTGGGCTCCTGCAGGAGCTCCTGTGGCCTCCTCACCAGCTGGATGAGCGGGAGGCCCGGGGCCCCGTGGACGATCACATAGGGGACCCTCTCTCCGGCACGTGGCTCAGACCGACGGTCACATGCAAACATCCTCCTGGATCACACACAGATTATTTTAATGTTTGAGTGTATCACAATCAGCAGACCACGATTGGCACCATTCTCGAA
Organism: Entosphenus tridentatus; assembly: GCA_014621495.2. Taxonomy (NCBI): domain Eukaryota; kingdom Metazoa; phylum Chordata; class Hyperoartia; order Petromyzontiformes; family Petromyzontidae; genus Entosphenus; species Entosphenus tridentatus. The sequence continues at coordinate 97,757 of CM025659.2, forward strand.
CTAGTGATGGTTGAAAACCTCCCACACCACGTCAGCATTTTTTGTACCATACCTTCACTATGATCAGTGCAAAAATATGTTTTGATTAAACCTAAATACAATGGATGTTTCTTAATGGTTATATCATGATGTCATAAACAAGTAGGTTCAATCCAAACACTTCTCACACTGAAGTCACCCAGCATCGTAGCAGATACCAATCAGCGAGGAGGCGGCAGCCTTACCGGGCCACATGTAGTGCCGGCACACAAGCCCCAGGCTTGTAGCCAGACCTGCCCCGGTACTCCTTGGCAAAGATGAGGTCCTGCATGGAGGCTCTGCCCTCAAGTATCTTCATACACTGCCTCTGCACGTACTGCTTCACTCTGCTGATGTCCTTCTCGTCAAACAGCAACTTTATCGACCGCTCCAGGACCTGAGTTGTCAAACACAATACATCCCCCACAGTACATAAACATGGCTGCTCAAGTGTCACATGAGAGCGAATGATTCTCATTACGAGTGTGAGCTGCGTTCAAACACCATCCTCACCTGCAAGCCTATACAACCGTTCACCAAATTCTATGTGCTAATACAGCCTTGTATACATAATTACAGTACTCTCGATTATCCACATACGTTTTATCCGATTTGTGGATTAACTGTGCACCTGAGGTTTTGACATAAATTCATAATTCATAGATGTTTCCTTAAGCCCAAATTCATAATACTACTTCTCACTGAACAACATTTTTGCTTGGGATTTTTGTTTAACATTAATTAGTGAAACTATTTATGCTAAAACAAGTCCATAAGCGATAGGTAGTCAGACACAGGATACCAGGTTTATCACGGTTCAAAGCACTCTTTCTGACAAGTGACGTGTTAAGTGGGCGACTCTTCACGAAACAGACCACGTTCATTGAAATTGTCATCAATAAGATTATGGACTTCTCAATGTTATAGTTCACAGGGCAGCAGGGTGGCAACAGTGGTAACAGCTTCACAGCGAGAATAACCTGAGTTCGATTCCCAACTCATGCACCTTTCTGTGCGAAGCTTGTATGTTCTGTCTGGCTTTATCCATCTGTTAAACATAGTGCCTTCATGATAGCTCTGTCTATATGAATGGTACAAATATTAAATTTACTAAAATATTATCATTAACAAAGGAGCAGCCAATGCAGGCTGTCCAAAGAGACCTTAGCCACAGCAGGACATCCATCCCTGCGCACGGTCTCGATTCCTTTGGCGTCGTACACAGGATCCTTTTGCTCCAGGCTCTCATACATGTATCCCACATAGCGCTTCTTGGTTTGGAGCACGCATGGCAGGTACACCTGCAAACAGCAGCAGGGACCAAAAGGGCAGTATGATGTAAAGCTCAAGTCAAACGCAATCTGTCACTGAAAATGATTTGCACACATTAACTATACAAATCGCCACACAAAAGACGCCACCACAGCCACACACACGGGGAAGCCACCTTGTACACAAATCCTTATCTTTTTCACATTGATTCATGAGTTTTTTAGTGGAATACACATCTAATTAAGTCATATGTAAATATTCAAGCCATCCTGTGTACCTTTAGCAAGCAGATACAACCAACCAAGCATATAACTAAATGTTTGTCTGTTCTTCAGGCCTGGTCATGCCATTAAAAGGGGATGTTCGCTGATTTGTGGTGTATTGTTCTTCCAGTGACCACATTTAGTTCTAATCACAAACATCTTCAAATAAATTAACATGAACTTCTATTGATGTAATCTAACATACATTACAAATGCAACAAATTATTTGGCGATGCTAAGTTGGCAGTGATGCACAAGCACAAATATCAAAATAACTCACCACATTCATCAATAACACTGCCTTCAAAAGAAAAACTATACTACCCACATTCTGCATGCAATTTTTACAGTGTTTCAGATCCTTTCCTTTTTGGTAGTTATGTACGTGCTTTTAGTTAGTTTCTAATTTACAGTAGACGCAGACTTGAAATTCGACTGATGCTGGACGTTAACTTCTCAAGTTTCTTAAGTTTGCCAAGATAATCTATTTTTTGTTTTCTATCCGTTTGGAGTTTCTAAAATGCTAGTTTTTGTATATTTCAAATGTGTCGTCTAAACAAAGAAATCTAGATTCCACAGACATTCATGACCCCATCAGCTCCAAGCTGGAAGCACACCCCTATCCCTTGCTACTCTAGATCTAACCTTAACCCTGTCACTTGTTACTTTGGCACATGTCTTAACGGGTAATGCAAGATACAACCATGTCCTTCCAGTGCTCGCTGAGCTGCATTGGCTTCCAGCTGCCGAACGAATACATTATGAAGTCGCATTCATTACACACAAAGTGCTTGCCACAAATGAACCACAATACCTTTCTGATCTTGTCAAGGATCATAAACCATGGCTGAAACTCCAGTCATCCTCGCAGCAAATCTTGACTATCCATCGAACAAAGATGGTCACTGCATCGCACGCTTTCAGATGCGCTTCCGTGGCTCTGGAACGCTCTTCCTTCCGATGTCAGGAAGCCACTAGAGCTATGCCTTTTAAAATATAGATTTAAAACTAATTTATTTAGAACTGCATTTTGTGTTTAGTTTGTTGTCCTTCCCCCGCACCTTCGATTATCATGGTTGGCTAAATACGGCGTCAAAGAAGTTCAACATACATACATACATAGATACTCTATATTTAACCCCAATGTAAATAGAAGAAAAATACCCGCTTGGTTGAGAATGTGGTACTTTAACCTGACTAAAGTGGCCATAAGCAATGCTCGAATGCATGCCAAATGCAACTTCACAATTCTTTGTAAAATAAGCACAACTTACAATGTCAGAGGGGGTCAATGACCAGTGGGGGAACTTGAAACCAAAAGCGATTGACAACTTTTGGAAGACTGGACCCTGAGGTTCTTACAGCAGTACTCACATTCACAGAGCTGTATCCCCCCTAATCACCCCCCACCTCTCCCAACAGGGTAGAGGCTGAAGTTAGAATTAAATTCGTCACTCACCCATCGTCTGGCAACAAGCCAACAGTGAGTTATGGGCTTCTGATATGTTTCTCAAAAGCCCAGTCCATAAAGAGTTGAATGAGGTGTTACGACTGTAGCCGCTAATATGAGCCAAGGTCACTTATTCACTTTAGGTTGACCAAAGCCAGGTCACAGATTGAAGAAACATTTTTCGTAATAAATGACTAGGATTTATAAAACAGCAAGTCCAAACCCTTCCAAGTGATTTTTTTCCAGGAAAATCAATGCACATAACTGATAACATTCCCCATAACCATCTAACCACAAGCACAGAATTATAGTTGTTTGTGCACAAAATAAAATTTCAACAAAATTCACATAAGAAAATATTTTTAAATATAAATGAGAAATATTGAAATTGTGGACTGCATTCGTCAATTCAAGAACCATTTAGAGCCGAATGTATTTTGACAATTTTAGCCACACACTCAAGTACGGTACCATCACCTTTTCAAACTTGAGCTTGACGGGGCTGGGGTTGGCTGCTGTCACTGCCGCAGCGATCTCCTTTCCAGTGCGGAATGCCTGCTCCTTCGAGGCTCCCTCCAGCAACACGAACATGCTTCACATACCACATTAAAGATGTATGACAAGATACCAACACTGTTACCAATACACAACTTAAAATGCAACAGGATCCTCCCACGTCTATCAGAGGCCATTGATTCTTCTATACTTCTGAAATAAGTACATCTGTGATACGGTGTTTTTAGTTGGAACATTAGCAATACGAACATGATAGGGACTAAAACTGCATTTGTGTGTCCACTTTAATTAAGTTGAGGATGAATTCCATTTGCGACCATTTCCTTGTAAATCAGTGCACTGAACTGAAACGTGAGTAGACACTGCAATGTTTGTCTCGAATGAGGTGTTTATTTTGGACGTTTTTGTTGATTTCTATGCAACTGATAAACTACTCTCCCATGTGAAGGCAGAAATATGTTCAACAGCTCGATGCCAATGTCGAGGTCTGCTATCCACAACGAGGGGGTATCAGGAGAGAGATTGTGTAAGCTTTACTGTTCCTCCTCCATTGAAGAATCACAGACTACTGTCGTTTCTTGTACGGTTCGTAGTTTTGGTAGCATGCCACAATGAGACTACTGCAGCTTATCTTTAAGTTTCCATTCATGAAGGAGATGTGTGCATCGGTCTGTTGATGTTCTGATGCAGTTTATGGTAGACCAGTGTCATCGATGAATGTCAAAGCCAGGAGGTATGATGTCTCGAATCAGGTGTTAATTTTGGATATCCACATCGTACCACTAGTTTGCCAGCATCCTTCCAGATTTGAGTGAGATTCTAGGTTGACAGCAGCGCGATCCCAGAATGAGGATTAGGACTTGAGTTGGCGGCAAGGTACATTGTTGAGGTATTGGTTGCTGGGGAGGTGGTTGTCGTTGGCAAGAAAATGTGGAAACTCCCTTGTAGTTTGCATGTATATTGCGGACATTTGGTAGCAGAATCTTTGGTAAAACAGGGACCAGGGATATGTATTGGTTTCAGTGTCCCGATTATGAAATGCAATGCGTTAATTGTGTACGTGACAGTTTTGTACATTTGACAGTTTTGTGTATGCGCTCCTGGTCCACACTGACGTGCAGTGACTGCCATCAAGTAGATCATCAGTGAGATGGTGGCAGGTCGTAGCACATCAGCTAAGGTGCTCCAAGTTATTCCTATACGTTTTTGTAGGAGAGCAATTCTTCATTTGATCTTTTCATGTGGGGCTTGAAAATTAGCTTTCTATCCATAACCCCTATACATCTTGCAGTGTGGTTATATTATGCTGAGCTACCACAAGACACATCAAGGTTGGCATCTGCTACATGATTGTTCAGGTGGAAAGTGCTTGAAGTGGTTTTGGAGGGATTTGGTCAGTCTCTAGTGACAGAAATATCTCTCCAACCATTAGATCAGCTGTTAGAGTATTGGCAATGTTCTCAAAGTTTGTGCCCTGTGTAGCGAGGGCTATGTTATCTGCATAGAGTAGACTCTCGATAATTATCCGCGTGCGGTTTATCCGATTTGCGGATTAACCGCACACTTGAGAATTTGACATAAATGAATAACTCATGCATTTTCCCTTAAGTCCAATTTAATAATCTAAACAGTTCTACATTGTTATTCTTGGAAATGTTCATGACAAGTCACGTGCTTAAACTGACCAAATATGTGCTTCGGTTAATCCGAAATACACTTGATCGCCACTACAATACAGTAGTTGCATATCTTCACATCAGTGGGCGGAGTTTTATTGATATTGATTGGCGTGGCACTATCATCCACTTAGTGGCTAGTCTTCTTTGCAGGAGCTCAAAAAAAAGCTGTCTCTAGTGTGGACCAATCGGTTTCAAAGACAATGCATATACTATCAGAGCATGTTTTTTGTTTGCATGATCATAACAAGTACGTACGTGTGGTTAATGCAGACAGGATTCCTTGAAACAAAGGATTATGTTTGGTGTGTTAACATCTTAACACCTCTTTTAGTGCCAGAAAGGGTAAAACCTATTGTTATATTTTGATACTGGCAAGAAAGGTCCCATATTGTACCTGCTCACCCCGAGTAATAAATGCCCTGATAGTGCATTGTCTATGTGCTGTTCGCCTTTTGACATTCTCTGGTCTAACACTTTGAGACTAGGCTCAAAAGAAAGCTGTCTCTGGTCTGGACCAATCAGTTTCAAAGACAATGCGTGTATTTTCAGAGCATGTTTTTTTTTGCATGTTCACCACAAAGACATGTGGTTAATGCAGACAGGATTCCTTGAAAAAAAAGGATTCTGTTTGGTGTTTTAACATCTTAACACCTTGACTTAAAGCTTTCCTGACTGCAGGAATTCATATTCTTTGGGTCTTTCGGTAAAGTCACGTAGATATGTTCAAAGAAAATAACAAAAACTATGACGTTTCGATCGCAACACAAGCGGTCGTCATCAAGCAAAGGAGTTAGCCTCTGAAGGCTAAATTTTTATAAAGGTTTGGGGATGGGCATGGCCCAAGTGTATCAGCTGCAACCAGGGTCATGGGCAGTGCACCACTGCCAATGCAGCAACAATGACAATGCCGCACTACTGCCAATGCAGCAACTATGTTAATGTGAGCAGCAACAATGACAATGCAGCACTACTGCTAATGCAGCAACTATGTTAATGTGAGAGATTAGCATGTAAATGTAAGATCGCAGAGCTTCCGCCACGTCGGCGAGCGAGGTGGCTGTATTAGTGTGAGAATTTTTTTTACCTGTTAATGTAAAATCAGAGAGCCGAAAATTTCAACTAACATCAAAAGGTAGGATGGAAACATCGCAGTCAGTTATGACTTAAACTGGTTAATAACGTCCTTCCAATGATTGCTCAGTTTGTACCCACCTTCTTGGTTGAAATTGTGTCTGTCTATAAATATGGATGGCTTCATGAACGAATATTCGTTGATAGCCAGTAGTCTTGCAAAGTAACAAAATTTAGGACTTACTTAATGATGGTAGCTATACCAAAATTAAAAGAGATCCCACCAACCGCCTCATTACAAAAACCAACAACATCATCACTGATTCGACATCCTTAATCGAACCAACCAAACGGTTTTCCTTAAAACCCTCCGCTGCTAGGCCACCCAGATTGTATGGCTTACCAAAATCCACCAAGAAGGTACACCCCTTCATCCTATTGTCTCCACCATTAACTCACCGACCTACAAATTGTCCCGATTTATGTTTGAGATCTTACAATCATTCACTGGTAAGACCACCACAGCTGTACTTAACTCAGCTCACTTGGTATTGTTAATTAAGGACATCTCACTATCTCCAGGTGATTTGCTCGTTATTTTCGATGTAGTTTCTTTGTTGACCAAAGTTCCTGTACCTGACACCATTGCAATCATTGAAGATTTGGTTAAACAAGGACTGAATGCTGATGTACCGGCCCTTGTGAGACACTGCCACATCAACACTTACTTTACCTGGAATGGAACATTCTACAAACAAGTTGAAGGTACCCCAATGGGTTCTCCCTTATCTCCAGTTGTAGCCAATGTTTTCATGGAAAATTTTGAGACAGATTCCATCCAGGCATCCACTCTACGAACGTCTTTGTGGAAGAGGTATGTAGATGACACATTCGTCATCTGGCCACAGGGCCTACCAGCTCTGAACCAATTCCTCAACCACATCAATTCCATACACCCATATTCAACCATGGAGGTGGAAAAGGATGGCAAGTTACCATTCTTGCATGTTTTAATCGAAAAGAGACCAGATGGCTCAATGGGACACTGCCTACAGGAAAGTCACCCATACAAATGCCCACCTAAAACCTGACTCCCACCACCATCCATCCCAGAAGAATTCCCTCATCCAAACTCTACACCATAGAGCTCGTTGTATTTCCGACTATCACCACCTAGCCAGTGAACTAGAACACGTACACCAAGCCCTCAAGATGAATGGATATTCAAACTACACAATCTGTAAAGTTATCACCCCAACGGTTAGGAAATAACCATCCGAGGACCCAATCAAAACCATCACCTTGCCATACATAGCAGGAGTCACAAAAAATATTTCCAAAATCATGAGCAAACACAAGATCCAGGTTCGATTTAACACAGCACATAAAATTCGTGATCTGATCCCATCTGTGAAGGATGTGATCCTTGACATGCAATACCCCGGCGTCTACAAACTAAGCTGTGTCTGCGGCAGTAATTACATTGGGGAAACTAAGTGACATGTCTTGGACCATGTTCGTGAACATAAGGTAGATCTGAAACACGGGAGGACCAATACCTCGGCCGTGACTGATCATTGCTTGAATGCGGTGGGCTCACACGAAATTGATTTATCCAAGACGAAGGTACTTTGCAAACCCACTGGCTATCAACAAAGATTCGTTCATGAAGCCCATGACCCTGGTTCCTGCTGATACACTTGGGCAACGCCCATCCCCAAACCTTTATAAACAATTTGCCTTCAGAGGCTAACTCCTTTGCCTGATGATGACCGCATGTGTTGCGATCTGAAACGTCGTAGTTTTTTGTTATTTTCTTTGAACTTATCTACGTGACTTTACTGAAAGACCCAAATAATATCTTAACACCTGCTTTATTGCAAAAAAGGGCAAAACCTATTTTTATAATGGTATCATGGTTTTCACATTGGACTTAAACAATAAACTATTTTTAGTTCATCAGGTAAGGCCCACGGAGTCATATAAGCCCTTTTTCAAAAGCGACATGGCCACAAATGATCGCTCAGCGAAGTGGCTAATCATGTGGAAATTTATAGCAGCCAAATACTCTAATGTCATGTTTTTAAATGTGGAGGGAAAAATCCACGTGACCCCGAGGAGAATATGCAAACTCCAAATATACATGGGTCAGGGTCAGGATCGAATCCACAACCTCCTGTATACCAGGCGAGGCAGTTAACATCTCGCCACTGTGGTGCCCAGAGATCGCCAGTTTGATCCGCTGGCACGACAGTAGAGGCAACCGGGAAAGTTTCTCAAATCCCACTGCCTCTGCCCAGGCAGAAATAAATATGGCTGCACCACAATCAGTTGATCGGCACGTCATGTGCAGTGGGGTAAAATGTGGATACTCCCATCTCTTCCAAGATGTCTAACTATCATGGAAGAGTAGGCCGAGTACACTTTTTCCAGCAGTGGCATGAGAATGTAATTGAATGACCTTTGCAACCACTGGTCTCTACGATGGCTCTGAAGATCAAGGCTGTATGGAGTCTTCAAAGAAGGCTGAGAACCTATTATTCATTTTATTATTAATTGGAACAAGACTACTACTAGGATTTGTACATGGGAAGGGGTTTTGTGTCCTGTGCTGCTGTCCAGTCAATGCACACTACCGAGATGTGGGATATTATGTACAACTTCAGAGGACAGTGCAAAAGTGACGAGGCAATTGTCTACTACACACATATACGGAGAGACCACAATGAAGGCCACTGTGTTTTAGCATTCATATGTTCATGTATGTTGCACTTCTTTCACACCGTACATAGCGAACCATGCTAATCGAAGGTGTGTGTGTTGCACATGTATTTTGCAAGGGATGACCCAGGGAGGGCACATCTGGGTAACGTCTGCAAAGTTTGGCTCCAAGGCAGGTAGATGCAATAGGTTAATACATTTAAATTCAAGTCAGTCAAGTAGGGGATCGAAAGTTTAGGCCAGGAATTTTTGCTCTGTTTGTTTATCAACCAATGCAGTTTCGCGGTTGAATGATTGCAGTTGTGGGTGTAGCTCTCACAAACGCTGTTCAATATAACAACGCTCAAAGTAGCCAGTCAGTGTGGTGCTTTATTTCCAAACGTCACAGGTGATGTCACATTGCAAGTGGACATGCACGTGACTGCCTTACCTGTCTGTGTCACCGTACACAACCCGTGCTCCCCATTCCTTTGTCTCGTTCACTTGCTTGATTGCTCGTTCCAGTGTCTCCCTGGCTTTGTGTACAATACTATCGCCCACCTGCTCCCAGAGAACAAATAACTCGATAAAAAACTTCAATTAAACTGGAATAAAACTCAATTATTCCCGTGCTTGTTTGCTCAGAAACGCCTCACTTTATCTGAAGACCCTTTTCAGCAGTGCTACCAAGTTTTTGCAGGAGGGGAGATGTTTTTTCGTGTAATCCCAAACTATTAATCTGCGAGCAATTTTTCAGCATTGGGATGTTTGGCCAATGCTAGTTACATTGCATCTGTTTTTTTTACTATTGGAGAGAAAATGGAGAATCCAGAGGAAAGCCATGCAGAACAGCAGGAGAACACACCTTCTCCACACAAAAAGGCACTCAAGTCAGGAATTGAACCCAGGCCCCTATTGCTGCGAGGCACCCAATGGCCCTACGTGGTGTGTAATTTCTCCAGCACGCCGAACTGCACCTCAACGCAGGGCATTCTCCCGGAGAAGTGGGCGGCGGTGTAGCCAAACGTGACATTAGCGATTAGCTTGAGCCCCAGCTGCCGCGCGTGCAACAGCCGCGTGAGCGCCCCGTCTCCGTAGTAGTCCTTCATGCAGTGCTTGACCATGATGCGCGTCTGCAGGATCTCCTCCAGCATGCGGGGCAGCACGCCCTTCCTCACGGACGCCTGCACCGCAGCCCCACAGGTCACATTACCAGCATCCGCCTTTCTCATACGCTTGTACCATAGAGCCCAAATATCATGAAACGTGCAAACTACAAGATCCTGATTCATCACTGATGTTTGGGTTAGGCCACATAATAATTTGACCAAACCTGTGTCATTATGAATCCTATTATTATTCCACCATCTGAAACAGTCATAGAATAATAATTGATCATTCTAATAACTACAGGGTGCTTAAAAAAAAACAGGGAATTTTTGTTTTTTTCCCTTGCAGTTTACTGAAATTGCAACGAGATTGACTTTGGAGCAAAGAAGAAAGGTTGCTGCATGGATGGACGTCTTTCAGTCACCCACGGTGGTTGGCAATAAATACAGAGAGCAATTAATCTGCGATCCACCTTCAAGATTGACCATTTACAGTGTTTACAACAAGTTCGTCAAAACCGGCGCAGTTGCTGATAATTACAAAGAGAATGGCAGTCGACCACGAACAGGCCGATCCCCTGCAAACATAGCTGTTACACAAGAAGCTTTATCGCGTCGCCCAGGGAAATCAAATAGACAATTCAGCATAGAATGTGGTCTTCCCTGGGCAACGATGAAGAGAATCTTGAACAAGGACCTGGGAATGTAGACATATATTTTGCAGACTGTGCAAGCCTTATGTCCTGCAGATAAAGCCGTTCGTGTTGAGGTTTGCAAAATATTCTTAAGAGATGAAGAATTTGGAATCTGACATTCACAGGCTAGTGGCATTCAAAGACCAGGCAACCTTTCACATGAGCGGACACGTGAACAAACACAAATGTGTCTTCTGGAGTACTCAAAATCCTTGTGTTGTGCGTGAGGATGAACGAGACAGTCCCAAGGTGAATGTCTGGTGTGCAGTTACTGGAACAGCAGTGGTAGGGCCGTATTTTGTTTTAAATACCACACTCAACGGTGGTGACTTATTGCACATGATGAAGAATTACACAGAGGACAACCTGCCACTACAAATTCGGCTTTCTGAATACTTTCAGTTGGATGGTGCTCCACCCCCACTTTGCTTGATATGTTCACGCTCATCCTAACAGAAAATTTGAGCAGAGATGAAATGGCAGAGGACCTGTGAAATGGCCAGTACATTCGCCAGATCTCACTTATTGTGATTTCTGACTGTGGGGTATGGTAAAGGAACGTGTTTATGCTACCAAGCCACGTGATGTGCGAGACTTCCGACAGAAAATTGTAAATGTGATTGCAACAATATCACAATAAATGTGCCTCCGGGCTCTGGAGACCACCTGGAAAAGATTCCAAGCATGTGTTGACAATGATGGCGAACAAGTGGAGATTCTTTGACTTTTTGAAGCTATTAACATACATTTGTTACCTTTTAAAACAGTCTGCATCAGCAGCAGACCATGCTTTCCCACCTGATGACGGACGCTTGTGTTGCGCCCGAAACGTCGTGATTGATTTTATTTGATACCTACGTGACTTTACCGAGAGAACCAAAAAGTATTTGTCATCATGTTACAGTGTATTATCCACTCTTTTGTTCCATTAAAAATTATAGTCCCAGATAAGTGTAGACACAGTGCGTGTGTGGAGATAGTGCGGGTGCAGGGACAGTGTGTGGCCTAGTGGTCACGAGGGGTAATGACAAGGGTGGACATTAATAGAAGGCGAGTTGTGAGAAAGGGTGCGTGGCCGGAGGCAGAGTGAGGGGCACCCTGGGAATAAAAGGAGGCGAGAGGGAAAGTTCGAGGCTGCCGTGGGATCAGGGTCGACTGTCTTCACGCCGTCGCTATCTTCGCATCGCCATTTTCCAAGTGGCGGAGCCCGTGCGATCGCCGGCCACCACTTTCTACGCAGCAGAGCCCGCGCAATCGACGGCCGCCATTTCGCCACCGACCCAGGTGGCTGCGGAGTCGACTCTGTACCCGACGTCGCTCGGGGGAGCAGCAGACCGGCCAAGGCGGTTGCCTCCCATCAGGGGGTCTGTGGCAGTGGGAGACGATTGGGCCACCTTCATCAGCAGATTCGAGGCAGCATACTTGTCCGTCGCATGGACAGAAGACGAAGCTCTGCGGGGCGTGCCGATGGCTCTCAATGACGACGCTCTCGCAGCGTTCGGAGCCATCCCAGCGGAAAAGCAGGCCACTCTTCGACGGGCGTACAGAGAAATGGCGGCCATCTTTGGTCCTCCATTCAACACGCCGAGGAAGTTCCTGCAGTGGAGGCGAGGGAAGGCCGAGATGCCCCTCGCTTACCGCAGAACACTGATGTCGCTTGGGCAGGCGGCTTACCTGCGAATGGATCAAGTGGCAATAGACTCCCTGACGATGGAAAAGTTGTTGGTGTTAGCACAGGAGATGGGGATCGTGCTGCCCGTCATCGAGGAGGTGGGTGGCCAGATGCCTGTAAGCCCACGAGAACATGAACAGGTGGACCCAGGGGGTGGTGTGGTCAGGTGAGCCCGTGTCGGACGACCGCCCGATCAACAAGGAGCACCATAAGGCCGAAGGAGGAGGATCCAGAGCTGGGGAAGGAGATGGCGGCGGCGGCGCAAGGGTGGCCTTAACGGCGAGGGGACACCTCGCGACGACCTCGAGGTTGGGGTCCGAGGGGAGAGGCGACCCCTCCGCCGCACAGACCCTCCCTCTCCTGCTTTCGGTGCGGACAGCCGGGACACATCGTGCGGGGATGCCAGGACGACGCCCGGCCATCGACGACTTCACTGACATCCCCCATCTCGCCGACGACCGCTTCCCAGCCCCAACAGGCAAGTCACAACACACCGACACTCGGGCCCAAACCACCACCTCACGCATCTAGGCCTTCACGCATTCCTTCCGTCATTTTCAGATAGAGGCATGCGTAAGAGTGGGTGAATTGAGATGTCGGGGCCCATATTAATTTTAAAGACGCTGGTGGTGCCTTGGCTCTTGGGGACTGATTTTTTTAGCAGGATGCCTCTAAAAAGTTTGACGGATCAAGGATGTGTTGAGATTCCATCGGGACAACGATTGTTCTTTTTGGATTCTCCATATATAAACACTGTGGCGAATGGTACAGTTCAGTCCTTGGCAAGGAAATCTAAAGAGATTCTGCCAGGCGTGCAAATGTTAGTCCTCTTGTGCTACCGCAAACGCCTTTAAGTGGCTGACCCCAAGGCGGGAGTGCTCCTTATACCATTTAACACATCGACCCGTGGGCTTACGCTGGTGGGGTGCTGACAATCCTTCGGGTGAATCAGGAACATTTTTGCAGGTCTTGAATGTAGGTCTGGGGACAGCTGTGATATATTTAGTCAAGTTAAATTTGATATTCAGCGTACTTCCTTGCTGCAGCACCACATCAAAACGGGCAACGCAGCTCCTATTCGGCAGAACTCATATCCTCATATCGGTTGAGTCCTGTCGAAAAGGAACATGGATAGCAGGTGGTGGAGGAAATGTTGGCGGAGAAATATAATTTCACCATCAACCAGCCCTTGGGAGCCCCTGCGCTGTTGGTCAAAATACAGGATGGAAACTTAAGGTTTTGCGTCGACTTTCGTAAATTAAACAAAGTCTCAGTGGCAGATGCTTATCCGCTTCCACGGATGAACGATTCTCTGGACGAGTTAGCGCGCGCTCGGTTCTTCTCCACACTGGACCTATTGTTGGGGTTTTGGCAACTTCCCTTGGATGAGTCATCTAAACCGAAAACAGCATTCCGAACACCTCAGGGACTGTTCCAATTTAATTGTCTTCTGATCGGATTGCATTCGACACCTGCCATTTTCCAGCGACTTATGGAGTTGGTCCTGGCGGGACTCCTTCCTCATTTAATTAGATGACATCATCGTGTTTGCCGCACATTCAAGGAGCATTTGCAGAGGTTGCGAGCAGTATTCTCCAGGGTACGGTCGGCTAATCTCAAATTGAAACCCGCTAAATGCCATTTTCTACAAACCTCAGTGTGATATTTGGGCCATATTCTTAGTGCAAAAGGAATAGCTATGGATCCCAACAAAATGGCGTGCTTATGCGATTGGCCAACCCCCAAGTCGGTGGGTGAAGTGTGCAGTTTTGTCGGGTTTGCGTCGTATTACCGAAGGTTCATTTCGCAGATCGCGATGGTTGTAAAACCTTTGCATGCCTTGACGGCTAAAAACCAAAAGTTAAAATGGGACAAAAGGAGGCCGCGTTCGTTGCACTGCAAGAACACCTTTCCAACGTGCCTCCTCTCGACTATCCGGAGTTTTCCCTGTCGTTCATACAAGACACTGATGCTAGTGACCTGGGCATAGGGGCTGTCCTGTCCCAGGTGAAGAAAGGGTAATTGCATACGGAAGTCGCTTCCTGTCACCCGCTGAGCAGCAGTACTGTGTTACCGGCAGGGAACTGTTGGCCATGGTATACTTCATCCAGCAGTACAGGCCTTATCTCTATGGCAGAGACTTTGTAGGCCACACGGACCATGCGGCCCTCCAGTACTCTCTGAGAGTGGACCAGCCTTCCGGCCAGCTATTATGCTGGTTGGAGAAACTCCAGGAGTATTCATTTTGGGTAATTTACGGCAAAGGTATAAGGCACTGTAATGCTGACGCATTATCCTGCTTGCCTCTGAACGGAAGTTGTGCATGCTCGTCAGGCACGGGCCGGTATAAACCACCTGCGGCTGGGTCACCGTGGGTCGTAGCGACTTTGAGTGACCTGCCATCAGCCGCGGTGGTCAAACATAGGGACAACACGTTTGGCCTCATGCATGCTGAATGGAGCCAGCTACAGATGGAGGATGTTTCCTTGTTGAACTTGCAGCGCTGCGCCGAAACTGACCAAAAAAACCCCGTGCCTAAGGAAGTTTCACAGTTCGTCCTTTGGGATTGCCTGCTGATGAGGTGGCAGGAGGTTTTGCAACATCTATGTATTATGGTCCCCACCTCCCTGCAAGGTAGGCCAATATGGGCAGTGCACAAAACTAAGTTGATGCACCTCGGGCATCTAAAAACTTTGCTAACCCTCGAACGAATGTCAAACGTTGTCCACGATCTGATCAAAGGTTGCACACTGATTGCGCGCCACAAGCCACCATTGAAAAAGTCTCAACCCCCGTTACAGTCCATCACAGTGTCCCGAATTAAATAATTGGTTGCGCTTGACATCCTGTGACCTTTTCTGGCTACGCAAAAGAGGAATAGATTTATCCTGGTTGGGGTGGAGTATCTTTCCCAGTGGCCAATGGCTTGGCCATTACCCGACCAAGTGGCTGCATCCATTGCCGATGCATTTCTGCAGGGCTACGTGAGGGTCGGAATTTCTCATCCATGCTGCTACGTGAAGTGTGCAACGTTACTGGATACAAAAAATATTAGAATGTCACCATATCATCCTCAAACAGATGGTATGGTGGAACGCCTGCACAGAATCTTGACATCGATGCTCTGTCAGGCATTTAATGAGGCGCAGACATATTGGGACTTGCACGTTCCAGGAGTCTTGGCAACATACAGGATGGCCCCACACGCCGCGACGGTATTCTCCCCATTTTTCCTCATGTATGGGCGAGAAAACGAACCCCCCATTGAGGACCAATTGGGTATGGCCTCCGGAACAAATAGAGCAGCCATGCCCGTTCCCCTGCAGGTTACGCTGGGTCGTATCTATGAAGCTTGAAGTGGCTAGAGAAAACACTGCCAAGGCGCAAGCTGCTAATGAAAAGAACGAGGGGCGGTATGAGCATGTGTTTCCATGGGCAATCGGGGACAGGGCATGGTTATACTGCCGCTGGGTAAGTCCCCTAAGTTACATTGGCCATGGCAAAGTCCCGTCGACATGGTAGAAGTCAAGCGGCCACAGTGTGTGAGAATTCAGATGGGACACCGCCGTTAGTTTGTTCACCCATTACACCAGTAACCATATGTTCATCCCCCTATAAACAGCTCACCCCCAAGCCCTGTACGGCCGATGTCTGGTGTGTCTGATGAGCCGAGGCAATCAACCAAGAAAATTGTGCCTAAGGAAAAATGTGTTGTGCCGCCCACAGTTTCCAAGTCCCTGAAGTCTGGGGAATCACAAGAAGCCGCCACGTGCGATGGATCGCTGGCTGGAGCCTGGTCAAATTCTTCCGAAGAGTCCAGAAATGAGCCCACCCCTTCAAGGCTTTTGTGCGAGCCCCCATTCCCCAGAGGCACAAAAATCTTGCACAGAGCGATTGCCCAGTGTCAAGGACCCGGTCACAGTGTTTGGGATTCTGCCAAGTAGATTTCCCCGGGTCATTGCGGGTTGTTTTTTTTGTATATGCAGTTCGTTTACCCTAACGATCGTCAGGCGTTGGGTTATTTTTATATATATGCAGTTCTTCTGCCCTAATCTTTGTTGGATGTCGGGTATTTTTTATTATTATTATTATTACGCGGTTCTTCTGCCCTAACGCTGTAAATTGTTATTAAGAGTCGAGACTGCGGATTTTTTTTTTAGAAGGTGGGGGGGGGGGTGATGTAGAGACAGTGCGGGTGTAGAGACAGCACATGTGTGGAGACAGTGCAGGTGCAGGGACAATGCGTGGCTTCGTGGTCACGAGGAGTAATTATTACAGGAGTGGACATTAATAGAGGGCGAGTTGTAAGAAGGGGGGAACCATCTGGGAAGTTCAAGAACGGGCTAGAGAGTTCCAGAAAGGGGGCATGGCCGGGGACAGATTGAGGGTCATACCGGGAATAAAAGAAGGCAAGAGGCAAGGTTCAAGGCTGCCATGGGATCGGGGTCACCGGTCATCACGCCGTCGCTGTCTTTGCATAGTCGCTGTCTTCGTGTCGCTGTCTTCACGTCGTCGTTGTCATTGCTGTCTTCGCGTCGTCGACACGTGCCATCCCTGGCCCAAGTTATCTGTGTGTCATCCCTGACCAAGTTATCTGTGTGAAGCGCCCTAAATAAGAAATAAAGAAACCCTCTACAGTTCGTGTTATCCAAGTCATTACGTAAGTGTTAACATTTTTTTGAAGCACCCTGTACTAAAATATCCAGGAAGCCACGCTGAGTCATAAGACTCTTTTTTTCAACAGGATCCTGCATTAGGTATTTATTGAAAACTATTTTCAGTCAATAAAGGATCAGTGTTATCCAAATGGGAATAAACCTGAGCACCCTGAGAAACCCCACGCATGTGAGGGGGCAACACTCTATCCCATACAAATAGAAACCGATGGCGATTAGTCCACTTACTGTACTGCCTTCTAGCCAGGGTATGGCACCTTCTTGACACCCACAGAAAGGGAGTTTCACAACATCTGTGCCGATACACGAACCCTCCGACTCCACTGTGCAGGATTAGAGGCCACATGCATAGCCACCACAACCTGGCTAACAAACTGTCATCAAAACAAGTGTTTAATGTCTCAATTATTGTTTCAGCTCATCGGTGACAAGATGATAAAAAGTGTGCATTAGATACTTGTGTAATGTGAGGATATATCTGGGTTGCTGATGGATCACACCTCGTTACGATGATTGGCTCTACCGGTCCTGGCCCATAGCCAATGGGGGGAAAGTCTAGGGGCGTGGCCCTGACGTAATGGGAAGGTGACATCGGTAAGTAGAGGATTGGATCTGCTGGCTTTAGCCACAGCCAATGGGGCGACGAGTCAGGGGCGTGGTCCTGGGAACGTACGATAGAGTCTAGAAGATTCCATAGAGGTTAACCAGGATTGGTGGAAACGTACCACGTGACCCGGGTATTAAAAGGGGTGGAGACGGACAACACGTGGTCAGATCTGGAACGAACGGAGGGTGAGGCCACGCTGGAGTGGGGTCCAGGCTGCCACGTGGCCGCGCGTGTCTCTCTCTCTATCCCTCTCACGCTGTCTGTCAGCAGCGTGAAGGAGTAAGATAGGAGTGTTGTGAACGAAAGACAAATAAAGACCGGATTCCAGAAGTCGCTTCCACGACCTTTATTACACTTGCACACATAAGAATTTTTAGCTGTGTAAGGGTGGTGGAGAGTCTTAATGAGACAGCTTTGATTAGACTTATGTGGTTGAACCCAAAAATCAACTATGAATCGTAACAATGGCTGTGAAATCCTACTTGTTTTCGTTATGCAGGTTCTTACCTTGACAAACGACACTCTGTTGGGAGAGATGGTTAGCTTATTCCTCAAGCTGGACAGGAGGTCCGGTGGAACTTTCAGTGATGTGCAGCCAAATGGAAACTCATTGTTGCTGTTAAAAATGAAAACCAGATAAAACCACGACAATGCAACTGTGAAGTTAAAAAAAATGTGAGGGGGTCATGTTCGCAGTGGTGTACAACAATCACAGGATACCAAGTCAGCATTTATAGAGATGGTGACAATTAGTTTTTTTAGGCTGATGTGCTAAAATAGCTCTACATCCATTAATAAAAATTTTAGATATAATCTACTTCAGTGGAAACATCTCAGACATTTGCAACATCACTCCTACAGCCCTCAAATGGCTCAATAACCTCCACATCGACATGGAATGTTGCTAATCACCTGCCCCTACGAGAGAAGAATTGTACTTCACCTGTACTATTCTCTATTCAGCACTGCACATTTCCTGTCAGGTTATGATTTGTATTTAACAGATTATCAAATGGTCATATATAAATACTAGCGGGAAGTACCCGGCATTTCCCAGACGAAAAAGACACACACACATCGACTTAAGACACACACACATAGACATCGACCCACACACACACATGGACCTACACGCACATACATATGGACTCAAACACATACATCGAGTTACACACACACCTCGACTTACACAGCAATCCCCGATGATGCCACAACTAGAGCAAGTTTCTCCCTCTGGCGAACCTTAGCCAGGAGCAGATTGAGAACAAAGTTCTTCCCAGTACCGCCAGGTGCATCAAGGAGAAAAAAGCACTATGGGAACCTCATTTGCCAGTAAAAATATGATAATTGTTTTTTTACCCTTCTATCTGGCAACAAAACTGACACCTTTTTACAAGGAGTCAAGTTTGCATAGACCGCAATACCTGCAGTCATAATACAAACAAAATACATAACTCTGATAATGTGCACTGTCCTTGAAGTTGATTGGTCCACACCCGAGACAGCTTTCCTTAGAGCCTAGTCTCACATGGGTTGGACCAGATGACGCCAAAAGGCGCACAACTCAAAGACAATGCAC